>JAQQAC010026072.1:86816-114886 GCA_029783875.1 Phataginus tricuspis
AATTGTAGGTTAATGATACTAAAATAAAATAAATTGTAAAAAAAAAAAAGCAGAGGTTTGTGTAAGTCAATTTTTGATAATTGAGCTTTTTGAATATGGTGTTCTATCCATTTAAGTTCTTCCTCAGCTTTTGAGGTTAAGTCTCTAGGACCATTAAGATCTGGGGGTCCTTTTAAAATATCAAAAAGGTTTTGTAATTTATAAGTAGGAATACCTAATAAAGGTTGAATCCAGTTAATATCTCCTAATAATTTTTGAAAATCGTTTAAAGTTTTAAGATGATCTCTTCTTATTTGAATTTTCTGAGGGATTATTGATTTTTCTTGAATTTTATTTCCTAAATAATTCATTGGGTACTGTAATTATATTTTATTAGGAGCTATTTGTAAGCCCCATTGTTTTAATTCTACTTCAGTATCTTCAAGACTAGCAGTAAGAGATAGATGTTTAGGTAGAGCTATGAGGATATCATCCATGTAGTGAATGATAGGCTGAAGGCCACTTGGTATGTATAGGCTGAAGAGCTCTGTGTACATAATTCTGACAAATTATCAGGCTATTTAGCATTCCTTGAGGAAGCACTTTCTACTGGAATCTTTCCAAAGGGGCTTGTAAATTTAAAGAAGGAACAGTAAAAGCAAACTTTTCTCTATCTGTTATAGCTAAAGGAATTGTAAAAAAGCAATCTTTAAGACCAATAATAGCCATGTTCCAATCCTTTGGAATCATAGCCAGAGAAGGGAGACCTTGTTGAAAAGGTCCCATAGGTTTAAGAACTGCATTAATTTGACTTTGGTCATGAAAAAGTCTCCAATTTCCTGACTTATTTTTTATAACAAATACAGGAGAATTACACAGGCTTGTGGAAAATTCTAATCTGTCTAACTGAATTTTTCTTGAACTAAAGTGTGTAAGGCTGCCAATTTTTCTTTGTTAAGGGGCCATTGATCCACCCAAACAGGCATCTGAGTGGCCCACTGTAATGGTACAGGAGCTGGCAGCCATGTGTCAATGGCCCTTAAGAAAAAGATTGAACGGATGAAGGTTCATCAAAAGACAGTGTGGCATGCCATTGCTGCATTAAATCTCGTCCCCAGAGATTAATTGCTACATCTACAATTAAAGGTTTTAATAAAGTTACTTGTTTCTTGCGACCTGAGCAGCGTCATGTGGCTGAATACTTAAGTAGCTGTACCAATGCCTGAAACCTGAATATGTTTTCTTGTTTGGGCCAGTTTTTTGGCCAGTGTTTAAGAGCAATTACAGACACGTCAACTCCTGTGCCTAACAAGCCTGTAAAAGACTTGCCTTGAATACAGATTTCACATTGAGGTTTGTCAGATATACTTTTTGTGTTAAGCCATATTTGTTTGTCTGTGCTCCCAAATCCACCTTCTCCCCTTTCATAACGTGTTTTTGAAGGTGGGACATAGGGAAGTAAAAGTAATTGAGCCACTCTTTCTCCTTGAGGAATATATAATTCTTTATCAGATGATACCATAATTTTTATTTCACCCATATAATTTTAATCAATAACTCCGGGTCTTACTTTAATCCTTTTAGTGTCCAGTTACTGCAACCTAAAAGTAATCCCACAGAATTAGATGGTAAAAGAACTAAAAATTCCTGTATTCAGTAATTGAACTCCTTTTGATCGGTGTAAATATACAGACTGAGAGGAGGCAAGATCTACAGCGGCGCTTCCTTTAGTGGCTGCTTGTAAATCATGCCATGTTCTTTTAAGTGGGGAAAATGCCTCTGTATTATTTTCTAGGGCCTCAGAGGCAGGCCTGATTGGGGGTTTAAAGACTGAGACTCATTAATGGGATTTCTATCTTTATCGAATTTTGAACGACATCCATTAGACCAATGTCTCCCCTTTTTACATTTTGGGCAAACAGATGTCATTTATTTTTAAAGTTTGATTCTTTTGTCCTCTGTTGTGATCAGCAGTCTTTTTTCATATGTCCTTGTTTGCCACAACCAAAACATTTTAAATTTCTTCTACTTCCTTTTAATTTACCTCTTATGGCAGTTGCCAACAAGTTGGCTGGATATGTGGGAGAGCCTGTATCTGCACAAGCTTTAATATAGTCTTCCAGTGTGGCCCCTGCAGCCTTCAGAGGCCACAAGACTCCCTGACATTCTGTATTTGCATTATCATAGGCTAACATTCATGGCAACATATCCCTTAAGTCTGGATGTGTTACAGTTTTTCTCAAATTACCTTGTGATCTCACAGCAAAATCAACATATGGTTCATTAAATCCTTGTCTAAGTTTACTAAAAGGCAAGGCAGGCTTCCCAGCCGCCTGTATTATCTCCCAGGCCTTCAGACAACACAGACGAACTTGTGTTACTGCTGTGTCATCATAACCAGCCTGTCTCTCTATTCGTAACCAATCTCCTTGTCCTGTTAGCTGTTCAGCAGTGATAAGAATCGGAGGATTGGGGTGCTGATTTCTCAAAGCTTGTGCTTTTGCTCCGTCACACCACCATGTTGTAAATTGTAAAAATTCAGAAGAGTCTAAACAAGTACGAGCCAACAAATCCCAATCATGAGGAACCATCCTTTCTTGCTCTGCCAGCCCCTTTAAGAGACCCATAACAAAAGGAGAAGTAGTACCATAAGAAGAAATAGCTTGCTTAAAATCTTTTAATGTCTTGTAAGGAATGGGCACGTAAAGCTCTCTAACTCCCCTTTATGGGAATTCAGGATCTTCATTAGGTCCAAAAGGAGTTAAAGTGACAGGTGCCATTAAAGGCATTAAATAGGCATCTAGATCACCTTCCCTTTGAGCTTTACGTATTCCTGCTGCAAAGGCAGATGCACTTGGAGCAGAAACAAGCCTTTCCACGACGAAAGGGCTGAGCAGCGCTCTCATCCTCAGTGTCTGAAGAGGAGGACGAGGAGAATGAAGAGGAGTCGGATGGATGTGGGGAGGAGGATCGTTTACTTGCTTCCACCACATCGTCTAGCACTTCTATCTCTCGTCCTGCGTATCCGATTTAGTATCGGAGAGTGGGGGCGTTTGCAAAGGCTGCAGAGCGACAGTGATCAAATTACACAAAGACCAGACAGGCACGGGGATAACATTGCCTTGTCTGTGAACCTTCTTAAAATCTCTTAAAACATTGTCCCAATCAGCTTGTTTAAGAGTTCCGTGTGGAGGCAACCAATCACAATGTTTTTGAATATATTTATGGAGTTGAGCAAAGTCCCTTTTGGATGTTTTCACTCCTGATGCTTTTAGGAGGGCACAGAGTAACTTTAAATAATCCTCCAGTTTGGTAGCTTTACTTTCATTTTGGCCCATTATTGTGTCCCTGACGTCTCGACCCTGTCCCTACGTACGCTTTCCTGGGAGCCTTACCGGTCGACGATCTTCGGAGCTTCCCCGCTCTGAGTTTCAAGGGTCCCTGCTGAGGCGCCACTTGTCGGCTCCTCCCTGCCACCGGCCCGCAGGGAAGGGAGGCAACACATGAGATCTCAAAGACCTGAACAGACCAGCCAGGGGACTCAAGGCGTAACAGCTCAAGAGTGATGCTGAGAGAGCACCTCTCACATTTATTGATCAGTAAACACAATAGAGATCCAGGGAAAATCATACTACATAATAATTAACAGAGTCCGGGAAAGACCCCATTACATAGTGATTGATGATCTACTTCTACTTACAGGAAGCAATGTAAGTACAGTCACGTCATGAAAACAAGCATAACTGTAATATACTGTTTTCCTAGCATAACTGTAATATACCATATTCCTTTATGCATCAAGAGTCACGGGTACGGAAACTAGTGCAGGTAAGAAGCAATTAACTTGTAAGTGATTAATATGAGGTGAGAAGCGATTAACTTCTAAGTGATTAATAAGATTTTCCACAAAAAAAACTATTCAAGATCTCAGGGAGGACTTCAAGAAAGAGACAGAAGTTTCACATATATAGTATCTAAAATGAAACATACATGGAGGGATTTAAAAGTAGATTAGATAAGATAGAGGAGACGATAAATGAAATAGGAATTAGAGAACAGGAAAACAAAGAAGCTGAGGCACAGAGAGAAAAAAGGATATCCAGGAATGAAAGAATAATAAGACAGCTGTGTGACCAATCCAAATGGAACAATATTCACATTATAGGGGTTGCAGGAGAAAAAGGGATGGAAAGTCTCTGGAAAATAATTGCTGAAAACTTTCCCAATCTGGGGAAGGAAATAGTCTCTCAGGTCATGGAAGTGCAGAGCTCTGCCAACACAAGGGGCCCTAGGAAGACAACACCAAGATATATAATTATTAAAATAGCAAAGATCAAGGACAAGAAAAGAGTGCTGAAAGCAGCCAGAGAGAAAAAAGATCGTGTATAAGGGAAAGCCCATCAGGCTATCAGCAGGTGTCTCAGTAGAAACCTTACAGGCCTGAAGGGAGTGGCATGATATATTTAACACTAAATGGTAAGAAACAAGAGGGGCTCAAACAAGAATACTCTTTAATGATAAGAAACAGAAGGGGCACCAACCAAGAACACTCTACCCAGAAAGATTATTATCTACATTTGAAGCAGAGATTAAACAACTTCCAGATAAGCAAAAGTTGAGGGAATATACCTCCCACAAACCATCTCTACAGTGTATTTTAAAGGGACTTCTCTAGATGGAAGTTCTCCTAAGGCTAAATAGCTGACCCTAGAGAAAATAAAACCATAGTAAACAAAGCAGACCAATTAATTACCTAGCAAATGCAAAATCATATCAACTATCCACAAAGTCAGTCCAGGGATACACAAAGAGTACAGAATATGACACCTAATATATAAAGAGTGGAGGAAGAAGAAGAGGAAGGGAGAAAAAAGAGACCCTTTAGATTGTGTTTGAAATAACTTAATAAGTGAGTTAAGTTAAACTGTTAGATACTAAGGGAGCTACCTTTGAACCTTTAGTAACCATGAATCTAAAGCCTGCAAAGGCAATAAGTACATACCTATCAATAATCACCCTAAATTTAAATGGGATGAATGCACCAATCAAAAGACACAGAGTCACTGAATGGATAAAAAAAACAAGACCCATCTATATGCTGCCTACAAGAGACTCACTTTAAACCCCAAGACATACACAGACTAAAAGTGAAGGGATGGAAAAAGATATTTCATGCAAACAATGGGAAGAAAACAGCAGGTGTTGCAGTACTTGTATTAGACAAAATAGACTTCAAAACAAATAAAACAATTAAAGGGGAAAATAGAATGCAACGCATTCATTTTAGGAGACTTCAACACATCTTCCACTCCAAAAGACAGATCAACCAGACAGAAAATAAGTAAGGAGACAGAGGCACTGAACAACACATTTGAACAGATGGACCTAACAGACATCTACAGAACACTCCACCCAAAAGTAGGAGGATACACATTCTTCTCAAGTGCACATGGAACATTTTACAGAATAGATCACATACTAGGCCAAAAAACGAGCCTCAGTAATTTCAGAAGGATTGAAGTTGTCCCAACCAGCTTCTCAGACCACAAAGGTATGAATCTAGAAATAAACTAAGCAAAGGAAACAAAAAGCCAACAAACACGTGCTGGCTTAACAACATGCTCCTAAATAATCAATAAATCAATGACCAAATTAAAACAGAGATCAAGCAATATATGGAGAGAAATCGAAACAACTCAACACCCCAAAATCTGTGGGACTCAGTGAAGGCAGTTCTAAGAGGGAAGTATATAGCAATACAGGCCGACCTCAGGAAACAGGATCAATCCCAGATGAACAGTCTAAGCTCACAATTAATTAAACTAGAAAAATAAGAACAAATTAGGCCCAAAGACAGTAGAAGGAGGGACATAATAAATATCAGAGCAGAAATAAATATAATTGAGAAGAATAAAACAATAGAATCAATGACACCAGGAGTTGGTTCTTTGAGAAAATAAACAAAATAGATAAACCCAAAGGCAGATGGAAGAATATGAGAATATATTTGTAAATGACATATCCAATAAGAGGTTAACATCCAAAATGCATAAAGAAGTCACACACCTCAACACACAAAAAAGAAATTACTTGATTTAAAAATGGGCGGAGGATCTGAACAGACACTTCTCCAAAGAAGTTCAGATGGCCAACAGGCACATGGAAAAATGCTCCACATCACTAATTATCAGGGAAATGCAAATTAAAACCACAATGAGATCTCACCTTACACCAGTAAGGATGGCCAACATCCAAAGACAAGAAACAACAAATTCTGGCAAGGTTGCAGAGAAAGGGGAACCCTCCTACACTGCCGGTGGGAATGTAAATTAGTTCAAGCATTCTGGAAAGCAAAATGGAGGTTCCTCAAAAAACTAAAATTAGAAATACCATTTGACACAGGATTTCCACTCCTAGGAATTTATCCAAAGAAAAGAAGATTCCAGTTTCTAAAAGACATACACACCCCTATCACAGCACTATTCACAATAGCCAAGATAAGGAAGCAACCTAAGTGTCCATCAGCTGATGAATGGATAAAGAAGAGGTGGTACATATACACAATGGAATATTATTCAGCCATAAGAAGAAAACAAATCCTACCATTTGCAACAACATGGATGGAGCTGGAGGATATTATGCTCAGTGAAATAAGCCAGGAGGAGAAAGACAAGGACCAAATGATTTCCCTCATTTGTGGGGCGTAACAACAAAGCACAACTGAAGTAACAGAACAGCAGCAGACTCACAGACTCCAAGAAGGGACTAATGGTTACCAAAGGGGAGGCAGGGGGCAGGGTGGGTGGGGAGGGAGGGAGAAGGGGATAGAGGGGTATTATGATTGGCAAACATGGTGTGGGTGTGGATCATGGGGAAGACAGTGTAGCACAGAGAAGACAAGTAGTGACTCTGTGGCATCTTACTACGCTGATGGACAGTGACTGCAATGGGGTGGGGGGGACTTGATAATATGGGTGAATGTAGTAACTGCAAAATTGCTCATGTGAACCTTCATAAGATTGTATAACAATGATACCTTAATAAAAAATATATATTAACTTAAAAAAAAAGTTTCGCAGCTTCTGTGGTGATTCACAAACACTGTGGTGTCATCTTATCTTTCCTGCTCCAGCTGGTAGGGAGAGAACCTGCCTTCCCCAGCGAGCCCCAGCGTGTTTCCTCTGGGCCTGTGGGGGCCTTTGCGGCCTTTGGTGGTTTCCTCGTGTGTGTGTGCTGGTCCTGCTCGGGGGGAGACACAGGCGTGCTGTGCTGTGCCCAGTGTCGCGGAGGCGGGAACATTGCCAGAGCCATTCCACAAGGCCGGCATCACAGAGACACCAAATCCAGAGAGCAGTACTGCATGAGACAGAGAGCACAGACCAACGCGGCTGAGGAATGCCGTCATCAGAGTCCCCCGAAACACCAGCTGTGTGAGCTCAGCAGCTCACAGGAAGGATCGGACACCATGGCCAGGGGGAGTTGTCCCAGGGGTGAGGGCTGGCTCAGCATTTGCAAGTGAACAACACGATACACCAAAAATCATATGACCATCTTGGTAGATGCACAAAAGTGTTTAACACATTCCATATTCTTTCAAGGTAAGAACTTGATGGATTAGGTGTAAGAGGACCGAACCTCAACCCAATAGAGGCCAAATTAGACACACACACAGCTGACATCATACTCAATGGTGAGAGGTTGGAAGATTTCCTCTAAGGGGAGAGACAAGACAAGGGTCCCCTGCACTGCACTTCATCCACATACACTCGACAGTGTCCCACATAAGATGAGCAGGCAGGAAAAAGAAACAGAGCACATCCAGACTGAAAAGGAGGAGGTGACACTGTCTTTGCTCAGAGCATGACCTTTCATGCAGGAAACCCTAAACACTCCACCTAGAACCTGATAAAACTGATGGATGGAGGAAGGTAAGCTGCAGGATATGAGACAGACATACAAAGCTTAACAGAGACCTGAAATTGTAACACTCCAATAAGGACACACAGGGAAAATGCTCCTTGATTAGGCACCAGGAACGAATTTTTATATCTGATGCCAAAACCAAGTCAACAAAGAGGAAAATCAAAAGGTGGGATAACATCAAACAAAGAAGCCCCTGCACAGCAAAGGAACCATCAGCAAAATAAAATAGTGAGCTCTGGAAAGAGAAAAACATATTTGCCAACATAGATGTGATAAGATGTTTATATCCAAAATACGTAAAGAACTCCTACTACTCAGCAGTATGAAAACAAACAATCTGATTGCAGGCACACTCTCTCCACTTTTATTCACCATAGTTCTGGAGGTCCTCACCAAAGCAATTAGACAACACAAAGAAATAAAGGGCATCCAGATTAGTAAGGAATAAGTTAAACTGTCACTGTTTGCAGATGACATGATATTGTACATAAAAAACCCTAGAGAATCCACTCCAAAACTACTAGATCTAATGAAAGAATATTGAGAGAACTGTGTGACCAATCCAATCGGAACAATTTTCTCATTATAGGGGTAGCAGAAGAAGAAGAGAGAGAAAAAGGGATAGAAAGTGTCACTGAGGAGGTAATTGCTGAAACCTTCCCCAATCTGGGGAAGGAGATAGTCTCTCAGGCCATGGAGACGCACAGATCTCCCAACACAAGGGACCCAAGAAGACAACACCAAGACATATAGTACTTAAAATTGCACAGATCAAGGATAAGGACAGATTATTAAAAGCAGCCAGAGAGAGAAATAAGATCACATACAAAGGATAGCCCATCAGGCTATCATCAGACTTCTCAGCAGAAACCTTACAGGCCAGAAGGGAGTGGCATGATACATTTAATGCAATGAAGCAGAAGGACCTCAAACCAAGATTACTTTATCCGGCAAGATTATCATTTAATTTGAAGGAGGGATTAAACAATTTCCAGATAAGCAAAAGCTGAGAGACTTTACCTCCCACAAACCATCTGTACAGTGTATTTTGGAGGGACTGCTATAGATGGAAGTGTTCCTAAGGTTTAAATAGCTGTCACCAGAGGTAACAAAACCACAGTAAAGAAAGTAGAACAGCTGAACATGGATAGATTAATAGCAAAAGGGTGAAACATTAAAGCCTTATGACTCAGTGGGGCTGCCATTCTGCTAAAGCTGGGGGCAACCTAACAAAGGCAGCACCCCTGATCAGCGTATGAAAGCAGGAAATGCCCTGCTAACTAACCCAGCACATTAGCAACAGAGCCACAGTTCAGGAGTCAGATGCAGACACTTCCCCTTCCCTCAAACTCCCGTGCTTATCTCAGACCCACAGCTCTGGCTGTGTGCCGTCGGCTTATGGCTCATGGCCCGCATTCGTCACTCTCTTCAGTGAAAATGCCAAATAAAATTTCAGCCACCAGATTAAGCTCTCATCGTGAAGAGATTAAACTAAGTGAATACCATGTGAACAGTGACTGTTCCCAGCGGCACATTTGCCCTTTGGCTCATGGTGTCGTGCTTCCCATTCTGGAGGAAATGTCCACGACCCCCCACCCCCCATGCCTGCGGGGCCTGCTAATCCTGATGGAGCCTCGGAGCACGGGCTGGTCTTCGCTCTGGTCTGGTGGTAGTCAGGCAGGCTCTTCCTTCCCCACTCCTGTTTCTGTAGGTGCAGACTGAGGATGCTGCCCCATGAAGATCTAACGATGCTTCTCTCCTCCTTCGGGCCTGTACAGTACGTGTTTGTATGTGACCACAGTTCTACTCACTCAACCTAAATCCTACCGACATTTTAAATGTTAATTCAAGTCTTGTTGTTTACATCCTCTACAACATGCTATAACTATTTTTTATCTATCCAGCATTTAATTATGTTTGCGCCCTGTTAGAAAATGAAGGTAGATTTGAAGATCTACTGGGCTTCATTCGCTGACTCCTGAGCATCCCATCTAACAGGCAGGAAAGAGCTCCCAGGAGCTGCACAAAGTGGAAGTGGCTCCCACAGGCCGGTCAGGGAAGAGCAGGTGGTTTCGGGCTTAGATCGCTCTCCTGTGGGGATACAAGGCTCTCTCAGTGGGTCAGGTCACTGGTGACAACCAGGAAATTCCGGGCTCACCGGCTGTGATCTCAGTCCTGGGGAGGTTGAGAGTGCAGTCAGGTCAGGTACTAAGCCCTGGTTCAGATGTGGGCTCAGCACAGGTGACTCCATGTTGGACCTGTTGCTTTTTTCTAACACACAGAATTCGTTGGCTTCTCACTTCTTCTATCTGGGCTCATTTACATTTTCCTGGAAGTTTTCCTCTCACTATCCCCTCTGGTGTGAGACTCCCTGGCAATGGACTCTCACTGGTTTTTCCTAAACATGTCTTCATTTAAATAGCTCTTCTCAGAATGAAGCTCTTCTTTAAGGCCCAGTATTCTGGGTATAGAATTATAGATTTGCACTAATTCCCCCTCAGAGTCTAGATGCTTCACTCTGCTGTGTTTGCCCACAAACATCATGAGCAAAAGTCAGATTTAACTCTATTTTTACCAGTTTGAAGAGAATTCATATTATTTTAATGTGTTTAGTATTTTCCCCGTTTTGTTTATCATTTGTTTTTGGTTCACTGATGTGCTGAGGAGAATTTCCACCCCACTCTCCCTCTCAACTTTTGCTAGAATTTCTGGAAATTGAAGTTTGATTTCTTAAATTTTGGAACACAAATTCCAGTCATTGTCTCCACAGGTATTGCCTCTGCCCCACACTCTCTCTTCTGCCCGAAAGTCAGTAATTCATTCCTTAGTCGAGCCCTGTACAAGCTTGTAAGACCTCACACTCAAGTAAATTTACTTAAAATGACTTCCACACATAAATATTCTTTCTTCTTAGACATCTAACTTTAATAGAAATTTCATTTCTGAAAACAACTATCATGGGAACTTATAAAAGTTTGATTGGAGGTGTGCAAAAATATGGCTTTACAACACCTGACGTATACTCAGCAGTATTTAAGCTCTTAGCCCAGTACATGGAATATACACAAAAACAAACTCGCTTCTTGCTGGCTGCGAGTCAGAGTAGCTGGTGCTGGATGAATACATGCTGACTGTCCCTGACCAACACATGCATCTTCAAATGCTTATTTCAGCCTGCAGTCCTTGAACCTCCAGCGCATCATGAGGAGCTTGCTGGTAACCTCCTACCGCCTGATAAGAAGCAGCAGAAAGCTGGGTAGGCACGGTGAAGGGTGGCAGGAACTGCCAAACGAGGACAAACCACTCGGGTGGTCTCAGAAGGGCTCCTGGTGTACCCGGGGTCGGATGCCCAGGAAGTCTATATTGCATCCAGACAAGCAACAAGCGGCAGCTAGAACTTCTGCCAACTCCACACTGCAGGGCCCTCCAAACTCTGTGGAAGCTGCCCACGGAATCGTGCTGGGTGCCCGGCCCACCCTGCAGCCAGTCCGCCCGCTTATGGAAATATCCTAAAGAAGGCTGGCATTTTAACTGGGAAACCCACCTTTCCAGTAATTTCATATTTTTTAAATCTGTGTTTCTCAGTTTGAAGGGCAGTTCATGTCACCACTTCCTGACAGGCTGCCCACCCATTGGCTCTGTGCACCGGAAATAGAGAGGGAGGCCCAGTGCCAGCATGCAGACATCTGACAGACCTCCTCTGCTGGGAACACCCCCTGTCCACCTCCAGCAAAGCTTCTGGGCCCTGCGCCAAGCACACAGTCATTCAGTCCTCTGCCTGGCTCTCCACAGGGCTACTGCCCTGGGCCTGGATACAGGCTTTCCCCGGTTATGATCATGGCATGCCAGGATCCTGCCAGCAGGCTGACTGACGTGAAGGAGGTAATTTTCCGATATAAATGCTGGACCAGAGATCCTGGCACTCACTTTTGTATGTGGGACCTGAGGTCATACAAATTATAATCATTACCAGGATCCCACATCCGATTCGAGGGGTAGCAGGACCCAAACCAGGCCGGCGGTGGAGGCTCTGGACTCTGGACCATCACTGTGTCCCCAGAATCTGTGAAAGGTCCCCCTGGAGAATAAAACTACAGACCGCAACTGCACAGCCTGAAAACTGAGTGTAGGAGACACTTCATAAAATCTCCAAAAGCACACCAACAACGGCGCTAACCCTCAGACACAAACAAGAACAGACAACATGTCAGCCAGGCGTGGAGCCTGGGTCACGAGGACCAGGCTCAGCAGGTCTGCACTCTGCCCAGCATGGGGACACCAGGACCCACGAGCCCCCAGGCCCAGCCTTTTGTAACCACCCTTGGGGCTCCACATGCAAATCACCCTGCGCTGCTCCTAGAAGAAAACGCCATCGCCGACAGAGGCCACTGTATGGGTTTCCCTCCTGCAGACGGCCATGCAGGTGCTGTGCTCCCTCCTCTGCCTGCGGCAGCTCCTCTAGGTGAGGGTCTGGGGGCTCCAGGGTTGACGGGGCCTTATTTGTGGAATGGGACAGACTCACCATGCCTCTCCTGTCCCCAGGTGTCCTGTCCGATCTGACCCTGAAGGAGTCGGGCCCAGGACTGGTGGCGCCCTCGCAGACCCTCTCCCTCACCTGCACAGTCTCTGGGGGCTCTGTCACCAGCAGTTACTTCTGGAATTGGATCCACCAGCACCCTGGGAAGGGGTTGGAGTGGAGGGGGTACTGGACAGGGAGCACAAGCTACAACCCAGCTTTCCAGGGCCGCATCTCCATCGCTGCTGACACATCCAAGAACCACTTCTTCCTGCAGCTGACATCTGTGACCACTGAGGACACAGCCACGTATTACTGTGCGAGACACAGTGAGGGGAAGTCAGTGTGAGCCCAGACACGAGCCACCCTGCAGGAGGCAGGAGGGGCTGGGCTGTGGGGGCTCAGGACACCAGGGGGCACCTACAACTCACCAGGGGCCTCTGCAGATCCCCCAGCATAGAAACCAGCCCAGAAGCAGGTGCAGAGTGGAGGCTACGGGCGAAGGCCTTCCTGCCAGGGCCTGTCTCCTAGGGATCCCCATACTTGCCTGCCTGGTTCCCCTTCATTTCAGTCTCAGTGTGATGCCAGGACCAGATGCTGCTGCTGTTCATGAGAATGGGAGGCGAGGCCACTCACCAAGGCTTCCCCTCTCTTGCTTTTTCCCGGTCCGACCTCCTCTAGCTGGCTGGGACCACAAGCTCAGACAGAACCTGAATCCCACAGGCGTTATGCACTTTAAAATGCTAGAGAATTGGCGTCGGACTCTGTCTGCTTCTCTACAGCCACCTCCCCCTTAGGGTCCTCAGACTGCCCACAGCACCCCCTTCCTTCGTGTGCTGAGGGGCTCCAAACCACAGGACATCGGCACAAGAGCCGCCCGGACATGCTGTGTGGAGGGCGTCGGCTCCTTCCCAGGACCCACCTGCCTCTCATGCCTTCCACGAGGGCCATTCCAGCTCGCTGCTGTTGTTCCACATGGTGACTTAACACTTGGACCACCTCGTGAACAGCAGGGCCCAGCATTTGGCTTTCTACCGTGTCCAGGGCTGCTCTTTGTAATGAGCATCCCCCGGCTTCATGGCCAAAGTGGATTAGAACCACCCAGCTACAGCAGGTCTTCAATTCCATCCCCTCAAGCTGCGTGGTGGTTCTCACCCTGTGTGTGTTAGAGCCACGCTGGAAACAAGGGGGATACTCACCAAACTTCAGTCTATTTCTGGCCCCTGGCAAAATCCATCTCTTCCTTCCTCACTTACTGTTTCAAAACTAGATAATTTTCTGCCAGCCAGTGCAGTATGTGTGGTACAGGAAAGACAGTCCTCCCCTCAGCTCAGCTCAGCTCACTGGGAAACAGCTGAGGACAAAAAGCAAACGTGGGACACCAAAGAGGACAGTGCCACCTGCAGGAAACCCTCAGCAGAGTGAAGCCAGATTGCTGGGGCACACACAGACATCTCCGTGACGTGTACAGTCATTCTGAGAAAATTTAACTTGAAGTGACTATGCGTTTCTCACCTTAGAATTCGGAGTATCAGGGAGCAGATGACTTGAAGTGTTATTACACCTGCAGCAAAAGGCCGTGTTCAGATGGGCAACTGCGTGCATAGCAATACCACTGCTCTGGACAGCTTAGGAGGGCCCGTGAATTCCCACTCCCGTCACACAGTAATTCAGGCCACCAAGACCACCCAGGAAACATTGTTATTGTGGGAAAGACCACTGGCACCAGTCTCATATTCTAAGCTAGCTGACCCATATTGACAAGTGCTGCACTAACCGTCAGCACATTTTGTAATAAGGTGGCAACCATGTCCTAAAACAGATTGGTGAGTGGGTGATGAGGAAGTTTCAGTGCAGCTGTTAGAACCTGAGAACATGCTTTAAAATGATGAACTGATGATGAGATACGCAGAGAAGGGAGAGGTGACAGAGGCGGAGACAGGAAGAGGCAGACGGACAGACAGAGGACTGAGACTGGGAGAGGAAACGTGTTAGAGGAGGTCCACCTGCAGCGCCTTGAGGGGATCAGCAGTGGTTTGCTTCCCTGGCCTTTTAGGCTGACATCGGGGCTACAGCAGTGCCGTCAGAGCACCGGGAGCCCCATTCGTGTGGACCCAGTGCGCACATGGGAAAATGGGAAATGCGGGCAGGAGGCTGGTGCTCCCCTGAGTCTTCTCGCTTCCAGGAAACAGAAGAGCTTTTCCTCACCTGAAGGATCTTCTGCCAGCGACTCACAGTGTGCATCTCCCTGCCGGCCCTGTCTGCCAGTGGCTCCTTGCTTCTCCTCCTGCAGGTCTCAGCTCATCCAAGGGGCCTTCACTCCCACCTGACACACAGAAGCTGCCTGTCTCTCCAGCACGACACCCTGTTTTCTCATGTAGGAAACGTAACGACCAGGTGCCTTGACCACCTGCCTTCTCCCCTCTTCTGTTAAAGTTGTGAGAAAAGAAGCCTGTTCAGCTGTGGTCTCTCTTCTGATCCCAACACAGACTTCACATGGCCACATGGTATGGATTCTTGAATGTTTACAACACATATGAGTCCATGAGTCAATAGATAGATGGAAGAGTTGGTGGGAGAGTGGATGGCTAGATAGATGCAGAATGGATAGGTGGATGGATAGATGAATGAATGGATGATGGTTCGATGGTTAGATGGATAGATAGACAGATGTATGATGGATGGATGGATGGGTGATGGATGGATGATGGATGGATGACAGATAGATGATGGATGATGGATGATGGACGGAGGGGAATCCCTTCGATTGACATCAGGGCTCAGGTATTTATATTCACATCTTGTGGTGTCATCACTGGTGACCCCGAGTGGAGGGCCTGCCATGGGAGCAGCAATGCCCCCTCATGGGACCTGTGTCCGCCACCCTGTAGTCTGTGGCTGGGCATCCTGGCTGGGGAAGGCTGGCCCACCACTCCCCGGGCCACTGAGGCCAACGAGTACATTTGTGCTGATGTATCCCTTGTCTTTGTGCGGCGCTGAAGCTTCCATGTGCTTCTGCTTGTATGGAAGCCCACACGCCCCTCTAGAGGAGGCATTTGAGGCAGCGGGCACAGAGGAAACGCCGCTGCAGGCTGTGCCCAGGGCCTCTGTGTGACACGGCCCCTGGCTGCTGTGGAAAGCCCGGCTGTTGGCAGGCGGTGACAGCCCCAGCAGGAGCATGAGTCTGCTCGATGACATCAGGTCAAAGGGTAGACTTCCACGTGTCCCATTTTTAGGAATATGTCATTAATTCATTGAGGATTCTTTTCTGTAAAACTGAACAAGTTGACTGTGGATACTGTTTTTTATGTTTCCAATTTACTTATAATTAGGCACAATTTCCACTTTAGAGATTTCTTAATAGGCTTTTTTGAAGGTGAAATGTAGCCAGATAGTGTGTTTACCATAAGGTAACTATCTCTATGTCTTGTCACAAAAACACATCTTGGCCTTTCAGGATGTGCACTGAGAGGGCTTCCCTTTACTTCATGTGTTCAGGAAGTACGAGGAAGATGCTCCCCAGAGATCCTGGGGAGGACCCCTGCCACAGGTCTGTCCTGGGTGAGGCCTGGCCAGACGGCGCCACCTCTTGGGCTGGTGAGGTTATTTCTCTGTGTGTTGAATCAGGGTCGGGGTATCTGTGGCTTTAAACTCATTGCAAAGTGGGGAAAACAATACCAGTGTTTCCCAAAGGCATCTCCTCCCCTGGAGAACACTGTGTCCAGTGGGTTCTGCTTCTCTGCCTTCAATACCCATCCTCATTTGCTCCCCCAAATGGTGCCCAATCGTTTTCCACTGTGGCCAGGGCATGAGGGCAGGAAGATTCTGCGTAAGCCACTGTATAGCTGCCCAGCAAACTCGTGGAGCCACAGGCATGGACCAAATGCATTTTTCCCTCCAGTGACAGAGAGAAACACAATGCCAGGCTGGACAGAGTGCTTTATTTCTCTCACTCTGGCTGAGGTAGGCCTCTGGGAAAGTCATGCCCATCACTGAGAAAAACATGAGCTCTCTGAGTTTAGTCCTCATTGTGATGCTTGCAAAGACTTCAGAAACGGGGCCTGGTTATGACTCACTGTTTTCCTCTGTGTCCCAGGTGTGCTGTCCCGGGTGCAGCTGCAGGAGTCGGGCCAGGACAGGTGGGGCCCCACAGACCCTCACTCTCACCTGCTATGGCTCTGATTACAATAACTGAAATGGAATGACCTGCAATAAGGTGAACACTGCATTTAAAACAGGAGCAAACTTGAGGGAAAGTAACAGAAACTATTCAAATGGAGCACAGAAAAAGAATTTCCAACTAGAGGCAAATAGCAGTAATGTAAGACTCAGTAAAAGCAGCCCAATAATATGTAGAGGACTGAGCTCCCAGAAAGAGCAGGGATAGAGGACCAATAAATGTGTGGAGAAATCATAGGCAAATATATTCAGGATTTGGTGCAAACTATAAGCACACCTGAGAGGACTGATGTGCCCCATGCTGAATAAAAATAAAGAACATTTGATCAAGACACATCAAAATCAAATTCCTGAAAACCATGAAAGTGAGAAAATTCCCAAGAGCATCAAGGGAAATAAGACACATCATGAAGAGAGGACTGAGGCTAGCTACAGGATCAAAACATCACATGGAAAACCACCACAGCCAGAAGACAACAGGGCGACTTCAAAGTTCAGAAGGGAAACAGAAAAGCCATCCACTTAGAACTCTAAACTAAGTGAAAACATATCTCAAAATTTAAGGAAAAATAGAGAGAACATGAAACTACAAAATCTCAAACTATGTGGGATGCAGATAAAGCATTGCTCAGAGGGAAATACATAGTACTAAATGCTCATATTTAAAAAGGAAGAGGATTTTAAGTCAATATCTGGCTTCCAATGTGGAAAGTTAGGAAGGAAGTGTAAGTCAACTGAAATTAAGCAGAAGAAAGGATAAATAAGGACATGCAGAAATCAGTGAAAGTGAAAGCCTAAAAATGTAGACAAAATGAATGATGCAAAAGCTGACTCTTTGCAAAGCTCAATACAACTAACCAATATTAGCAAGACAGAAAGAGACAGATTACCAATATTAACAAATATTGAAGAGACAAAAAGCCTCTCTCCGATGAATTTTGTGAGACCAGCATTTTTTTGTGGAGTCAACAGAGAACTGTGCACCAATATCCCTTATAACACAGACACTGAAATCCTTAAAAATACTAGCAAATCCCATCAGAAACATAAAAAATATAATACCACACCATGAAAAAGCTGGAATCATGCCAACAGCTCAAGACTGGTTCAATATATTAAGATCAACAGATTTATCCCAACATATCAGCTCGCATGATCATATCCATTGATACAGGAAAGTATTTGAAAAACTACTGCATCCATCCATTATAAAAATGAGCAGTGAACTTGGGATAAAAGGGTACTCCCTCAATCTGATAAAGGGAGACCTACACCTAAACCATACATGAGGGTGAAAAGGTAAATTTTTCCTTCTGAGGTCTGGGGAGTGGCAAGGATGTAGACTCCCACCACTTGTAGTCAACATTGTACCTGAAGTCTAACAATAGCAAGAAGGCAAGAAAATGCATAAACAAATACAAATGTGAAAGGAAGACACAGGCGTCTCTATTTGCAGATGACATATTTGTCTCTAAACAAATACCAAGGAATATACCTCCAAATCTCCTACAATTAAAAATTACTTCAGCAAGACCAAAGGTCAACACAGAAATGGATCTATTCCTACACACTAGCAATGCATGAGTGGAATCTAAAATTAAAAAATGAAAGATTTCCAATAACCTCCTAGAAAGATTGGATATATAGGTATAGATCTAACAAAGCCTGTGATAAACCTGTGTGTGATGAAATCTACAAAACAAACCAAAAAAGGGCAAAATCAATGGAAACATAGGTGGGAAGATACACGGTGGGAAAAGTTGCCATTCACAAGTCCATGTGCAGATTTAACAAACTGTGATCACAACGTTCACATGAGTCCATAGGTATTGAAAAACTGACTTTAAAATGCATGTGGACAAAGGAACAGAAATATCCAAAACAATGTTGAAAAGGAAAAAATGTTGTAAGGGTCAGCTATCCAATTCTAAGACTCTGTTACAGGAACAGAAACAACAGTAGATAATGGAACAGAATTGAGTCAGGTGCAGAAAAGCATCAAAGAGGCCCACACAAATACGGCCAAAGGGTTTGGTCGGGGGTGCGACTGTCCTCAAGTAAGAACTTGACAGCAGCCTTGGTCACCAGAATTCATGCTGAATCCATCTGGTCATTGCAGTGGCCATCTGTGTTTGCTCATTGCCTTTATCTCAAGGAAAATTAAATTCCCCACATCTAAGACAGGAAGCACATTCCCACCTTGGAGCCAGGAGCCCTCTGGAGTTAGGCTTCCACGTGCCCACAGAAGCTGGAGTTGGGGCCCTGCCTTGCTGGGGGTTTACATGTCAGGAATGGCTCCCCAGTCCTTGAGGAAATATTCCTGGGCCATGAAGCTGGCGAGAGGCTTGCTTCCCTCTGTCTTACATACATTTCAAAGAAACAAAGGAAGAATTTACAATCCCACATTTCCTAGAGGAAACGCTCTAAGGAAAGGGAAGGAGGGAGTCTTGTCCTCTTTCTCACACTAGGGAAATTGATTCTGCTTTCTCGTTTGGACTGGGATTTATCCTTACTCCTCTCACGGTTCCCTGGAAGCTGGCTTCAGAGGGGGCTCACCCCAGCAAGGTGGTGGCTGGACATCAGACAGAGTCAGCGTAGTTCCTCCCCGCTTCTCCACTGAGTCCCTGGAGGTGGGTTCAAATCCCAGCTCCCACATGTTCCAGTATTCATCCTTGCCTCGCCTCTGAGAGGTCAGTCCCCGGGGCCCATTTGTTTACCTTCAAGACCCCAAATGCCCACATGGTCTGCCTAGGACCTCCAAGCGAAGTTTAGAAGGAATGATAAGAGGGAAAAGCCTTGTCCCGTCATCAGACAAGTGGAGCTCTGTTCCCACCACGTCAAGCATGACTGTTGTGTGAATATGTCTCGTTTAAAACCAAAGTCAGAGTCACTTCTCTGCACACACCCTTTCTCAAAGTAAAGGAATTTCTGTGGATTTTAATTCCAAATGCACATGGAATTTTATCACATAATTCTC
Source organism: Phataginus tricuspis (assembly GCA_029783875.1). Lineage (NCBI taxonomy): Eukaryota > Metazoa > Chordata > Mammalia > Pholidota > Manidae > Phataginus > Phataginus tricuspis. Next base: position 106,391 of record JAQQAC010026072.1, read on the forward strand.
CTGCACCCACTGAGACGTTTTCTTCCTTATATGGGAACATGGTGAAGGACATTGATTTTTAAATGTCAAACTATCCCTGAACTCCTGAAATAAATCCTAGTTTGGCCATGTTGTATTGTCCTTAATATGTTGACTGATTCAATATTTAACATATTGATTCATTTGGGCCTCATTGTTTGGGTCATGATTATTCTTCCTGGTGTGTGCCACACTGGTGCCATTCCTTCCCTGCGGCCCTATGAGGTCAGCACTATTAACTCCTTAAATAATTCGAGGAACATACTACTGTGAGTTACAGGAAGCTTTCTTTTTCCATTTTTGCTGGCAAATCTTGTCATTACAGATTCAAGTTCTTGAAAAGACATTGGACAGCTCATGTTTTTCTGTGGCACCCTGTGTCCATTTTTCTAAGTTGAGTTTCATGAACATTTTGTCTATTTTACTTAATTTTTCCAATGTCTCTCCATAAGTTCCCTTCAACTCTCTGTTACTGTTTTAATACCCTAGGCCCCTTCATCCTTTCTCACAGGGCTAGGTTCTGTTTTCTATCTTTTTTCCATGCATCACACTAAGTGTGTATTAATTTTATTAAACTTTTCTGAAAGTTAAAGTGCTTTGTTTACTGCCCATCTTGTATGTATCTTTCCTACTTTTCTGGCTTCCTACACTACTTCACTTGGGTATAATACATACACCTACGTGTGTATAGTCTCATGTGTAAAGTGCACTGATCTTTAAATCGTCTACGTGAACACCATATAACCAAGCCATATATCAAGGCATTACTTGCCATGCACCCTCCAGGACCTTCTTTGTTAAAAATAACTTTATTCTACTTCCGGAAAGATGGCGACGTGAGAGGAGTGGCAGAAATATCCTCCCAACATTATATTTATCCATGAAAACACAGCAAATACAACTATTCCTAAAAGAGAGACCAGAATACACAGGAAAGCACACAGCATGCAGCGACACCTGAGAGGACTCGGCACCCTGCAAGGTGGTCATAAATAGCCCAGTTGACATACATGGCAACTACCAGCAACCACTTCTATAGCCATGAAAAGACAGAGGAATATGGTACAGACAAAGCTTCAGACGCAGACAACCCCAGAGAGGGAACCTGAAGGGATGGAAATGCACAGTCTTCCTGAAAAAGAATTCAGAATAAAAGTCATAACCATGCTGACGGATCACAAAGAAATGTGCAAGAGCTGAGGGAGGAAGTGAGGGAAGTGAGGAAAGACTATGCAGAAATCAGACAAGCCATCAACGGGCTTAACAGCAGGCTGGATGAGGTGCAAGAGACTGTTAATGGAATACAAAACAGAGAACAGGAATACAGAGAAGATGAGACAGAGAGAGATAAAAGGATCACTAGGAATGAAAGAATATTAAGAGAACTGTGTGACCAATCCAAACGGAACAATATTCGCATTATAGGAGTACCAGAGGAAGAAGAGAGAGAAAAAGGGATAGAAAGTGTTTTTGAAGAAATAATTGCTGAAAACTTTCCCACGCTGGGGAAGGAAATAGTCTCGCAGTCCACGGAAGCCCACAGATCTCCCAACACAAGGGACCCAAGGAAGACAACACCAAGACACATAATAATTAAGATGGCAAAGGTCAAAGATAAAGACAGAGTATTAAAGGCAGCTAGAGAGAGAAAAATGATCACCTACAAAGGAAAACCCATCAGACTATCATCACACTTCTCAACAGAAACCTTACAGGCCAGAAGAGAATGGCATGGTATATTTAACATAATGAAACAGAAGGGCCTCGAACCAAGAATATTGTATCCAGCATGATTATCATTTAAATACGAGGGAGGGATTAAACAATTTCCAGACAAACGAAAGTTCAGAGAGTTTGCCTCTCATAAACCACCACTACAGGATATCTTAAACCGACTGCTCTAGAGGGAAGCACCCCTAACGCTAAAAAGATGTCACCAGAGAAAATAAAATTATAGCAAAGAAAGCAGACCATCCAAACACTAACTAAAGGCAAAGAATAAAACACCTAATATATAAAGAATGGAGGAGGAAGAATAGGAACAGAGAGATAAAGAAACATCAGACGGTGTTCACAATAACTTAACAAGAAAATTAAGTTAGATTCTTAGATAGTAAAGAAGCAACCCTTGAAGTTTTGGTAACCACGAATCTAAACCCAGCAATGACAATAAGTACATATCTATCAATAATCACCCTAAATGTAAATGGACTGAATTCACCAATCAAAAGACACAGAGTAACAGAATGGATAAAAAAGCAAGACCCATCTATATGCTGCTTACAAGAGACTCACCTCAAACCCAAAGATATACAGACTAAAAGTGAAGGGATGGAAAAAGATATTTCATGCAAACAACAAAGAGAAAAAAGCAGGTGTTGCAGTATTTGTATCAGACAAAATAGACTTCAAAACGAAGAAAGTAGCAAGAGATAAAGAAGGACATTACATAATGATAATGGGGTCAGTCCAACAAGAAGATATAACCATTATAAATATATATGCACCCAACACAGGAGTGTCAGCATATGTGAAACATATACTAACAGAATTAAAGGAGGAAATAGACAGCAATGCATTCATTTTAGGAGACTTCAACACACCACTCACTCCAAAGGACATATCAACAGAGAGAGAATAAGTAAAGACACAGAGGCACTGAACAACACACTAGAACAGATGGACCTAACAGATATCTACAGAACTCTGCACCCAAAAGCAGCAGGATACACATTCTTCTCAAGTGCACAAGGAACATTTTCCAGAATAGACCACATACTAGGCCACAAAAAGAACCTCAGTAATTTCAAAAATATTGAAATCCTACCAATCAACTTCTCAGATCACAAAGGTATAAAACTAGAAGTAAATTTTAGAAAAAATTCAAAAAGGCTCACAAATACATGGAGACATAAAAACATTCTCCTAATTAATCAATGGGTTAATGACCAAATCAAAACAGAAATCAAATAATATATGGAGACTAATGACAATAACAACACAAAGCCACAACTTCTGTGGGACGCAGCAAAGGCAGTTCTAAGGAAAGTATATTGCAATGCAGGCCTATTTAAAAAAGGAAGAACATTCCCAAATGAATAGTCTAAAGACACAATTAGTGAAATTGGTAAAATAAGAACAAATGAGGCCCAAAGTTACCAGAAGGAGGGACATAATAAAGATCAGAGAAGAAATAAATAAAATTGAGAAGAATAAAACAATAGAAAAAAAATCAATGAAACCAAGAGCTGGTTCTTTGAAAAAATAAACAAAAAGATACACCCTTAGACTCATTAAGAGAAAAGGAGAATCTACACACATAAACAGAATCAGAAATGAGAAAGGAAATATAACGAATGACCCCACAGAAATACAAAGAATTATAAGAAAATATTATGAGCATCTGTATGCTAACAAGCTGCAAAACCTAGAAGAAATGGACAACGTCATAGAAAAATACAACCTTCCAAGACTGACCAAGCAAGAAACAGAAAAACTAAACAGACCAATCACCAGCAACAAAATTAATTTGGTAATCAAAAAACTACCCAAGAACAAAACCCCGGACCTGATGGATTCACCTCTGAATTCTACCAGACATATAGAGAAGAAATAACACCCATTCTCCTTAAAGTTTTCTTAAAAATAGAAGAGGAGGGAATACTTCCAAACTCATTCTATGAAGCCAGCATCACTCTAATACCAAAACCGGGCAAGGACCTCACCAAAAAAAGAACATTACAAACCAATATCCCTGATGAACGTAGATGCAGAAATACTCAACAAAATATTAGCAAACCAAATTCAAAAATACATCAAGAGGATCATACACCATGATCAAGTGGGATTCATCCCAGGGATGCAAGAATGGTACAACATTCGAAAATCCATCAACATCATCCACCACATCAACAAAAAGAAGAACAAAAACCACATGATCATCTCCATAGATGCTGAAAAAGCATTTGACAAAATTCAGCATCCATTCATGATTAAAACTCTCAACAAAATGGGTATAGACAGCAAGTACCTCAACATCATAAAGACTATATATGACAAACCCACAGCTAACATCATACTTAACAGCGAGAAGCTGAAAGCTTTTCACCTAATATCGGGAACAAGACAGGGATGCCCACTCTCTCCACTGTTATTCAACACAGTACTGGAGGTCCTAGCCATGGCAATCAGACAAAACAAAGACATACAAGGCATCCAGATTGGCAAAGAAGAAGTCAAATTGTCACTATTTGCAGATGACATGATACTCTACATAAGAAACCCTAAAGACTCCACTCCAAAACTACTAGAATATCTGAATTCAGCAAAGTTGCAGGATACAAAATTAACACACAGAAATCTGTTGCTTTCCTATACACTAACGATGAACTAACAGAAAGAGAAATCAGAAAAACAATTCTATTCACAATTGCATCTAAAAGAATAAAATACCTAGGAATAAACTTAACGATGGAAGTGAAAGACCTGTACTCTGAAAACTATAAGACACTCCTAGGAGAAATTAAAGAGGACACTAACAAATGGAAATGCATCCCATGCTCTTGCCTAGGAAGAATAAATATTGTCAAAATGGCTATACTACCAAAAGCAATCTACAAATTCAACGCAATCCCTATCAAACTACCAACAGCTTTCTTCAATGAACTGAAACAAATAATTCTAAAATTCATATGGAACCAGAAAAGACCCCGAATAGCCAAAGCAATCCTGAGAAGGAGGAACCAAACAGGGGGAATTACCTGACTTCAAGCTCTACTACAAAGCCACAGTAATCAAGACAATTTGGTACTGGCACAAAAACAGCCCCACAGACCAATGGAACAGAATAGAAAATCCAAATATTTACAGTCAATTAATATTTAATAAAGGAGCCTTGGATATACAATGGGGAGATGACTGCCTCTTCAGCAGCTGGTGTTGGAAAAACTGGACAGCTACATGTAAGAGAATGAAACTGGACTACTGTCTAACCCCATACACAAAGGTAAACTCAAGGTGGATCAAAGACCTGAATGTAAGTCATGAAACCATAAAACTCTTAGAAAAAACATAGGCAAAAATCTCTTGGACATAAACATGAGCGACTTCTTCATGAACTTATCTCCCCGGGCCAGGGAAACAAAAGCAAAAATGAACATGTGGGACTATATCAAGGTTAAAAGCTTCTGTTCAGTAAATGACACCATCAGTAAAGACATCCTACAGTATGGGAGAATATATTCATAAATGACGTGTCTGATAAGGGGTTGACATCCAAAATATATAAAGAACTCACACACCTTAACAAACAAAAAGCAAATAACCCAATTAAGAAATGGGCACAGGACATGAATAGACACTTCTCTAAAGAAGAAATTCAGATGGCCAACAGGCACATGAAAAGACGCTCCACATCACTAATCATCAGAGAAATGCAGATTAAAACCACAATGAGATATCACCTCACACCAGTGAGGATGGCCAACATCCAAAACAACAAATGTTGGCGAGGATGTGGAAAAAAGGGAACCCTCCTACACTGCTGGTGGGAATGCAAATTAGTTCAACCATTGTGGAAAGCAGTATGGAGGTTCCTCAAAAAACTCAAAATAGAAATACCATTTGACCCAGGAATCCCACTCCTAGGAATTTACCCTAAGAATGCAGCATCCCAGTTTCAAAAAGACAGATGCACCCCTATGTTTATTGCAGCAGTATTTACAATAGCCAAGAAATGGAAGCAACCTAAGTGTCCATCAGTAGATGAATGGATTAAGAAGATGTGGTACATATATACAATGGAATATTATTCAGCCATAAGAAGAAAACAAATCATACCATTTGCAACAACATGGATGGAGCTGGAGGGTATTATGCTCAGTGAAATAAGCCAGGCTGAAAAAGACAAGTATCAAATGATTTCACTCATATGTGGAGTATAAGAACAAAGAAAAAAAAAACTGAAGGAACAAAACAGCAGCAGACACAGAACCCAAGAACGGACTAATAGTTACCAAAGGGAAAGGGACTGGGGAAGATGGGTGGGAAGGAAGGAATAAGAGGGAAAAAGGGGCATTACGATTAGCAGATGTAATGTTGGGGGGCATGGGGAAGGCTGTACAACTCAGAGAAGACAAGTAGTGATTCTATAGCATCTCACTACGCTGATGGACAGTGATTGTAATGGGGTTGGTGGGGGGACCTGATGAAGGGGGTAGTTTAATCACCATGGTATTGCACATGTAATTGTAAATTAATGATACCAAAATAAATTATAAATAAAAAAAATGCCCATGAACCTAATTGAAGAGATTTTATCAGGAAATTTAACAGTAAATGCAGATGTAAAACCTGAGTCAGTGTTGGGTTCACGGCTCAACAATGTCCTCCTCTGCTCTGGTGCTGTTGTGAAGATCCACAGACTGGGTGGCTGATAAACAACAGGAATTTACTTCTCACAGCTGTGGGGTCTGCGATCCCAAGATCAGGTGCCAGCAGCTGGGTGACTGGGGAGAACCTCCTTCCTGGGTGGCTGTCCCTCCTGTGACCTCACGGGGGAAGGGGACAGGGGAGCCTGCTCAGGGCTGTTCCATGAGGGCACTGATCCCATTCCTGGGGCTCCCTCCTGACCTGAGTGCTTCCCAAAAGCCCTGCCTCCCAACACAACATATTGGCCCTTAGGGTTCAAACGGCACATTTTGAGGTAGTTACAGTTTTCAGCTGATAGCAACCCCTGAAGAATCCACTTATAATTCCAAACAACCGGAAGGCTGCTCTGAAAGAGTCCGTCAGCTGGGGAATCTCACGGATCCTTAGAAGCCTCTGATCTTTGGACAGTTGCATTATTAGTATTACTTTGCTATTATTATTGCTTGCTTACATATAAACATACTTCCTATACACTCAGGCTGCTGAAGGCTCATTCACCCTGTGGATAAAATGAAGGTTCCTGTGGCCAGGATTCTCACCTGGCCATGATTGGCTAGCTCATTACACACATGTGGGCAATATGTCATTATTGACCCTATATTAAGAGCCCTGGCAGTGCTCTGGGTGACAGGGTGGCATCAGATTCAAGGCAGCAGGAGAGCAGAGCAGAGGCTGGAGTGGTGGCAGCGATGAGGACAGAGACTGGGACGGCTGTGTGTGGAGAGAGGCCCAGAGGCAGAGACGGGCTTACTGCATCATGCGGACTCGCTCTGAGTGAACAAGATTTTAGTGACTGACCTGCCACCGTGGAAATAAAGTTGGGTATAATCCTTTAATCCCCAAGAACGTTCTACTGTCATTTCTTTAGTCACATTGAATCCATAGTGAACTTGCCCGGGGCTGAAACCCATTGACAAGACACATCTGTCACTGGTCCACTGCTTCCCCCACTCACACCACCCTACACCCCCAGGGTCTCCTGTTCCCCATCAATCACCTCCTAGAAGAGCAGCAAGGAGAACCCAGCTCAGCCCAGACTCCATGGTGAGCCGTGTGTGTTGAGTCCTGATGACCGACTGGGGCACCTGGGACTTCCGGGGCTGGGCTCCTCTCCCAGAGCTGCAGGGTCAGGGCTGGGCTGGTTTTCACCAGCACAGGGAGGGTCCCATTTGCATGAGCTCTGACTCTATAGCAGCCCTGGGGCTGGACATCTGTGGAGTGGGTAGAACCCCAGAGCAGGGCTGTGTTAGGGATGCTTAAGACATTAAAATGCTTTCAAAGTATATGAATTTACATTGTGTCTTAGTGTATTGATAGAAATGAGTGACCCATATTGTGAATTCTTTTATACACTTGTGCAAAAATTAGTGTCATAGGTAGCCATGGATATTTATTTATTTACATATAAAAATTGCAAAAAGACTGCAAACAGGTGCTGGAAGGTTTCCCTGAGACAGTGTCTGGTGGAATGACCCCCAGGATGTGAACTTCACACATCATAAAATTAACTTTTTTTGAACTGAACACTTGAGTGGCATTAAGTCATTCTCAACCTTGTACAACCATCTCCTTTGTCTCATTCCCAAACCTTTCCGTCACCCCAAAAAGGAAACCATCCTGCAAGCAATTTCTTCCAGTTCCTCTCCCCTCCCAGTCCCTGGAAGCACAGCTTGATTTCTTTCCTGTGGACTTGCCTGTCCTGTGTGTTTCACACAAGTGGAATCATATCCTATGGGACATTTTGTGTCTGTCCCCATCAAGATTTCACAGTTCATCCACCTTGCAGTTTGTGTCTGTACATTATTCCTTAATTGTCTGAATAACATTCCACAGTAAGGATATTCCAGCATTTATTCATCCACAGCTTAACATCCGGCCGGTTCCACTTCCTCTGGCTGTCGTGAATACTGCTGCAGTGGATAAGCATTTATTCATGTTTGTTTGAGTCTCAGTTTCCATTCTTTTCTGCGTACATGTCACAGCAGGAGTGCTGGTGGGGTGCTCATCCTGTCTGTAACATTTTGAGGAACTTGTCTCTCTTCTCCACAC
>JAQQAC010026072.1:125027-165361 GCA_029783875.1 Phataginus tricuspis
CACAGATCCACATACACACACAGACACAGACATGGGCACACAGAGACATACATGCACACACAGGCACACAGACATACACATGCACGTGCACAGGCCCACACGCACACACATGGACACGCACATAGACACATGGATATAGACACGATGCACATGGTCACAGACACATGCCGTGGGCATGGGTACAGACACGTGCACACATGTACAAAGACATGGATACACACACGTACATGGACACAAGCACACACTCATACACACATGCACACACATGGGCAGGACACTGACATGTGAACATACAGGCACATGTGCACCTGGACACATGCACACATGGATGCCAGCCCTGGGCACCCAAAGTCACTCAGTACCCTGTGGTTGGTACTTCTGCCCTCCTGGCAACACACCCAGCTCAGCTCTGCCACTCCCTGCACCACACTCTCCACAGGGCTCCATGCCCAAGCTCTGCTTGTCCTTCTGCCTTGGCTTGGAAGTGCATCCATGGGCTGGCCCTGCACAGACTCTGACCATGGGCAACCTCCCCAGGCCTGGGCACAGGGTTCAGAGGCCACACTGAGCCCGGCCAGCTGCAGCACCTCAGAGAAGCCCAGGCCTACATGCAGGCCCCTGAGAGTGGCAGGCTCCCCAGAATCCGCCTGTGGTCAGGCAGAGTGAGGGCCTGTCCTGATGGGATGTCAGTCCAGGAGGCCTCACTGTGACCTGAACAGGGTCTGCCCCAAAATCCCAGCACTGGAGATGTGGGACATGAGACACCCTCCACAGGGAGAGAGGGGGCACAGAGCCCAGTGGGCAGGGAGGGGGACAGGGGCTCCACTCCCAGCAGGCCACCTCCTGCCCTTTCCATGCCCCAAGGGCCTTTCTCTGCAGGGCCTGCAGACCCCACTAAATGTCCTCAATGTCACTCTCCCTGGGGCCTGAGGGGTCTATCTGACCCCTCAGTCCCAGAGCCATGAGTCTGATAGGCACAGAAACCAGCCAGGGCCCCACACGGCCTCTCACATGTGCTGCTCACTCTGAGGAGAGAGAGACTGAGTGAGCCCAACTGACAGGCAGAGAAGGGACCCCTCGGGTCCAGACATCTGCCTGCCCCCACTGTCTGCCCTCACTGGCCACATTGGCTGGGGGCCTGCCCACCCCAAACCTGAGGTGGCAGGTGGTTCCCTGCCTCTGAGTCTCAAGTGATGCTCCCTGCAGGACACTGGGAGCCCCCCCACCGGGGCGCCCACCCCTGCCCCTTTGCTGCATTGCTCTGTCACACTCTCTGCCACAGCAGGGCTCCTGGGACAAGGTGCTCAGCCTTGGCCATGCCTGCCCAGCCCTGCTCATGCCTGGCCTGAGACCCTGGCTGAGCCTGGGAGCTCCTAGCCCCACGGGGCTGGCAGAGGGGCTGGGAGAGGCATGCAGCATGCTTACGCCTCCCTGAACTCTTGCTTCCTCTGTCCCCTCCCCACCCGGCCCCCGTGGTGGGCAGCACGGCCAAGAAGCCAGGCAGGCCGGAGGATGGGGGTCCCGAGGAGGGGCTTTGTTGGTGCTGAGTGGAGCCTGAGCCCCACATGCTGTGTCCATGCAGAGGGGGAGGTGAGCGCCGAGGAGGAGGGCTTTGAGAACCTGAACACTATGGCCTCCACCTTCATTGTCCTGTTCCTCCTGAGTCTGTTCTACAGCACCACCGTCACCCTGTTCAAGGTAGGACAGCCGGGCAGAGGCTGAGGGGCACAGGCCAGGGCACAGAGCCCCTGGGCTGCAAAGGACAAATGGGGAGGGGCCGCCCCCGCCCCACCCCCATCTTCATTCTCAGTGGCAGGAAAAGCAACTCACACTGTCTGTTGCCTGCAGGTGAAATGACCCACCATCGAAGAATCCTGGAGGCCAGAGAGACGGAACCAAGCAGGGGGCCTGTGGGCCTGGGATCCCTAGCCTGTCCGGCCTGTCGGCTTGTACTTAAACTTTCTCATGTCACCCTGCATGTGTAGCTCTAAGAAACAGCTTCTTTCCATGGCCAGATGCTGTGGGTGGTGGGAGCCTACAGCCATGGGCTCTGCCCCAGCAGAAGCACACACTTTGCAATGTATGCACTTGTCCCCTTGAAATAAATGTGTACATTTTATCTTGTGAAGCTGCTTCCTCATGAAGGTTTCTTTCCCAGACCACATGCTCTGTGTGTTTTGCATCTCAGGGGTGTACCCTATTTCAAAGGGCCTGTGGGAAAGGGAGATCTGTCTCCACGCAGGCCCAGGCCCTCCATGCTGACCAGGGTCTCAGGGCTTGTCCACCCAGATGAGGGAAGATGACCAAGCTGAGAGGGTTCCAGGCCTGGCATTGCAAACACAACTTGGACAGGGAAGCAGGCTTGCTCAGGGCCTCTGTATGTGACCAGCAGGGGTCTCAGCCCACAAGTGTCACTCTGTCTGTATTCCTAGTGCGCCTGGCACTTGAGGGCTTGTCCCAGTCCTGTGGTGTGTGTGCCATAGGACTCTGGAGGAGTGCAGGGCGGCACGTGCCTGCCCTGAGGGCACCCTGTGGGAGCCGGGGAGTTGCAGCCCAGCCAGGCGGTGAGTGGAGTGTGGCAGTGGGGACAGAAGTTTGTCATGAGCCGGTTAGGAGGACACATGATGCGGAGAGGCAGATGTAAGGGCGGGCTCATGCAGCCGTGTCTCGTGGAAGGAGTGGCAATGGCCAAGCACAGGACGATGGCCGTGAGCCAGACCTGAGAGGGCGGGTGGGGGGGCCGCCAGGAGCAGCCCACGGGCTGTGGAGAAGTCCGGAGGGCTGTGGCAGCAAGCATCTGGACGGAGGCAGGGCGGAGAGAAGGCAGTAGAGGGCCAGCCCTGTGAGCCGGGCCCTGGGAGGAAACGACCTCAGGGAGACCGCAGGACCAGCAGTGATGGGGGAGCCCAGGACCTGAGCTCCACCTGCCCCTAAGGGGCGAGGTGCAAGAGGGGCAGGGAAAGGACGTGGGTCCCCCAGCTGCGGGCTCCTGTTGACTGGGTCTTGCCTTGAGCCCAGCCTTGCACAAGGGACCCATATGGCACAGGACACAGACAGCAAGATGGGGAGGCACGTGCGCCTGTGGCCGGCGGCTCAGGGCACCTGTAGTGGCATTCGAGGGTTGTCATGACAAAGTCCCACCTGCTGGGGGTTGAAATGACAGAAAAGTGTTCTCTCCAGGTTCTGGAGACAGGAAGCCAGATGCGAGTGTGGGAGGGCAGGCAGGCTGCTCCCAAGGCCTAGGGGAGCCTCTGCTCCAGACGCTCCCAGCTGCTGGGCCCAGCCCTTCTCGGCATACCTTGTGGAAACATCACCCACCATCCACCTTCAGGCTCACACAGGGGCCTCCCTGTGTGTGTCTGCCCCTAACTCCCCTTTCATAAGGATCTTGTGAGACTGGATTCGTGCCCAGCCCAACCCAGAACAACTCCATCTTAACATACTGATCACCTCCTTAGTGACCCTGTTCCCAAATAAGGTGACACCGTGTGGTACTGGAGAGATAGGGTGTCATATATAAACTGGGAGACACACCCCAGCCCTAACAGTCTGCCCTCTGTCCCCAAAATTCATGTCCTCACCTGCAAAATACTCATGCCGACATCCCCAAAAGTGTTACCCCATGCGGCATCGGCTCTAAGTCCAGAATCTCATCCAATAATCACCTGGCAAATCACAGGTGAGACACTAACGTGACTGATGCTGGGACACAGCCTTGCCCGGCTGTGGACCTGACCAGTCAGTCATCTGCCTCCCAAGTACCACCCTCTCCGGACAGGCCCAGAGCCTTCCAGTCTTTTGCCTGCTCACGGTCCCCGCCCAGTGTCCCCCTCCTGCATTTCCTCACACTTCTGCTCTGCATAGAAACCTCAGCAAGACGCCTGAGTCTGTTGCAGGCAAATCTGACTTTGCACAAAGTGGCGGGACACGACCCAGCTGAGCCTGCAGCCGCCGCACCACAGGGACTGCTACTGCTCTGTCTCTGCCTCCTCAGCCCTCCCTGGGCCCCGCAGAGCCGCCAGTGTCGCCCGTGTCTGCCGTACCGGCACCCAGAACCCTGCCGGCCCCTGCCCCTCGCCGGCACACCCACTCCGTACTGAAATCTGTGTCTCTTTCCCATGGTGACTGTAACGGCCCCACGTACCTTGCCTGGTCTCAGGCCTGGAGGCTAGGGGTCCAAGATTGGGGGGTGGCAGGCTTGGCGTCCCCCGGGGCGTGCCTCCCCGCCTCGCCAGCCTGGGTGGCCCTTGGCTTCAGAGGCTCGCTCCGGGCTCTGCCTTTGTCTCCTGGTAGTGTCTCTGTCCACCCCCTTGTGTAGGGACACAGTCAGATTGGGTTAGGAGGCCACCCTACTCCAGTGGACCCCATTAACTTACTGATCACAGCTGCTATGGCATGTCCCCAAAGATCACATTCTGAGGTCCTGGGGGTTAGGACTTCTCCATACGAGTCTTGGGGGGGACACAGCTCAACCCTTTCACACCTCCCATCCCAGCATCCCTCCAAGAGTGCTTGGAGGGGGCCTGGCAAGGGCAGTGTCCAGAGGGTGCCAGGCCCAGGGCCCGAAGGGTGTTGGGGAGGGATCCTGGCAGCTCTGTGAGGGTGGGGGCTTCTGAGCCAGGCCAGGATGGCTCCTGGGACATGGACAGGCCATAGTCCCGCTGAAGAAAAGAAAGGGGCAGGGTCACCAGGCCTTGGGAGAGCAAGGAGGTGGGTCCTGCCCCTGGGGCCAGGGGAGAGGCTGAGAGCTGAGCATGCCTGGCCCTGTCCAGGCAGTGGTGGGCAGTGTGGTGAGTGGAAAGTGAAAACAGGGCAGAGGGCACCGGTGAGACTGGGATGCGATGGGACAATGCCATCAGGGACCCAGGCAGGGAGCACAGGCACACTAGGCTGTCCTCAGCCACCCAGGGAGAGGGCAGGTTTGGGGGCAGCCACCCAGAGCCCAGCAGCCCTCCATGGGGCCCAGAACACTGGAGGGCACGGCCTGTCCAACGCCAGCTGATGGCCCCAAGCTCCGAGGACATCTCATGGCCTGTCCCCAAGCAGCAAAGCCCATGGGGCAGACATCAGGGAGAGGAGGTTGGATCCCCCATGCCAGGGACAGAAGTCTAGCCACGCGGCCCCAGGCAGAGGGGACCTGTGCCTCCCCTGCAAGGGGCTGGGGACCAGCGGCCAGATGCCTGGACTCAGGGGCCCCTCACCCCTCCAGGGCTCTGGGCGGCACTGGCCCCAGCACTGGCCCTGCCACAGGCTGCAGTGGGAAGGTCGGTCACTCTGTTCACGGGACAGGAGCAGCCACTCAGCCCAGCCACAGTCCCCTGGCCCCCACCACCACCCTGAGCCTCACAGCCTGGGCTCACCTGCCTTGCAGAGGCCTCCCAAGCTCAGCTCCTGCTCGCCTTGGTCCCGACATGTAAAGTCCCAGGGGAAGATGAGCACATGACCCTGGCCTGCTTGGCAACCGGGTACTTCCCAGACCTGGCACAGGTCACCAGGCACAAGGAGGCACAGAGGCAGACCCAGACAACCAGCTGGATGATGTGGAAAGGAGGCTACACCCAGCTTTCCTTCCTGACCGTCCAGTGGAAGCCGGGTACCCATCAGTGCCACATCCACCAGCAGTCCACCGGCTCCGAGGTGGGGAAGAACTTCCACTGGCCAGGTAGGTGGCCCTGAGACCGCTGAGGACCCCCCAGGTCTCCGCAGCACCTTCCACCCCGGGCCCGACCTAAAAGACCGCAGCAGAGACCCAGGACCAGCACAGCACCCACCCAACACCCCAGGGCGCCTCCCATTTCCTTACAGACCCTGTCCCCAGGCGCAAGGAGGCGGCTGGCTAGGAAAAGGCAGCAGAGACAATGGAGGCCCCAGCCCCGCTTCCACACGGTGCTGTCCAGCCCACCCCCACCCCCACGGCAGCGCTTGCCGGCCCACCTCGGCCCTCCCTCCTCAGGGGTGATGCTCACCCACCCACTGCTCCTCTCATTCCAGCAGCCCGGGACACTGAGGACACCACACAGCCCCCCGTGGAGACCCCACCAAAGGACACCACCAAAGCTCTCACCACTGCCCCGGCCCAAGGTAAAGAGCCCCCACCCCAGCACACCCCAACCTGCCTTCCTGCCCCTGAGGCTGCCTCCTTCAAGCAGCCATCTGTGACTTCTCCTGGGCGTCCACGGCACACCTGGGTCAGGAGCAGGGCCCTGGACTGGCATCACTGAGCACCTGTTATGACGTGCCAGATCCTGCAAACAGGGAACCCCCCAGGTACCCACAAAGGAGCACAGCAGACAAGGGAGGGCCCATGGCCAACACTGGGGTTCACCTGGCCCAGTGGAGGGCTGAGACATGAGCTTGGCACAGAGCCCCACATGGGGACACTCACAGAATCATAGGGTGCCCTGGAGCTGTGGCAGGGGACGCAGGGGCTCACCTCGGCAGGAGCCCCTCTCTGTAGGCCACCCGCACGTCTTCCTCACCTGGCTCAGCCTCAGCCTCTCCTGGTGGTGGGGGCCTCACCGGGGTCACACCACCCCTGTCTGCCACCTCAGAAGAGGGTCCCGTCTCCTCTGAGCAGGGCAGAGGGCCACGTCAGCAGAAACAACGCCGGGGGGTGTGCTGGTAAGGAGGGGCAGCTCCCACGTGGCCAAGGGTGCTGGTGGGGCTCAGACAAGGAGCCCACTGTGGTGCCTCCATGAGTGGCTCCCACCCAGACTTTTGGTCAAGATGCCCCCTCACCAGGCCAGAATCCGCCCCATGTGGACGTCCAGGAACACTGCCAGCCCCCACTTGGCGTAGGCTGGTCAGACCACAGGAGGGTGAGTCAAGAAAAAGGCCATCTTCAGGTGAGGGTGGGGAATGGGGCCACCCTCTGCAGCAGGGGCACGCTGGCCCCGGCGTCCTGAGTGTGCGAGCACTCGGCCCTGACACCCGACAGCCTTGGCTGCCGGAGGACCTCGCCCGGCACAGCTCCAGGCAGGCCCGCTGTGGGCAGGGAGGACCTCCAAGGGAAGACGAGCCTCTGTGGGGCTCGCTCGAGGTGGGCTAAGCCCTCCCCCAGGCCTACACGGCCTCCTGGGAGGACCCGGCCCCAGTGCTGCATGGCTACCACATGGCCTGCCGGCCAGATGAAGCCTGAGCCCATTTTCCACAATTGAAGAGTGGCCTCTCCAGTTTCAGAGGGGTGGGGAAGGCAGGAGAGGGTGAGAGAGAATCCCATGTCGCTGCAAAACCTAAAGTAGTTACCCTCTGACCCTTGCCTGGAAGCGTTCTGGCCCCTGGTCTGCTGCAAATCTATGGCCCCATGACTTCTCAGCCGTTCATGCACTACACTCGGGAAAGTGTTCGTTAGTCACCCAAGCCCTCAGCACAGTTCTTGTGGCCGCCAAGCACACAGGCAGGGTCCCTCCGGAACCAAAGGCACGGGGAACGGGGGCGGCGGGTCTCAGGGGCCCTGAGGGCAGGAAGGACGCCCTGTGCCCACCACAGCCTGTCCACCCGAGCAAGAGGAGGCCCCGCCTCACACACCCCTCCCCTCCTCAGCGCCCTCCACCCACCACACCCAGCCAGGAGCCGGGACGCCAGGAAGTCCTGTGGTCACTGTCCCAGGAGGTCAGTCCCGGGCACAGAGTGGGGGCAGGGGAGGCAGCAGAGGTGGGGTCTGCTCTGGAGACCCTTCTGGAGCCAGGGTGCCAGGGCATCACTCACCAGCCCCGGGACCCCTGCCTCCCAGCCCACCCTCGGCCCGGGACGGTGTGCACACCCCACTAACTGCTGGCTCTCCTCTGGCAGAGTGTCGGAACTACACCCACCCGCCTGGCATCTACTTGCTGCCCCCTCCCCTGCAGGGCCTGTGGCTCCAGGCTGAGGCCACCTTCACCTGCCTGGTGGTGGGGGACGAGCTGCAACAGGCCCGCTTGTCCTGGCTGGTGGCCGGGGCAGCCCCCAGCAGGGGTGTGGTTGAAGGGCAGCTGAGGCAATTCCCCAATGGCTCGCAGAGCCTGAGCAGCCACCTGGCCCTGTCCAGGTCCTCGTGGGCCTCAGGAACCCCCGTCACCTGCTCACTGAGCCACCCTGACTTGCGGTCCCATGTGAAGGCAACGGCGCTGAGAGGGCACGGTGAGGCCAGCTCCGGGCCCCAGGGGTGGGCGGCCTGGGCCCTGCACACCCAACGCCCAGCCCAGCAGCTCCTCTGGCCACCTCTCTCGAAGGGGCAGGGGCCCCCCAATGCCCAGGGCCACCTGGCTTCTCCTAATGCCTCTGGTAGCCCAAGCATGACCTGCTTCTCCCTGCAGCTGCCATGGCACCCAGCAGCCTCACTGTCCGCGTCCTGACCACACGTGGGGTGGCCTCTTGGCTCCTGTGTGAGGTGTCCGGCTTCTCACCCCCGGACATTGTCCTCACCTGGCTGGAGGGCCAGCACAAGGTGAACCATTCTTGGTTTGCCACTGCGCACCCCATGACCCAGCCTGGGAACACCACGTTCCAGACCTGGAGTGTCCTGCACATCCTGGCTGCTCCAGGCCCACAGCCAGCCACCTACACGTGTGTGGTTGGGCACGAGGCATCCCGGAAGCTGCTCAACACCAGCTGGAGCCTGGAGGCTGGCGGTGAGTCACACACAGACACAGGTCGGGGGCCGAGGAGCTGAGCCAGCTGGCCCGACAGCCCCGGGCCTGCCCAGAGTGTGGAGTGAGAATGTGCTTTCCACATGCTGTGCACTGACCCAGGGTGGATGGGCAGTGGTGTCACTGCTGCCCGGCACTGAGGAGCAGCAGCTTCCCGCCAAGATGTGCCCTGCTGCTACACAGACAGAGGCCTCCTGTGGGGCGTGAGGTGGGCCTCCAGAGCTGGACTCCCAGGGACAGCCAAGCCCCCCAGGCCCCAAGACCTCCACCAGTCCCAGGGCACAGCCAGCACCTCAGGAGCCAGCTTCACCTGACATGAGGCGGGGCTTGGGTGCCCAGAGAAGTCAGAGCAGCACATGTCCATGGTGGGCCCAGCCGCACCCTGCCCAGCAAGCAGAGGGGACAGACATCTGCCACGGGTGGGGCTCATGGTCAGGGGTGGGCTGGTCCACCTCTGAGGCCTCATGCCAGGCCCTGTGGCTGCCCCCTCACACCCAGACCAGTACCCCCACCGTGCTGGTGGGACAGCAGCGGTCACAGTAGGCCAGGGGCGCAGCAGGGCACTGCCTTCCCCTGCTTGGTGTGGGGAGGCAGCAGGGATGCAGCAGAGGGAGCTGCCCCTGTGGTCCAAGCCTCTGGACACCCTGCATGATCCAGGCCGAGGAAAGTGCCCCGTGGAGGCCCAAGTCAGCAAGATGGGGCCGGAGGCTGCTGGTTCACAGACCCAGCCCCCAAGGCATGTGGCCCCTGGTCTTGAGGTGGCCTCCTCACCCTGACCTGGGCAGGAGGGGTAGGACTCTCCCATCCCTTGGGCTCCTGGGGTGCAGGCCATGCTGGTCTTCCTCCAGGTGTCCCTCCCCCACACTCAGGCACAGGCCAGACCCCTTGCTGGGCTGATCACGGCTGAGGCTGGGTGCTGATCTGCCATCAGGCACCAAGCTCCAGGTTCCAGACTGCAGGCGTGGGTGCACATGCACACCTGGGATGCCCAAGTGCCATGCATACCCAGATGTAGAGAGGCCAGGAGAGCCCAGCTGGCTGGGCTTGTGCTCAGCCAGCCTCTCCAGGTGATCATGCGCATGGTGCACACAGTGGGGTGGTCACACCCCACCACCCAAGGCCACCCTTACTCTGTATCTGCGGCTGTGTGCTGCCCACAGCTCTCAGGAGGTGAGTCCTGTCCCCAGCATAGATTCAAGGCCTCCAGAGTCTTGCCCAAAACTGCCATGCCTCCCTGCATGGGTCACACACTCTGGAGACAGAGGCTACAGGAGACCTGGCCTGGCCACCCAGAGTCAGTGGGGAGAAAGCCCCCTTCCAGGAGGCTGTGCCCCTCACTACCCACCCCCAGGGCTGACCCATGGGGCAGCCCTGACCACATCACATGAGCCCCTCCTCCAGTCAGGTGGAGGGCAGCTGGAGCTGCTCCCCTCCCCCTGGGATGAACCTGTCCCCCTGGCAGCTCTCCTCCAAGGACCCCGAGGTTGTCCCATCCCATATCTACAGGCCTTTTCCTCCCTCTCCATTCTAGAGTCAGCCCACCATGACCCCCTCTTCCCAAAGCATTGCTTGCAGAGAACTGAGCACAGGCCCTGCATTCAGGCAACTAACAGTAGCTGGCAGGGCACCCGTGGTCATCACTGCAGTAAAATGACACCTGGAAGCTGGACCCCTACTGGGCCCCTCCCCTTCCCTTCTGGCCGGGTCCTGCCCCTTTGCCCCAGCTCCGCCTTCCCCACTGTTCCTCACCCTGCGCTCCCCTTCTCATGGGAGGGCCACACCTGTCAGGTCCCACAAACAAAAGCCAGGGGACCTTGCCCTTTCTGGACACCATAGCGGACAGGTGACCCTCCACCTCCTGAGCATCCCAAAACTTGCCTCACCTCAGTCCTTCCCCGGATGACCACAATGGCCTCCCCACTGTCTCTCGCTGCCAGCTTTGTCCCCTGCACCCCATCCTTCCTCAGCAGCCAAGGTGAGGAAATACTCATCAGGTTCAACTTCCTGTTAGGATGTAGAAGACAGTGAAAGACAGCCATGCACACTATAACAAAGGTACAACACTAGATAAACTTTTAAAATCTTGTGTATTAAAATCCACTAAGGACTCGGACAGGTCCACCTAACCTGGGAGAGAAGAGATCACTGGCTACTTTATCCCCCATCCTGGGCATAGGGGCACAAAGGTCTGGGCATCTATGAGAAATGGCGGGCACATTGGAATCAGCCCAGGTGCTGTCTGCACAAGCTGGCATGAGGGGTAAGAATATAGATGAGCCCTGAACAAACCCTCTCTACCCACCAATCCTCCCACACAGGAGCCTGGCTGAGCAAGCAGCAGCTAGGGGCACTGCTGGGAAGCTTTGAGAGGCCCCCGGTCCTGCACGAGGCTTAGATCTCAAAGCCCCCAGAGGGAGGGCCCTGACCCCATCCCAAACATTTGTAGTTGACACCAACTCTCCTGCCACCCAACCCTGTTCAGTCCTGAACAGACAAGATCAGCCCTTCAATGTCCCTGCTGGCAGAGGAGAGGGCATGCCCACTCCACGGAAAGGCACTAGTACTTTCTACTTCAGGCTCTGCTGTTTGTGCACAATGTCTAGCATGCAGTCAAAACTTACAAGGCATTAAGAAGCAGAGAACCTTCATCCATAATCAAGATAAAAAGCAGCAAATAGAATGAGACCCACAGGTGACCCAGACATTGGAACGGAAAGCAACTCTGAACATGCCTCCCCCTCTTAAATTCTGTTCTTGGCTTCCTTTTGCCCTAAGGAAAAATTTCAGGTCCTGTCTCAGGGTTTTCCAGGCTGTGTACACCAAACTGTCTGGCCCCCTTGCATGGCTAGCATAGAGACATGTGGTCTCTCTTACCTGCCCTCTGAATGCTGGTCCCCCTCCCCAGGGAACTTCCTACCTCCTCATCTAGCTTCTCAGATTATTCACATCCCCACAGACTCTCCCATTGTCTGAGAAGACTTCCCTGAGCCCAAGCCTGGGTCAGATGCCCTTCAAGGGGGTCAGGACACCTGGAGCTTACCTGCATGGAACAGTGTCCGCATGGAGCCATCACCGCATCTCTGACCCCTCGCTGTCCCCCAGACCGCTCCCCACTGCCTCCAGGCTTTCTCAAGTTCTCTGTGGCAAAGGACCATCGCCTTTTTAAAGGTTGCCAATTCATCATAGACCAATACCTTTGTAGAATGCAATAGGAATTATTGTAGAAAAATGAAATGAAGACAAAAATGTGCCAGTTTTTTATTATTAGATTCAGCAGACTGCTATAAAAAGCTTCCAATGCCCATGGCTCCCACACTTGCCTCCTGTGTCCATGGCCCATGGTCCCCGTGCCAGCACCACCCACACACAGGACGGCCTCACTAAGTGTTGGTTGAGTGAACGACTCAGGAACTCTGTCTCATGATGGTCCCCACTGGTACTTCCTACCTGCCTGAAGGCCTTCCCACCATGGATCACTGCGTGCTTTCCACAGAAGTGTGTTCACCTTGGCCTGGACATGGAGACCCCCTCCCGTGTTGGCCCCCCACTCCAGCCTCCAGCAGCAGTGACTTTTCTGATACACACATTTTCTCATGGCATGCCACTGCCAAAAGCCCCTCGATGGCTCCCACTTGCTCTCAGGGTAAAATCGCCAGCAGGGCCTGGACCCTGTCTGGCTCTGGCTTCCTCTCCCACCACACCTGAGCTCTCTGCTCCACCCACACTGGGCTCCCTCCTCCCTCCCGGAGTCAGGCTCTCTCCCAGTACAGGGCATCTGTGCATGCTGGTCCTTGCGCTTAGAATGCTCTCCCTGCCTTTGAGTGGTCGGCCCCTCTGCTTCAGTAGCTCATCACAGCAGCCGCTGCTAAGGAGTATTTCTCTGTCCAGCCTGCCAGGGCCAGGGTCCCTGTGTGTCTACACCTGTGCAGAGCCACCACCTCCCCTGCACCCTGACTGCACCATGCCCCGGCTTATGTGTGAGGCTCTCTGGTTCTGGTTTGTGTGCCCTGGTGTTCTGACTATCTGGGCCTGCTGAGCACCCAGCACAAAGGCAGGCCTGACAGGGAGAGGGCAGCTCACAGGTGGGGAGACGTGCCTCTCAGCAGCCACCGGCCCTGGCTCCCCGCCGAGGGCTGGGCAGGGCACAGAAGCCAGCCTGCTCACCCAGCACAACTGCTCCCCAGGTCTGGCCGTGACTCCGCCGACCCCCCAGAGCAGTGACTACTCCCCGGACCTGGAGGACACCAGCGGCCTGTGGCCCACGTCTGCAGCCCTCTTCCTTGCCACTCTGCTCTATAGCGGCTTCGTCACCTTCATCAAGGTGAGGGGCAGCCAGCCCCCCGTGTCCAGGGCTGGAGGACACGCAGGGTCACGTCAGCCCTGGGGTCCTGAGGAGAGCTGGGAAGAATATGCGGCTGCACTGGAAGCTGGGCCCTCTCAGCCCTCGGACATGGGGTGGCCCGGCTCCCCTCCATGCGGCCCTCCAGGAGCAGAGCCAGCACCACTCACATCAGGACGAGGGGCGTGGGAGGGGAGCCAATGCAGGAGCCTGGGTCAGACCCCCAGAGGAGGAGCAGAGCCCTGGCCGGTCCTGTTCTCCCAGGACTCTGCCCCTCAGGTGGCCCCTCCCTTCCTGACCCTGGGCTCTTGCTGCAGGTGAAATAGCCCCAGAGAGCAGACGCCCTGCACCCACAGAGAAGGAGAGCCCAGCCTCGCGCTGTCCGTCACCGCCAGGGACAGAGGGGCCCACCCTGGACTCCAGCCTGTCCAGACATGCTCCACGCCTTCCCTGCCCACACCCAGCTCACCCCTGTCCGCCCAAGAGCCCAGCCCTGACCCGGAGAGGAGGGCATCACGCTGCAGGGGAGCAGGCCGCCCCAGAGCCAGCAGCCTTCTCACCCATGGGCCCATCCCATACACAGCTTTGGCTCACTTCACCTGTCTCCTGTTTCTCTGTCACAGGGGTGAAGATCTGCCTCGAGTCAGAGGACCCAGGGACCAAGGGCGAAACCCAAGAGTCCACATGCGGAGGATGGGGGTGTGGGCAGACGCAAGTGGGCAATGGGGGCTGCCCCACGGAGGGGAGCTGACAGCCCCCTGCCCTGGAAGGAGCGGGCTGAGAGGCCCTGCACCCCACACCATGCACACGTGCGTGCTCACACTCATGGGCACACATACGCTCACATGCGTGAATATGCACCATGCACATGTGTGACCTTATTCCTGCAAACACAGAGCCACAGGCATGTGTACAAATGCATGCAGATACACAGACGTGCACACATGCACACAGCTGCACATGTGCTGGGCTGCAGACACACACATGCCTGCACACATGTGCCTCCCCAGTGCGTGCATAGACAGGCACCACAGCCCTGGAATCCAGCCCTAAGGGGGCAGAGGGAGCAGCCCACACACAAGCTCCTCCCATGGCCAGGGGCCTCAGCCATGGGAGACCCCAAACCTTCCCGTGCATCCTCTCCCTCTGAGGGAATGGGGGTGGGTGGGGTGAGGAGTAAAGGAGCCTAAGGCAGGAGAAGAAGCCCCTGGTGCTGGGCATTGTGCCCTGCTGCAGCCCTCAGTCCAGGGGAGGAAATGCCTGCCCTGGTGTCAGCCTCGGTGGGCCTCCCTGCACAGTATGGTCAGGGAGGGTGGGCCACAGCCGGGGCCACCCCGGCCTGACCAGTCCACATGTCAGACGCAGTGCCGTGCTCGCCTTATTCTTCTGGCCAGCTCCTAGTACCACGCTGTCCTCTCCCCTTGTCATGCTGCTCCCACGACCCTCTAGCCATCTTTAGCCCCTCATCCAGCCTCACAGCTTCAGCTCATATCTGGTTCTGAATGCAGACGTATATGCTGGCGCTGGAGTTCCACCATCACTCACACTCAACACACTCACAAGTGGGCCACAGCCCAGAGACACACACACCCCGATCCTGCACCCTGTGCATGAAACCTTACAGGACAAAGGATCTCAGCAGGGTACTAAGTCCAGGACCTTGAGATGGGCACGTGGCCTGGCCTCTTGGGTGGGCCCAATGTCATCGTGAGGTCCTCCCAGGAGTGAGCTCCCAGAGGAGGAAGTGTGACAGTGAGTGGGATGCAGGGCTGCTGGCTGTGAGGGTGGAGGGGGGCCACCAGCTGACGGACATAGCTCCCGAAGCTGGAGGAGGCAGGCCTGGGCCCTCAGCCATTGGCCTGGAGGCCTAACACAGAATCCGGCCTCCAGCACCTGAGAGCCAAGGCCTGAGGGGTTTGCCTCTATCACAGTCATGCTGCCCTCACCTCCCACCAGTCCTGTGTCCTGGCCTCACTCAGGCCAGCCCTCCAGCCAGCCCGTGTCAGTCAGCATGTCCAGGGCACCATGCCCTCCCCCTGGGAGCCTCAGCCGGTGGCCATGGTCCTGCTGTGAGATCAGAAATGCGGCCTCCACTCTCCCCACAGTCCCGAAGGGCCCCACGTGTCTTCTGCACACGCAGGCCCTCATGGAGTGTGGCCGTGACCTGGCCTCCTTCCCTCCACCCCACAGGCTCTCTCCTGAGGCTGCCTCCCTCGCCCCACCCTGCTCCACGTGACGCCAACCCCAGCTGTCCCCAGCTTCCTGGCCCTCTGCCCCACTGCAGCCTCCTCCGCGCCTTCCAGCACATTCTATGGATCCCTTACTCATGGTGGGTTTCTTCCCCCTCCCTGAGAAAGCTGCCCGCAGGAGAACAGGGTTTGCTATTGCCCCCACAGCCCACACACACAGAACAGAGCCCAGCACACAGTAGGTGCACAGTAATCATTCCCAGTAAACGGAAGCCTGGTGCCTCCACACGGGACTCTTGAGTCCCAGATGTACCACACCTTGGGTTCCCAAAGCCATGCCCCTTCCGAATGCACCCCGCCCCACTCTCGCCACCTCAGTAAACAACCACCTGCCATGCACCCCAGGAGACACCTTGAAGACCTGAGGGGCCAGTGCGTCCTCCCCACATGCCGTCCCCGCAGCCCCACCAGCCTCCAGCCACAGCCTTCAAAACCCTGATGGTGTTCCGGCAGCCCCAGTTCAGACCCACCGAGTGGTTCCCATCACACCAAGGATGAGGCCAAAACTCTCACACTCGACCAGCGGACGCGGGCTGGGGGTCCAGACAGGGCCCACACCACCTTCCTCGAGGCTGCGCACACCTGCTCCTCTCACTTCTCACCACGACAAATTGTCTGCCTGTCCCTTTGGATCTGCCTGGCTCCCAGTCTGGACTCTGGGAGTCTGGCATCCATCACAGCTTAAGGGAGGGAGGGAGGGCCTGGCTGGTGCCACCAGGTTGCAGAGCCTTGAAGGATGCTCCAGCCTCTGACCTCAGCCACAGCCTCCAGCCTGGCCTCACCCAGAAGAGCCCCCTGGGATCACAGCTGTTCCCAGCTTCCCAGGGGAGTGGCTCCCAGCTTTGGCCTCTGCCCTGGGATTTGGGCCATGGAGCCCATCCATGGGCTCCAGGCAGGGTGGGAGGGGCTGTTGCACCACAGCCCATGGCCCGAGGTTCCCCCAAGCATGGTGGCTGCCTAGTTGGGTCCAGGGGTCTGTGTTGAGCTTCTTTCTGGAAGCAGACTTATAAAATGGCCTAAAACGCATGCCATGAGGCACATTCGCCACCACCTTCCTAGGGCCCCAGCTGCTGCACCCTGGCAGGAGGGCTGCCTGCCACGTCCCCACCAGCCCTCCAGCTGTGGGCTGCTTCTTCAACAGAAACTCCATGGGCTGCCTTCTCACACGACTTCCCCTTCTACCTTAAATAAACATCAGCTGATCTCTGCCTGGGTACAGAACTCTCTGCTGGAGGCATTGACAGCCCCATTGGGGCCCCTGACAGGGCACCACTTCCCTCCATGAAACTGTGTGTGCCCACACGGCAGCCCCAGGCCTTAACTCAGTCCTGTGACATGCGGGCTGGGGACTGTTTCCCCTACACGCTTGGCAGCTCGCCCCTGCCACAGCGGCCTCGCCTGGCAGGACGCCCTCCTCTCAGGGCAGAAACATCTGTTTCCCACTGTGGTGATAAACAGGACACACATGCCTTCCCACACTTAAATCAAGGCTTGACAGGCCTGGTCCCACAGTGTGGAATTCACCGCCCAGCCACCTGCATGGGGCCCAACTGATGCCCAGTCTTGGTTTTTTGGGGGGAAAGTGTCTGAGCCAGACCTGTCCCCAAAGGCTTGTGGACTGAGGCCTCCCGGGACCTGGGCAGAACCAGTCAGGGCCCCGATGTCCATTCATGCTGGCTTTGTTCTAGAAGACACATGGCTGGGACAAGACCTCAGAGAGCTCCGGGACATGGAAAGAGCACGTCGGCCCTCACCGCCAGACAGGGACAGGCGGGGCCCGCACGGCCGGCCAGCCCACGTGACCATCGCCTTCACGGGAAAGCAGTCACGCTCTGCTTCTCAAAGTCACACCAGCCCGGGGACTTTTAACAATGAGATTGACAGCTGTGCCTACAGAGAAAGAATGAGACATTCATGAGGATAAAGTCTCAAAGTAAAAAGCCAGGAGAGAGTGGCTAAAGCATCTAACATCAGTGAGAGTCTGTGTTAGTCAGGGTTCTTCAGAGAACAGAGGATGCGTGAGATGACAGAGAGCGTGATATGATAGACATGTGGTAGGTGACGATAGATGACAGATGTGTGCGTACAGGGTGAGGGGCGAGTAGTCGGTCTTGTTTTTTAAAGTATATATAGGTATACATATGCCGTAGAGAGGTTTATAGAGAGGTAATGTAAATACATAGAGAGAGAGAATTCATTCTAAAGAATTGGACTACATGATTCTGAAGGCTTGGTGAGCCCAGAGTCTGCAGGACAGGCCAGCAGCCCTGGGCCCAGGGAGGAGCCGCTGTCTTTTTTCTCCTAAGCCTTTCAGCCGATTGGATTAGACGAGGCCCACCCACATCTACTGGTTCAAGTACTAATCACAGTTTTAAAGCACCGTCACTCTCTGGGCCAGTGCTTAACCTCACATCTGGGCTCTGTGGCCCGGACAAGTCAGCACATAAAGTCACCCCACAGACACTGGGACAGGCGGTGAGCAAGACAGGCTTGGCCTCCAGGGACAAGTTTCCAGGGGAAGGTGGGGGGGTGATCGTTTCCAGTGGGTGGTAAACACAATAACCAGCAAAACACAAGAAATTGTTAAAAGTCAGAAATAATCCAAGAAAAGCAACAACTGACCGTTCGTTCGGGCAGTGGCTGTTCACGGATGGCCCGCTGTGTGCAGAGCAGCTGTGAGGTGGGAACGCACAGTGTGCCCACGCTGGGGCACTAAGGTCTGAAGGGGGGCGAGCACCACAGTCAGGAAGGACAGAGACGGGCATCGAGGCCAGATGCTGTTCAGGGTGCGTGGGTCAGAGGAGGCGCACCACGAGCAGAAGGGGCAGCAGGAAATGTCAGGGCCCTGAGCAGGTGGGAGCATGGGGAGGGCAGAGGTCAGGAGGTGGACAGAGGGGTTGGGCCTCAGGGGCCACGTCAGCCCTGGGTTGAGATTGAGACTTTATTTGAGGAGTGTGTGCTGGGCTCTGAGCAAAAGTCCCGACAGGACAGCCAGCCTGGTGGGGGAGGGCAGTGATGGTGGAGAGGAGTGTTCAGAACCACCCACTGCCTGGAAGGTGCAGCCAACAAGTCTGCAGAGTGACAGCCATGCCCACGGGGCCTCCAGCACCACAGCATGGATGGAGCTGCCGTTTTCTGGGCCCAGGGAGCCCACAGCTCTCCCCTCACATGGCGGGTCTGAGCTGCCAATCAGATGCCCGAGCATGCCGCCGTGCGCTCTGTGGTTACACGTGGCGCTGCAGCATCAGGAAGAGGAGAATCAGTGGGAGTACCCGCTCCAAGGCAGCATTCATACCCCCAGGACTGGCTGGGGTTCCTCAGAGGGAGTGTGGGAAGAAAAGAAGCCCAAGATGTACAGGGGCCACCGGGGTCAGGGGAGGAGAGGCTTCACAGCCAAGACCAGGAAGCAGAGGGAGAGGGGTCAGGCAAAGGGCAGCACATGGCCTCAGCCAAGGCAAGGACCAGTTCCAGCTGCCAGGGCTTGTCATGAGGCTGACGGACCATCCCCGGGTCTGGCGAAGCAGAGGTCACGACTTCCCTAGACTGGACTCGAGAAGGCACGGGGAAGTCGGGCAGACAAACCTGAGCAAAGGCAGATTGCGGGCAGAGCCCACAAGCACAGTCCAGCAGACATCACAGGACTCTGCCCCCAAAGACCAAGGAGCATGCCTCTTACCAAACACAGAGCATATTTGTGAAAACTGACTGTCTGCTGGGCCATAGATCACTACTCGGTAAATTTCTAAATAACTGAGTCATACATATCAAGTTCCCTGACAACACTGCAAATAAGACAGAAGTCTACAACGAAAAGATAAATGAAGTCCTATCCACATCTCATGGGTCAATCAGAGGAGAAATGCATGGACTTAAGTGTCTCAAAAATACTTAGTTAGAGAAGAAACCAGATTAAAAAGTTGGAAAAAAGAGCAACAAAATAAACACAAAAAAGAAAATAATCATATGAACCAAAAAATCAATGAAATATAAGAAAAGAAGCAATAAGGGGCACAACTGGTACAAAATTGTTCCTTACAAAGGACAAGCCTCTGAGGAGACTGGTCAAGAAAAAAGAGAGATAGCAAAACATATTTTTTAATAAAAGTATTTTTTACCACAAAATATATAAGTAAAAGGGATATAATTTTAATATATAACAATAAAGGAGAGATATAACTACTTATTGATGAAAAGGCAATTAAAAGGAAATAATAGACAAATATATTCTACTAATATTTAGATAATGTGAAAAAATCCTAGAAAAGTATTTTATCAAAAATGACTCAATATGAATCCAATATAACCTTGACTGGGAACCAAACAGGGATAACATAAGAAAGAAAAATTATGGGACAATCTTTCTCATGAAATAGATACAAATATTCCAAAGAAAATATTAATAAATAATTCACCATGTCCAAGTTAGGTTTGTCCCAAAAATACAAGGGCCATTTAACATTAGAAAATCTAGAAATGTCATTCAGAACATTAACAGATTAAAGGAAAGACATCTTAAGACATCTCAAGAGTGACGAAAAAAGTTGAAAGAATATGACATTCTTTCATAATATAAAATTTCTTGCAAGCTGAAAATAATGGAATTTCTTTAACCTGAGAAGGTTGATCTACCAAAAATCTTTAAAATTTTCTTCATAGTGGGAAGTTGTTGGAAGGTCCTGTACTTGATACGCTTGCACTGGAGGTCCTGGTGTATTCAGTAACATCAAAAAATAATAATAATAAAGCATGATAATTTTCTAAGTAGAAAAAAATACAGAAGAAGATACTAAAATAATTATTACTAAAAATAACAGGTAACTGGCTACAATAACAATAATCAAACATCAGGCTTATTTCTATAGACCAGCAATAAATAGAAAATGTCATCTTTTTAAAGATGCCAGATGTCTGCTTCAGTTAGGTCATACAGGTAATTTGCACCAATCCTCCTACTGAAAAATACTGGAAAATCTGGAAGAAATATTTCTAAAATCTTCTCAAACACAGCGGAGAGTTAACAAAGCAGTAAGTAATTACAGGGCTGAGAGCCAAAAGGAGACAAATTCAGATTTAAACGTGGCGTTTGCAGCCACTTTCTCCCCCAAAGGCTTTTTCTGACTCTGGAGTAATCAGCTGAGAAACTGAGCATCAGAGCAGACAATAGTATGGGGCTGGGGGGAAAAATGTGGAGGCCAGGACCCGCCAAAAGGAAGGTCCTGGAAAAGTGCCTGCACTTTGGGCCAGAAGCCCACAGATTTGCACTGCAGGAATAAAGACGGAGTGAGCCATCCTCCCCACGCACCAGAGCCCAGACGGAAGGCGCCTGGGCCCCGGGAAGAGCGCAGTGTCAGCCGCTGGGTCAGGCCGGCCCCACACCATGAGTGCCACCAGGAACCTGCCACAGACATAGGGAAGTCATCTCTGGGAAATTGTGACGTCACTTTAGGCTCAAATGCTCAGCTGCGTACTTTTGAATACAATTATCTGACACAAAAATCACAAAGAACAAGACATAGAAGGAGACAAAACCCCATAAGGACTAAGAGAAACAGAAGACCAAGAGTAGCCCGGGGTTCCAGCTGATGGAATCACCAGATACAGACTTCACAAATAGCTGCGCTGCCGTGATGCAGAAGTTAAAAGACAGTCTGAAAATTCCATCAGAAGTTGAAAAACATAAAATGCAACACCCCAGATATTTGCTTTGGAACTCCAGGACTGAAGTGTACAATTACATACATTAAGAACTCAGTAGACAGGTTTAGGAGCAGAATGAACACGGCCAATGGGTTGGTGAACAAGAGCTGGACCAGAAGAACATAACCAGAATGAAGAACAGAAAAACAAAAGCATGAGCCTTAATGAACAGGGGACGCGCTCATGAAGTCTGACTGTAGGCACACACAGTCAGTCCCAGAAGGCCAGGTGAGACTGAAGAGATTTTTAAAGAGGCAATTCTAGGAATCTTTCCAAAATTAAGGAAAGATACCACCCAATGATTCAAGCAGAACAAACTACCAGGAGAGTCCCACCTATCCATGCATGATAAAACTACTGAATACCAAAGAAAATATCTTAAAAGCAGCAGAAGGAAGGGGGAACCTCCCATTATCTTCGAAGGAGCAAAACAGTAAGATGGACAGCTGATGTCACCACAGAAACAGCAGCAGGGAGAACAGAACGCAGGCTCTCTTCATGGTGCCGCAGCATGACTGACAGCCAGAGAAACTACCCTTCAAAACTGAACATGACTCTTCTTTTCATCCTCCTCCTAGTTTTAGTTTCATAGGACTATCATAACCAAGTACCATAAACTGGATGGTTTAAAACTGTTCTCTCACCTTTGTGGAAGCTAGAATCCTGAAATTAAGGTGTCTTCAGGGCCATGCTCCCACCACAGTTTCCAGAGGAGCATCTTTCCTCCCTCTTCAGCATTCGGTACTGCTGGCGATCCTTGGCTTTCCTCGGCTTGTAGATGCATTGCTCTGACCTCTGCCTCTGTCTTCTCATGATATCCTCCCTGCGTCTCTCTGTGTCTGTGTCTGAATTTCCCTGTTCTTGTAAGGACACTGGTCACGTTGGATTTAGGGCCCACGCACTCAAGCATGGCCTCACTGTAACTCAATCACATCTGCAAAAAGCCTCTTTCCAAATACAGTCACATTCATAGGTTCTGAGTGGACATGAATTTTGGCGTGATGCTATCAACCCAGTATACACTTTCCTTTCCTGAGCACTTTGAACCTGAAGCTGTTAGGTAGGCAGATCAAGGTAGACATCCACATGGTGGAGGGTGGGCAGATGCAAAGGCCCAGGGCCGGATCAGAGCTCAGAGTACTCACAGGGCAGGGTGGCCTATGTAGGAAGCATGTCAGGAGGCTTCCACATGGGTAGGGGTGCAGGCTAGAATCTCAGAACCTGGAGTCAGAGAGAAAAGCATCCATTGGGTGGGAAATAGTGACAGAAAAGGGGGGTTGGTTGCATGAAGAGAACTGATCAACTAATATATGGAGAACAGTAGAGCAGAGAGGGTGGAGCTACAAATCCCAAAAGGGAGAGAACTGGGAGGGCGCCTGTGGATTGGGATTGGATTGAGTGCATCAGTTAGAACTCATGTTTTCCTACCTATAGAGACACACATATAAATAGATAACAGATTATGTAATTGCCAGAAACTCCCCAAATTTGATGAAATACATGAATCCACACATCCAAGAAGCTCAGTGACTCCAATAAGATAAACTCAAATGTAAATGGGCCAAGTGCTTTAGTTTATATATATATATATGATGTGTTTTACATTTTATGTTTAATATAAAATATGAAGCTGACTAAGATAACTCAGTGATGTTTACAAAAGAGAAAAATAAAACAGACTTCAGAAAGGTTGGAAGTAAAGGATGATAAAAGCCATGCTATGCAATTAACTGAAGGAAAGCTATCATAGCTACATTAATCTCAGAAGAATAAACTTTAAGGCAAAAAGCATTAACAGAGAGAGAGAAGGATGATGCCACTCTAAACATGTAAACATCTAAAATATAACTTTAAAAATATAAAACAAAAAAATGACAGAACAGAAAGAATTATATAAATTCAAAAATTATAGTTGAAGACGTTAACACCTCTCAGTAACTTACAGAACAAGCAAACATTAATAAGGATGCACTTAATTAGGACAATGTACTTAACAAATCTGAACCACTGTATATATATAGACCTTGGAAAGAGCAACAACAGAAGGCTGACTCATCCTTGGCCTTGTGAAACATGCACACGTTGTTCTATATTATGTCCATAAAGAAATATTTTGCACATTTGCAAAGACTAGAACAGCTTAGTAATAGTGTGATGATGGTGCCATTACTTTTGTTGATTCTCATTACCCCCTTTCTGTGTGTCCCTCCACCTCAGCCAGCATTCTGCTGGTCAGTGGTCTCCCCATGGGGTGCCCAAACATCCATTTCCTGCATGATCCCAGACTTCAACCACCCAAAGGACTTCATTCCAGGCCTTGGGGGTCCTACTCCTTCACTCTTAGGCCCTTACCTTAGTGGAGGAGACTTCTGGGCTTCTGAGTTAACCTTCTCTGTAATCCTACTCCTCTTAGAATCAGGGTCCCACTCTCAGTCCTGTTTGCCCTCTGGCCACAGGAGATGGGGGCCTCCCTAAATGCCATCTAGAGGTTTATGATTTTCACACTATTCCTTAAGTTAACAGGAAGAGGGTGCTGACCTGAGTCTGCTGTTTTCTTTCTTCAGTGCCTCAATTCCACTTAACACCAGCCAAGCTACTCCACTGTTTGTATGATTCCCACAGTATGCACTGGTCTTATAATTACCACTGCCCTCATGTCTCTCAAAGATAGAGATACTGCAAAGTGTGCACCCCGTTTCCACCCATGTCTCATGATCATTCAGGAAGGACTTATTTACAAAGGTGCTGGTTGTCAGAGAAGCACAAGAGGTAGTGCAGAAGGCCAGGTTAGGTAAGAGTAGAGCTGTTTCTACACCTAAGCCCAAATCTCAACATGACTGAAGCCAAACACAAACTATAAAAGAAATTATTGATAAATTTGAGTATTTTAAAATTAAATGGCAATGCCCACCAAAAGACACCTTAAAGAAAACAAAAGACAAGTTACAACTTGGGGAAATATATTTGCAACATCTATAGCTGACCAAAGAATGTTACCAATAATAAATAAATGACTACTACAAATGAAGAGGAAAAGGAAAAACAACCCAATAGAAAACAATGGCTAAAAGACATAAATAGATATTTCAGAGAAGTACAGAAAGCCAATAACCATATACGAAGATGTCAACTTCATGAACAGCCAATAAAAATTCAGAATGAGATAACATCTTGGCAAAATGATATGGGCAACATTAAGAAGTATGACCCTACCCAGTTTCAGGCTGTGGGTCAGAATCATTCATGCATTGCTGCTGGAAAATCAAGTTGAAAAAGTCACTTTGGGAAACAGTTTATCACTGCTTTCAAGTGTGGCATATATTCATAGCCTATCAGTGAGCAATTTCACCCCTAGATGGATCTCTATTATGTATACACCAGAAAAAACATATATCATTATCAGTTGGACCAGTTGGGGTTCTATCAGGAGGGCAGGACCACTATGAATGATAAGAAATAAAGGATATTAGGGATTAGACTGTAAAATTGAGGGAGATGCTGGGAAAGTAAAGATCTGAAGGGGTCTGCTGACTACCAGACAGAGAAAAGCCACTGACCAGAGACTCTGGAGGGGCTTCAGTGATGAGGCCTATGGAAAGCTCTTGCCTCTGCATCTGGTGGGAGGCCCAAAAGTGCTCTAGTTCATTAGGCAGGTGGGATGAGAAGCTGGATAAAAATCATGGAAGAGAAGCAGACTCTAGGAAAATGGCAGAATAGGAAGCAACTAGAATCTGCCTCCCCACCTAGACAACAATTGCCCTGTAGGATCTGTCTGGTGTAATCATTTGAAACTCTGGAGTCTGTTGAAGGCTTGCAACTTCAAAAAAAACTCCAGGATGGTGAACTCTGATTAATTTGGGTCAGTTTCAGCTCTTAGCACAGTAGCAGCTACCCAGCCCACAACCCCAGCCCCATGGCAGGCAGCTGTGAACACATTCCCAGGGCAATTTGCACACTGCATGTGGGAGCCAGACTGGGAAAAAGGGACCTTGTCCTCAAAATATATAGGAATCTGTGCTCTGACCACTGATTGCTGCTTCTGATCATGGAGGTAGGTACATACATAGAGGAGGGTGGCCCCTTTGTAGCACCTCCCCGACTGTTGTAAGCCCCTCCCTCTTCATTGAAGTTATTTCCAAGGGAACTTAAAGGGCCAGCACCATTGCCCCTTCATTTTCTTCTTTTTCCTCTTTGGGAACCAGATATCAAAGACTAGGACATTCAAAAGCAGATGCATATATAGGGAAAACTAGAAAGACTCAGAAAACTCAGAGAAGACCCTAAGTTTACTCTTGGCACAGAGATATCTTGTAACAATCAAAAAAACAAAAACAATAAAAACAATGACAAAAAATACCAAACCCAGGGGATGGGAAAGAATCCAATTTCCAGAGTTACCACAGTCTTAGATTCAAATGTCCAGTTTTCAACAAGAAAAATCACAAGGCATACAAAAAAACAGGAAAGTATGGCCCATTCAATAGATAAATGAATAAAAAATGTCCCTGAGAAAGACCTAACAGTAGATCTACTAGATGAAGACTTTGAAATAACTGTCTTAAAGATGCTCAAAGAACCAAAGAAAGTCAATAAAATTATGTATGAATAAAATGCTAATATCAAAAAAGAGATATAAAACTTAAAAAGAAACTAAAAAGAAATTTTGGAGCTGAAAAGTACAGTAACTGCAGTGAAAAATTCACCAGAAATGTTCAAAGCAGATTTGAGTGATGGCAGATTTGAGTGATGATTCTTTGAGAAGAATCAGTGACACAGAGGACCGTGGAATTTATCAGCTCTAAGGAACAGAAAGAAAAAAGACTGAAGAAAAGTCAATAGAGCCTGAGTGATCTGTGGGTCATCATCAAACAGATCAATATACGTATTGTGAGAGGACCAGAAGAAGAAAGAAAGGGGCAGGAAGAATATTTGAAGAAATAAGGGCTGAAAACTTTTGAAATTTGATGAAAGACATGAATATAAACATCCAAGAAGCTAAGTGAACTCCAGGTAAGATGAACTCAAACAGACTGAGACACATTATAATCAAATTTCAAAAGCCAAAGATAAACAGAGACAACTGAGAGAAGCAAGAGAGAAAGAACTAATCACATACAAGGGTTTCTCAATAAGATCATAAGCAGATTTCTCATCAAAAACTTTGGAAGCCAGAAGGCAGGCAGTCAGCCAATATATTCAACATGCTCAAAGAAAAAATGGTCAACCAAGAATTCTATGTCTTACAAAACTGCCCTTCAAGAGTGAGGGAAAAATTAAGACATTCTTAGGTAAACAAAAACAGAGAGTTCATTGCCACTAGACTAGCCCTGCAAGAAATATGGTCAAAGGAGATCTGCAAGGTGAAATGAGAGGGCACCAAAAGTAACTCAAAGCAGTATGAAGAAACAAAAACCTTAACAAAGGTAAATACCTGGGTAATTACAAAAGTTAAGATTATCACAACAATGGTTTGCAACTTCACATGTTTTTTACATAATTTAAATGACTAATGGCACCTAAACTAATACAATATTGTATGTCAATTATATCTCAATAAAACAGGAGAAAAGAGACCAATACATTTAAGGGAATTATTAGATCATGTTTTGGGGCACACAATGTATAAAGATGTGAGTTTGTGACATCAACAACTGTTAGGGGTGGGATAGGAGTTTTTGCATGCTGTTGAATGTAGGCTGGTATAAATCCAGATTCATGTGTATAACTTTAGGATGTAAAATGTAATCCCCCCAGTAACCACAAAAAGCACAGCTATAGAACATGCACAAAAGTAAATTAGAACTAAAACATTTTGTTACAGAAAATAAACTAAACACAAAATATGTCAGGAATGTAGGAAATGAGGGACAATAAAAGCAAAACAAGCATATATAACAATTTAAACATTTACATACCTAATGACAGACCATCTCAATATATGAAGAAAAACTAACAGAATTGAAGAGAGAAATAGACAGTTCTACAATCATAGCTGAAGATTTAATACCCACTCACAATAATGGATGGAACAATCAGAGAGAAAATAAATAAGGATACAGAGGACATCAACAATAAACCCACCAGATCTGACAGAAATATACAGAACACTGTACCCAATAGTAACATAATATGCATTCTTAAGTGCATGTGGAATATGCTGGGCAACAAATTAAGTCTCAGACTTTAAGAGATATACTTCAGATGAAGTTATCTTCTCTCATCAAAAAATAATAAATCTAGAAATCAAATACAAGAATGAAACTGAAAATACACAAATTTGTTGTGGAACATAAACAGCATACTCTTAAACAACAAAGAGATTGAAGAAGAAATCACAAAGGAAATTAGAAAATACTTAGAGACGAATGAAAATAAAAGCACAACATACCATATATTATAGTACACAGCAAAAGCAGCATCAAGGGGGAAATTTATATCCATAAATGCTTATATTAAAAATGTAAGATCTCAAATCAACAACCTAAATCAGCACTTATGGAACTAGAAAAGGACAAACTAATACCAAAGCTAGAAAAGGAAGGACATAATGAAGATTAAAGCAGAGATAAATGAAAAAAAGAAAAACAATAGAGAAAATCCAAGAAAAAAATGAAACCACAAGTTGGTTCTTCAAAAAAAATCAACAAATATAACAAGCCTTTTGCCACATGGACTATGAAAAAAAGAAGACTCAAATTTCTAAAATCAGAAATGAAAGTGGGGACATTACTACTGATGCTACAGAAATCAGAGGGATCAGGAGAGACTACCATGAACAACTATAAACAAACAAACTGGATGATCTAGATGAAAGGGACATTCCTGGAAACACAAAAACTACCAAGACTAAATCATGAATAAATAGAAAATCTGAATATACCTACAACTAGTAAGGAAACTGACACAGGAATCAAAATCTTCTGAAAAATAAAAGCCCTGAAACTAATGGTTTCACTGGTGAACTCTACCAAACATTAAGGACAAATACCAATCCTCAGACTTTTATAAATATTGAAGAGGAGGGAGCAGTTGTTAACTTATTCTATGAGGCCAGCAAAACCCTGTTACCAAAGAAAACTACAGCCCAATATCCCTTATGAACACTGATGCAAGTCTTCAACATAATACTAGTAAAACAAATTCAGCAAGATATTAAAGGGAATATACATCATGACCAAATGGGATTTGTTTCTGGAATGCAAGGATGTTTCAATGTATAAAAATTGATTAATGTAATACAACACACCAACATAAAGAAGGGGGGAAAAACACATGATCATCTCAACTGATGCAGAAAAAAATATCTGACAAAATCCAAAACACTTACATGGTTAAAAAAAAAAAAAGACACTCAACAAACCAGGAAAAGGAGCCTATCTCAACATAACAGAAGTCATGTATGAAAAAAACAGTGAACACCACACTCGAGGGTCAAAGACTGAAAGCTTTTCCTCTAAGATCAAGAACAAAGCAAGGATGTTCGTCTTCACCACTTCCATTCAACTTAGTCCTGGAAGTTCTAGCCAGAGAAATTGAGCAAGAAAGACAAACAAGAGGCATCCAAATTTGAAAGGAAGAAGTAAAATTATCTCTGTTTTCAGATGATACAATCTTATATGTAGAAAACCCTAAAGTGAATGGATAAAGAAGATGTGGTACATATACACAATGGAATACTATTTAGCCATAAGAAAGAAACAAATCCTACCATTTGCAACAACATGGATGGTGCTGGAAGATATTATGCTCAGTGAAATAAGCCAGGCAGAGAAAGACAAGTACCAAATGATTGCCCTCATTTGTGGAGTCTAACAATGAAGCAAAACTGAAGGAACAAAATAGCAACAGACTCACAGACTCCAAGAAGGGATTAGTGCTTACCAAAGGGGAGGGGTAGGGGAGAGGTGGGGGAGGGTGGGCGGGGAGGGAGGGATAAGGGGATTGAAGGGTACTATGATTGGCACACATGGTGTGGGGGGGATCATGGGAAAGACAGTGTAGCACAGAGAAGGCAAATAGTGACTCTGTGGCATCTTACTACACCATTGGGCAGTGACTGCAATGGGGTGTGGGGGGGACACAATAACATGGGTGAATGTAGTAACCACATTGTTTTTTCATATGAAACCTTCATAAGAGTGTATATCAATAATACCTTAATTAGAAAAACATAAAAATAATAATAAAGTCACTTCGAGGTTTAAATTTTCCTAAGCATAAAAAAGAAAAAAAAGAAAACCCTAAGAATTCCTCAAAAAACTGTTAGAACTAATAAATGATTTCAGCAAAGTAGCAGGATATACAGTCAACATGCAAAAATCAGATGCATTTCTATATATAAACAATAAGCAATCTAAAAGGGAAATTACCCTTAAAAAATCCATTTATAATAGCAACAAAAAGAATAAAATACTTAGCAATTAACTTAACCAAGTAGGGGAAAAACTCATACAATGAGAACTACAAAACACTGCTGAAAGAAATTTAAGAAATGGACACACCCCATGTTCATGGATTGGAGCACTTAATGTTGTTAAGATGTCAATACCACCCAAAGTGATCTACAGAGTTAATGCAATCCCTATAAAAATCCAATGACATTTTTTAAATAGAAAATCTATCCTAAAATTCACATGGAATCTCAAAGGACCCCAAACGGCCAAAACAATCTTGAAAAATAATAAGAAATTGTAGGACTCACACTTCCTGATTTCAAAACTTACTACAAAGCTATAGTAATCAAAAGCGTATGGTACCAGCATAAAGACAGATGTAGACCACTGCAATAGAATAGAGAGTCCAGAAATAAACCCTCACATACATGGTCAAATGATTTTTGACAAGGGCTCAAGGGAATTCGTGGAGAAAAGACAATCTTTTCAACATAGGATGTCCATATGTAAGAAATGAAGTTGAACCCTTGTCTAACACTATATACAAAAACTAACTGAAAATGGATCAAAGACTTAAATGTGGGACCTGAAACTATAAAACAAAATAAAATAAAAGATGAATTGGAATTCATGAACATTTTTTAATTTTGTGCATCAAATGACACTATCAATAGAGTAAAGGCAACCCGCAGAATGGGGAAAAATACTTGCAAATCCCTGATAAGGGCTTAATATCCAGAATAGATAGAGAAATCCTAAAATGCAACACCAAAAAAAAAACTGATGCAAAATTGGGCAAAGGGCTCAAATAGACATTTCTCTAAAGAAAAAATACTAGCCAATAAGTACATGGAAAGGTGCTCAACATCACTTATCACTAGGTAAATGCAAATCAAAACAGTAAGATACCAAATCATGTGCATTAGGATAACTACTGTAAAAAAATAATAATAATAGCATATGTTGATAAGGATGTGCAGAAATTAGAACCCTTGCTCACTGCTGTGGTGATGTAAAATGGAATAACCACTGTGGGAGTATGGAAGTTTCTCAAAAATTAAAAATAAAAGTACTATATTATCCAAAAATTCCACTTCTGGGTATACACCCAAAAGAATTAAAAGCATAGTCTTGAAGAGATATTTGTTCACCCACATTCATGGAAATATCATTCACAGTAGCCAAAATATGGAAGCAATCTAAGTGTCCTCCAATAGATTAATAGATATGCAAAATGTGGTATATACATATAATGGAATCTATTCTGCCTTTAAAAGGAAGGAAATTCTGTACAACATGGATGAACCTGGAGGACATCATGCTAGTAAAATGAGCCAGTCACAAAGACAAATTCTGTATGATTCCCACTTATATGAGGTTAGTACTTAAAGTAGTTTAATTCAAGGAGACAGAAAGTAGAATAGTGGTTACCAGAGGTGGGAGGCAGGAACGTGGGATCATTGTTTAATGGGTACAGAGTTTCAGTTTTACAAGACTGAAAGTGTTAAGGAGATGGATGGTGATAACGGTTGTGCAACATTATGAATGTATTTAATATCACTGATCTGTATGCTTTAAAAGGTCTAAGATGATAAATTTCGTAATGTGCCTTTTACCACAATGAAAACAAGATTTCAGGCAGGGGAAAGCAAGAGAAAATGTAACCCATAAAGAAAACTGAAATCCTTCAGGAAAATCTGGAATTTCTCACCTTTAGAAGAAACTGGTCACCTTCAGGGTGGAGCTGCACATCTGCTGACCACAGGACTCAGAAGACCTGAAAGAGGTCTGGCAGGAACTTGGAGAGCAGCTATTTACACTAACAAAGTCCATTTTTAGGTCAGTGACAGCATACATGACTACTAGTAGCACCTAGGGCTCTATGCCAGCCTTCCAAACATAAAGATAGCTGCTTCATTTTTGCCTTCCAAAGCTTGTGTAAATTCCCCTTATTACCAATCCTAACCTGGGGCCACACAGAGAAGGGAATCCAAGCAATTTAGTTAGAGCTTAGCCAAGAGGACACAATCCATCACCAAAACCACCACAATCCACTCCTTGTCAACCAAGCGTTCTTTTCGGACCATTCTTACCTTCCAAATTAAAAACTGTAGCAAAATTATCTTCCTTCTAACATAGCGAAATTGTCCCACATTCAACTTAAAACATGAAATCCCTCTTCCTAAAAGAGAAGAAGTCCAATATATCACTTTAAATACCTTTGGGTTATGCGTCCTCTTCTTGATGAGTAGCACTCAATCTTGGATACCCTGCGTCTTAAACACTGAGCTATGGTAAATCACCACTAATGAGACTTATGTTATATCGTAGAGAAATGGGAGGTGGAAAAAAGAAAGAATTGGTTAATATACATATAAATTTCATTTCAAAATCAGGGACTCTGTTAGGATTCCACCGCCACTGCCGATCAATGCAGTCTTTCCTGTGGGGCAGTCATGGCTTCTGCACACACGAATTATAACCCTAAGCTCTTGTGTTGGGTATTTGAGTTGCAAAAATGGACTATTCCATGACCTTAAGATACATGAGGTCATGGACAATGGTCCAGAAAACTGTAATCTGTAAACTCCCTTGATAAAGCTAATTTTTGCTGTCCATGGTGCTGCCTTTTCCACAGGAGGCAATGGGTGTGGTTGCTGTCCATGGTTCTGCTTTTGTTTTTCTGTATAGCATCGTTATTTTTTTTATAAATAAACTTTGTTCTCTTAAGATAGTTTTAGGTTTGAGAAGAAGGTACAGAGAGTTTCCATATACTCCAGTGCCCCCCATACACTCATAGTTTCACCTACTATAAACATTTTGCATCAATGTTGTATATTTGTTACAGTGGATCAATATTAATACATTGTCATTAACTAAAGTCCATAGCTAACTTTATGGTTCACTCCTTATGTTGCACAATTCTGTATATTTTGACAAATGTAAATTTCATTTGCACCCAAAAGCCTTGAGGCTGCTGTCCGTGGAGCTGCCTTGATCAGATATGCTGTTTAAGCTGCTGTCCATGTAGCCACCACTACAGAGTCACTGGGCTGAAGAGCCCCTGTACTTCATCTAGTCATTCCTCACCCATACCCCACCCCCAGGCCCCTAGCAACTGCTGATCTTTTCACTGTATCTGTAGATGTGCCTCCCAAATGCCACGCACTGGGATCATATGGTATGTGGCCTTCTCCAGTGAGCTTCTTTCACTTAGCAATGTACATTTAAGATTCCTTCATGTCTCTTTGTGGTTTGATGGCTCTTTTTTTACAAATTTCTTTTTTAACAGCTTTATTGAGATACCATTAATATGCAAAAAACTGCACAAGTTTAATGTATACATGAGTTTGAATATATGCATACACCTGTGAAGCCACCACCACAATCAAAGTAATAGACATGCCATTGCCTCAAAAAGTTTCCTCATGTCTCTAGGGGTGTGTGCATGTGTGTGTGTGTGTGTGTGTGTGTGTGTGTGTGTGTGTGTAAGAACACTTATTATAAGATTTACCCTTTTAGTGAATGTTTAGGTGTACATGCAGTATTGTTAACTGTAGGCACTATGTTGCATAACAAATCCTAGAACTGACTCATTTTGTATAACTAAAACTTTATACCCATTGAACAAGAAAGGAATAAAATAATACTACACAAAAATCAACAAAGCACCAAGGACGGTAGCAAAAAAGAAAAAGAGGAACAAAACAAGAGAGAAAACTATTATCAAAATGGCAATAGTCAGTCCTTCCCCATCAATAATTACTTTGAATGTAAATGGATTAAATTATCCAATCAAAATATAGAGAGTTGTGGATTGTGTACAGGATAAAACACAAGATCCAACTATGCACTGTCCAGAAGAGATTCATTTTAGGGTTAAGGACACACATAGGCTGGAAGGGAAGGGAAGGAAAAAGATACCCCATGAAAATGGTGAACAGGAGATAGCAAAAGTGGGTACACTTAGACAAAATAGGCTTTAAGTCAAAAACAGTCACAATAGACAAAGGACATTATATAATGATGAAAGCATAAATTCATCAGGAAGAGATAGTGCATTTCTTTTTATTGCTGAATACAATTCCATTGTCTGGATGAACCATGGTTTATTTATTCATTCACCCTCCAAGGGACATCTTGGTTGCTTCCAAGTTTTGGAAGTTATGAATAAAGCTACTACAAACATTTGTGTGCAGGCTTTGGGGTGGACATAATAGGAATGTCATTGCTGGGTTGTATGGTAAAGTCATGTTTAGAATTTTAAGAAACTGCCAATGTGTTTTCCACACTGGCTGTGGCATTCTGCATTCCCACCAGCAAGGAGTGAGAGTTCCTGTTGCTCCACATCCCCACCAGCATTGGAATTGTCAGGGTTTTGCTCTGTTTCTGGATTCCCATCCTAACAGATGTGCAGTGGTATACCGTTGTTTTGATTTGTGATCCCTAACGACATATGATGTGCAGCATCTTTCCATACACTTGTTTACCATCTGTCATTATTCTTTGGTGAGGTGTCTGTTCAGACATTTTGCCCATTTTTGTATTGGGCTTTTGTTTCCTCATTGCTGAATCCTGCATGTTTTGTTCTCTGCATATTTTGCACACAAGCCCTTTATTAAACATGAGCTTTGCAGATATTTCTCCAAGTCTCTGGCCTGTCATTTTCAGTATCTCAACAGTATCTTATACAGAGCAGACATTTTTCATTTTGATAAAGTCCAACTAATGAATTCTTATTTTCCATGAACTGTGTTTGCAATGTTGTATCTAAAAACTCATTGCCAAAACCAAGGTCACCTAGACTTTCTCCTGTTATTTTTGAGAAGTTTCATGGCTTTGTGCTTTATATTTAGGTCAATGATCCACTTTGAGCTAATTTTCATGACAGGTTCATGCCTAGATTCATTTTTGTGCATGGAGATATCCAGTTGCTCCAGCACTGTATGTTGAAGAGACCACCCTTTATCCACTGAATTGCCTTACTCCAGCTACCCAGGGTGGGCACCAGGAGAAGAGGCCACCCCTTTACCTGAGCTCCTTTGGTGCTTCTAGAATATTCTATCACTAGGGAGGACATGAATTCAGATGGCCTAAAGCATCTAGAGAAAAACTATCTCTCACTTAGACTTCTGCACCCAAAGTGATGCCAGTGTGAAGGTGAAATAAAGACATTTCCAGACATGCAAGGTCTCAGAATTGTTCTTTCCAGGCATCCTTTCTCAACAAGCTAAAGCAGATGGTCTTTGGACTTGAACTGCAACATTGGCTTTCCTGGGTCTCCAGCATAGTGGCCCACAGCAGATTCTCGATTTGCCAGCCTCCATAATCGTGTGATCCTTATAATAACATAATCCTCATATAATATATATAATCATGATTCCTTATTATAAGTCTTTTATATAGCTAGAGATAGACAATATAAGGATAGATATACATATACACATGCATATAGGAATATATACATCTTACTGCTTCTGCTTTTTTGGAGAACCCAGAAAATTACACCCTGAAACACAATGGAATATTCTTCTAACTCAAAGGAACCAGCTGCCTCCAGATAGGATTGTTCCAGCTCACTTGGCAGCATTCCTGAACAGGGGGTCAAAATGACACTGCAAAGCCAGCTCCAAGCTGAGCCCCAAGGTTTAGTGACGTAAAGAATGTGTTTCAATATATACAACATGAAAATGCCAAGTTATAAGTGGTGGGTCTATTCACAAGGCAGCATTTTTCTTTCTAGATGGTACCTAACATGGTAGGACGTCGTAGAGGGAACAGCATCCTGGATGTGAAGGAAGAGGACTGTCACATACCTGCTAAGACACAGAGGAGAGCCCGGCAGGTGATGGCACGTGGGCTTATGCTTGCTCTCTGGGCACTGACTGCATGAGACTCTCACCAATCATGTAGCCTTGGAGCGATCCTGCCACAAGGAGTCGAGTGTGCATGTCAGCTCGGCAGCATGAGCCCCTCTCCACTTTTGGAGACAAAAAGTCAACTTCCTGTAAGAAAGAATATTGTGTTATCCAAGGGGATTTCACTTTGCCTGAAAGAGTCGTGGCTATTAGGTTCCGTTCCCGCCGTGCAGATGAATGTGACAAAGTTCAGCACACCAGGCAGGGGGCAGGCAGGCCAGGTAAGCACTTCAGACCCTGGTCATCAGAGGTCACACTCACACACACTTGGCTGGTCTTGCCTGCCGTGGCAACTAAGCTTGTATCCCTGATCCCGGGGGCTGTATGCTCCACGGTTACTCGTCAGCCCTGACCCTGGGGGCTGTATGCTTCACAGTGACTGGTCTGCCCTGACCCTGGGGGCTGTATGCTCTGCAGTTACTGGGTTGCCCTGACCCCACTGGGCTATATGCTCCGCAGTTACTGGTTGGCCCCAAGCTGATACATGTATCATTGCTACCACTTCCATGACGTCTTGGTGAAAGACCTCTGCAACACTGAGCCGCCATCCTAACAGGATCATGAAAATGCATATTTAACAAATTCTACCCCATTAGCGGGTCAGAGGAAGGACTGGCCTCCAAGCAGGTGGCTTCACAAAACAGGCTTCACCTGCCCTGTCCCCAGGCAGAAGTCACCTAACAACACAGCTTGGGGTGCCAAGAAGTCTGGGAGCACCCAGCAGTTTATCCCACATTCTTCTGGACTACATCCTTTCACTGCACCACTTAACCCCTCTGGA
This sequence comes from Phataginus tricuspis, assembly GCA_029783875.1. Classification (NCBI taxonomy): domain Eukaryota; kingdom Metazoa; phylum Chordata; class Mammalia; order Pholidota; family Manidae; genus Phataginus; species Phataginus tricuspis. Next base: position 161,032 of record JAQQAC010026072.1, read on the forward strand.
TCTAACCGCCCCTGCCCCACACACCTTCCTCCAGGCTGTGGGCTCCCAGGGACTGTCTGACGTTACAGCATCAGCCCAAGGAGGACACCCAGTCTGTGGGAACCAGGGGCTCAAGACCAAGGCAGTGCCTTCTGGCCCGTCCAGGGCCAGCCCCATCAGCAGCTTGTCTTGCTGGGGGCCCATGAGGATCCCAGCTCCTCCCTTTGCAAGCCCACAGTCTCCCACACTTGCCGACAGCTCGATTCATCTGCCGTAGGCCACCCTGCCCCTCCCTGCCCCAGCACACACAGCCCAGCACTGTACCGATGCCACCTGTTCACTGAGCAGCCTGCCCAGGGGCCTCTGCGGGTCCAGGCCCAAGGCGGGATCAGCTACAGGCACCAGAGTCCCGTCATGGGAGGCACCGTGCAGCAGGACTTGGGGAGTCCGTCCTGACGTCCTCCGTTGTGCCCATGCACAGGCCAGAGGGGCAGGCCTGCATGGGTTGATGCAGCCCTGGTCATGAGGCTCTGCTGGTCTGGGAAGGGGGTACTTTCTGATTCCAAAAACATGAGCCAGTGAAGCTGGGATTTGGGGGATGAGGGACAGCCCTTCGGGATCCCCCACAGCCACCACCTGAGGGCCTTGCACTGTGCCTTGTGACAGTCATCACCAACAAGACGCTTGAGGGGACATAATGGGGGCTGCTCGCTGACACAGGTGGGGAACCCGGGACTCTGAGGGCTGCAGACAGGTGACCAGAAAACATGCCACTTTGAGATAAGAATTACTTTGAGCGTCAGGAAAAGAAGCAGATGCAAGAAAAATTCGCCAACATCCACGCCCTCCCAGGAAAGGCAGGACGACCTCAGCCACCTGAGACGACTCCCGACCCTCACCTGCCGATGGCAGCACAGCGAAGGCTGCGGGGCCGATGTATCAGCGTCGGCTCCGCCAGCACTCGTCCCAGGCTCAGGCCCTTCTCCTTTGTCTCATTACACCCCAAAATAGGTCGTGCTCCTGTGTTAGAGCGCTGCACAAACCAGGTCTGCTGACCCTGGAGGAACGCATGGCAGAGCTCTCCCCTGCGTCCAGGCAAGGCACGCATAACTCTGATTTACAGGCTCAGCCAATGAACCTAAGGTGGAGGGATCCTCGCTACAAGACTAAGCCCCTCGCCTGACATGCAGGAGGAGGGCAGGGGGCAGGTCAAGGCCCCTGGAGGTGGGCGGGCCATCTGCTAGAGGAGCAGGCAGCTGAGAAGTCCTGCAGGGGGCCAGGGCCCCAGCAGCTGCCAGCAGACTCCCAGCAAGCTGACCCACAGGGCCAGGGAGCAAGGCGGTGTGGCACACAGAGTTGGCAGCCTGAGGGATGCCGGGCCACTATCTCTAGCAACCAGCCCAGAAGCCAGACAATCACCCCAAAACTATGACCCCAAATGGGGAAAGTTCAATCAGTGACCCATGGTCCCTAATTCCATAATTGGTGTATCTCCTTCCAACTTAGGACCAACCAGAGAAAGCCAAACGCACTCCATGCAGCTGTCCAGTGGGCCACCTGCTGACCCAGGGGCCCAGCTCTCATCGGGCACCCCAAGTCCCCTTTTTCTATAAAGAAGGTTTCTGTACATGGAAAATGTTTAACATATTAACATATACACCTTCACAGCATCTCTGCTCTTGTAACAACAGGGCAAATGTTTCTGAGAGCCAGACCCAGATTTCCATAGGACAGTTTCCAGATTTCCAACTGCACATAAATTTGTAGCTCAGCAACTATCTTAAGTGGAAAGATGAGATCTTGAACACTGCCATGGGGACACGGGCGGATTCTGATAGGGCCCAACATGTTGTCCCACCCTCACTCACCAAAGCAGCCCTCCACCCATGCTGACCAAGGGCCAGCCTCAGCTGCTGCCCATGAGCCCAGTTATGATCCAAAAAGTGACTGATTAACCACATGAAACTGACCTGCATATGCAAGAAACAAACAGCATGGGGACCAGGAGGAGGTATCAGGTCCCAGCTGAAATGCACAACCTGCAGACCTGTCCACCAGGGACCCAGGCACAGGGCTGCAGTATCTCCAGGGTTGAAGCCCCTCGACCTGGATGCTCCCCAGGGAGTTTCCAGACTCACTGATATGGGTTATCTGACTCCAGATGAGGGGGATCTAGATGATTCTTGGCAACCGCCAAGGGCAGAGCCAGTGACCAGTGGCCCTCATGGTGACTGTATGACAGGCAGAGCTGCCCGCAGGGCGTGCAGAGGTGGCCTGGGGGCCAGGACCTGGGGAGCATTCATCCTGAGTGTGTCCTGAGCAGGGCCCACAGCACCTCATTCACAAGGCTGAGGCCCAGGGCATTTGCAGACGGGCCCCACAGTGTTGGCAGGCCCTTGGGCTGTACCTCCCTGCCTGCGTCCTGACAAGCAGGTCAGCTGCCTGGACTGACCCTGGGCCCCGGGTGAGCCCCCATGGGGATGGGCAGCACCAGGGCCACTACTGGACCTGAGCTCCACACAGAGGATTCCAGCCGCTCAGGGTGGTCAGGCCTGGGCACCGCAGGTCAGGGACGGGAGGCCCCTGGAGATCCAGAACACAGGGAGCCAGCCCGCCCTGGAGGATGGGAGGGCAGCGGAGCAGATGCCCTGAACACAGGCCATGTGCAACACCCTAGCCCACGGAAGGCCCTCGCTGCACAGCGCAATGTGCCCCGGGAGCCACCCAGCCCGAATTCAGGACTTGGTCCTGGCTTAGTGCTAGGAAGTGTGGGGGGGCGACCCTTCTCTCCTATTGCAGGGCTCCCAAAGGGCCCCTTCCTGCAGGAGGACTGACCCTGGGCAGGCCCAGAGGGGGCACGGTGCAAGCCCAGCCTCCCTCTCACCGGAAAGGAGCACCCCGGTTGCCGACCAGGTCCCAGCACTTCTGCGGCACGGACAATGCTGTCTCCCAGGGATCCCCGACACCAGGCCTCACATGAAGTCACAGGGCGGCCCTGGGCTGTGCGGGAGGGCGGAGCTGTGGCAGCCACTCCGAGACACAGAAACCGAGGGTCAATGCCCCCTGCACAGGCCAGACAGGCCTCTGCCCACACTCGGTACTTCAGTGATGGCACACTGTCCTCACCCCAGGGATGCTGTGCTCCCGCTGGCCACAGTGAACTCTGTCCTAGCACATCACACATCCATGTGTCCCCAGGAGGAGAGCTGTGACCAGCACAACAGCCCCCATGACTGCAGGGTCCCCCCGCCTTCGCACAGACACTGAGCCTCAGATGGAGTAGGAGCGAGAAGGTGGGAAAGGCCAGGACCCCAGGGAAGACTGTGTTCTCCTCTGAAGGCCGGCCGGGGGTGGACAGGACAAGGCCTGGTTGGCTGCAGGCTGTGAGCAGGACAGCCCAGCCCTGCCTCACTCTCTGGGCAGGAAGAGGGGCCCAGCAGGGCTGGCAACCACAGCCCGCGGTGGGCCAGCAGGTATAGTCCCTGTGGGAGGCAGAGAGCACAGAGCAGCAGGACAGCCAGGTCCCGCACTCCCTGATGGCCCCGCCTCCCCACCCCCAAACACCCTTGGGAGGTAGCCTTGGACTCCCCCAGGCCCTCTGAGACAGAAACCACCCAGAAGAAAAGGGAACTTTGGGAAGTGTGCCACGGGTTTCAATCCTGTTCTGAGTCTCCGCGGGGCTGCCGGGAGGGAGCCCACACCTCTGGGAAGCAGCCCAGCTCCTAGGAAGCTGAGGGCACACAGCAGTGGTCCTGCCAACAGCCAGGAGCCTTGATGGCCCAGGGCCCCAGAGGGCGTGGCACCGAGGAGGCCCACTGTGGGGTGAGTGGGGTCGGCTCGCAGCAAGGGCACAGGAGTGGAGAGGGCAACGGAACCGGCACCGAGGCCCAGGGACCCCCAGAGGGGCTCCTGCAGCTGAGTGAACTCGGGGGAGCAGGCAGCCTGCGGGCCATGCACCCAGCCCAGCGCTGGGGATGGGAGCCATGGGCAGCCACGCACAGCAGGCACCGCGGGACACCCTCCAGGGCATGTGAGAACGTGAGGGGCTGGGTGGGCTCTGGCCTTGGGCTGCCCTTGACCAGCTGGGCTGGGGGCGTGGGGCTGGGCTGGGCTGCACCAGGACCCACACAAGGAGGGACACAGGGGTCTGAGCCCAGGACCCGGGGACGGGCGGGCTTGGCACAGGGAAGGAACAGACCCCCAGGTTGCCTATAAGAGTCCTGTCCAGGCCAGGGCATGGTCAGAGGTGACATCTGTGAGGCCCAGGGCTGCAGCCAGGGCAAAGGGCAGCTGGTGAGCCAGAAGTGACCACAGTTGAGGAGAGGAGATGCTAACGTGGGCTCCCGGGAGC
>JAQQAC010026072.1:165861-181770 GCA_029783875.1 Phataginus tricuspis
GCCCAGATCCTTCCCCCTTGGGTGCGATTTGCTTGCAACAGGCAGGGACAGAGTAGGGTTTTGGTCGCCTCAACAAAGAAGCCCACAAAGAATCAGAAGCCTGAGCCTCCGCAGATTTTGAAGAGCTAATATTGCCCCCACCTTACGTACCCCCAAGGCCGTCAGCACCCAGCCCCTGGTCCTAGACACCCCGCCGCTGTCAGCCTCCCCGCCAACTCCAGAACCAGTGAACCCACTCTCCCCTGGACCAGCAACCAGACTGCACCCTCGGCAGAGAGCAGGTGCCCTTCAGATGCCAGTGCAAGAGATGTAGGAGCCTGAAATACGTAATAGATATGGGACCATCCAGCCCAGCCAGTCCATGTTTTACTATCAACCCTTCTCCACAACTGACACCCTGTCAGAAAAGCCACAAGCTCTGCTTGATCTCATGAAATCCCTCTTCCAAATCCATCAGCCAACCTAAAAATACTGCCAACATCTTCTCTGCACCCTGTTCACAATGGAAGAGAGGAAGCCACCGGGGTCCTTGTTCAGGGTGCATGGGCTGAAATCGCTGTTCCCAAGGAGTGCCCAAGTGGGACTTCACTACCCCTGAGACACAGCCCCAGATCCACTGATATCAGGATGCCCTCCTCCAGGGGATCAAAGCCGGGTCCAAAAAGCCTACAAACATGATCAAAGTATCTTCAGTCACTCAACAACCAGGAGAGTCTCCTGGGGACTGTTATGAAAGACTGAAGCTTATCGCATCTACACCCCCTTCAATCCTGAGTCACCAGGGAGCCAGCACCTCATTCATAGCTCCAGCCACCCCAGACATCAGAGGAAAACTCCAAAAACTTGAAGGCTTTGCCTGGATGAATATCACTCAGCTGATTAAAATTGCCAACAAAGTATCTAAACAGAGAAGTTCAAGCTGACAGAGAGGCTGAAAGACAAATGGAGAAAAAGGCAGCCTTCTGGCAGCCGCCCTAAAAGAAAGAAAGATGACCCAAAGGCAAAGAAAAGCCAGCCGCCAGGAAGGGGAGGCCTAGGACCCCCACAGCCAGGGACCAGTGTGCCTATGATAAAGAGAAGGGGCATTGGAAGAACGAATGCCCCAATCGAGGCAAAACCCTGAAGCCCTGTCGCTGCCGGGAGGAGCTTCATGGGGAAAAGGTCACTGGCCTGGCAGGAACAGACTCAGACTGACAAGGACCAGGCTCTCTCACACTCGGCCCCCATGAACCCATGGTTAAAATGAAAATGGAGGGACAATATACGACTTTTATGGTTGACACAGGAACAGAACACTCTGTGGTCACCCTCCCTGTAAATTCCTTCAGTAAAAAGACTGCAACTGTTCTCAGAGTCACTGGGACATAAGCAGTCCGGTAACACTTTTGCCAAGCCTGCCAATGTGAACTTGGAAGCCACAAGGCCTGACATGAGTTTCTCTACCTGTCTGAGTGCCCCGTTCCCCTATTCAGCCACGATATACTCTCAAAGCTCGGACCCCAAATAACTTTTGAACCAACTGTACGCACCATCCTCAAACTAAATCCAGGCCAAGAAGATCCAGGGTCCCTCGTACTGGCAATAACCACACCCAGGGAAGAGGAGTAGAGGCTGTTCTGTGCCCAGGCCCTCTCAAGTAGCCCACCTGAACTCAGAGCTGCCTTCCCCTCAGTATGGGCTGAAGACAACACACCTGGACTTGCTCATAACCGAGCCCTGTCATTGTAGAATTGACTCCAGGGGCCCAGCCACAAAGACAGCGACAGTACCCCCTCTCACAAGAGGTGAGAGCAGGCATCCAGGAACACCTGATCAGACTCAAAGAGGCAGGCATTCTAACCAAGTGTCAGTCATCCTTGAACACCCCACTTCTACCAGTCAAAAAGCCAGGAGGAGGAGACTTCTGGGGAGATGGTGGCATGAGCAGGGTGGCAGAAATCTCCTCCCAAAACCATATATACTTGTGAAAATACAACAAATACAACTATTCCTAAAAGAGAGACCAGAAGATACATTACAACAGCCAGGCTACAGCTACATCGGCGAGAACTCAGCGCCTCACGAAGCGGGTAAGATACAAAGCCACGACCCGGCGGGACCCGAGCACTCCCCTACCCCAGTGCACCAGCAGGAGGAAAAGAATCAGAGCAGGGAGGGAGTGGAAGCACAGGCCTGCCAAATAACCAGCCCTGGTGATCTGCACCGGGAGCACTGACACACATCGCATGGCATATTGGAGAATAGAGAAACAGAAGGGCAGGATCCGAGATGGAGACTGCAAGCAGGTCCCCTCAGCAGACTCCCCAGGGACAAAAGAAAAGTGGGTGCTTTTTTAAAAGTCTTAAACAGACAAGGGCCCAACAGTGGAAAATCGTCCCAGCACACTCAGCCCAGCAGGCTGGGAATCTTGAGGAATTTAGGACCCCCTAACTGGCTACTGGGTCCTCTCACAGGGATAAGCAGCCTGCCATTCGTTGCCTCCCGGCTGGTGCCGCAAAGGGTCCAGCGGATTGGCCACAACTATGGAAAACTGTGGAACAGCAGGAGAACAGCCCTGCCCACAGAACCCACACAGAATCTCCTTCCAGCGAGTGAGCAGCTAACCATGAAGGGCCACAGAACCCAGAGCAAGGTCTGGAGGGCACCAAAGGGAGCAGAACGCACCCAGCATGACTGCAAATCCCCACAGTGCCATAGGCTAGGCTGAAGGCGGCCCCGCACACAGGAAGCTCAGGTGATTATCCCAGACACTGCCTCGCGGTGTATGGGTACCCAGCTCAGACCCTGGAGAAGGACAAGGAGAACAACAAACAGGAAGGGACTTTGTTCTCCCAGCTGACACATGTGGCATCTGCCAGCGACCACATCTATTGCCATGAAAAGACAGAGGAATATGGTCCAGACAACGATCACCCAGACAACCCCAGAGAGAGGGCATGATGGGATACATTTAAACAATCTTCCTGAGAAAGAATTCAGAATAAAAGTCATAACCATGCTGATGGACCTACAGAGAAATATGCAAGAGCTAAGGGATGAAGTCAGGAGAGACAATACAGAAATGAGACAAGCGATTGACGGGCTTAGCAGCAGACTGGAGGAGGTGCAAGAGACTGTTAATGGAATAGAAATCAGAGAACAGGAATACACAGAAGCTGAGGAAAAGAGAGATAAAAGTATCTCTAGGAATGAAGAATATTAAGAGAACTGTGTGACCAATCCAAACGGAACAATATTCACATTATAGGAGTACCAGAAGAAGAAGAGAGAGAAAAAGGGATAGAAAGTGTCCTTGAAGAAATAATTGCCAAAAACTCCCCAAGCTGGGGAAGGAAATAATTTCTCAGATCACGGAAGCCCACAGATCTCCCAACACAAGGGACACAAAGAAGAAAACACCAAGACACATAATAATCAAAATGGCAAATATCAAAGACAAGGAAAGAGTATTAAAGGCAGCCAGAGAGAGAAAAAAGATCACCTACAAAGGAAATTCCATCAGACTTCTCAACAGAAACCTTACAGGCCAGAAGAGAATGGCATGATATATTTAACTTAATGAAACAGAAGGGCCTTGAACCAAGAATACTGTATCCAGCACGATTATCAGCTAAATTTGAGGGAGGGATTAAACAATTCCCAGACAAGAGAAAGTTGAGGGAATTTTCCTCCCACAAACCACCTCTACAGGATATGCTAAATGGACTGCTCTAGATGGAAGCACTCCTAAGGCTAAAAAGATGTCACCAGAGAAAATAAAATCATAGCAAAGAATGCAGACCATCCAAATACTAACTAAAGGCAAAAACTAAAATCATTGCCATCCAAAATATATAAAGAACTCACACACCTTAACAAACAAAAAGCAAATAATCCAATTAAGAAATGAGCAGAGGACATGAATAGACACTTCTCCAAAGAAGAAATTCAGGTGGCCAACAGGCACATGAAAAAGATGTTCCACATCGCTAATCATCAGAGAAATGCAGATTAAAACCACAATGAGATATCACCTCACACCAGTGAGGATGGCCAACATCCAAAACACAAACAACAACAAATGTTGGCGAGGATGTGGAGAAAGGGGAACCCTCCTATACTGCTGGTGGGAATGCAAATTAGTTCAACCATTGTGGAAAGCAGTATGAAGGTACCTCAAAAAATTCAAAATAGAAATACCATTTGACCCATGTATTCCACTCCTAGGAATTTACCCTAAGAATGCAGCAGCCCAGTTTCAAAAAGACATATGCACCCATATGTTTATCGCACCACTATTTACAATAGCCAAGAAATGGAAGCAACCTAAGCGTCCATCAGTAGATGAATGGATAAAGAAGAGGCGGCACATATACACAATGGAATATTATTCAGCCATAAGAAGAAAACAAACCCTACCATTTGCAACAACATGGATGGAGCTAGAGGGTATTATGCTCAGTGAAATAAGCCAACCCGAAAAAGACAAGTATCAAATGATTTCACTCATATGTGGAGCATAAGAACAAAGAGAAAAACTGAAGGAATAAAACAGCAGCAGGCTCACAGAACCCAAGAATGGACTAATACTTACCAAAGGGGAAGGGACTGGGGAAGATGGGTGGGAAGGGAGGGATAAGGGGGGAAAAGGGGCATTACGATTAGCAGACGTAATGTAGGGGGGGCACGGGGAGGGCTGTACAACTCAGAGAAGACAAGTAGTGATTCTATAGCATCTCACTACACTGATGGACAGTGACTATAATGGGGTTGGTGGGAGGGACCTGATGAAGGGGGTAGTTTAATAACCATAATATTGCACATGTAATTGTAGATTAATGATATCAAAATAAATTATAAAATTGTAAATGAAAATAAAGTAAAATCAACTATCTACAAAAACAGTCAAAGGAAATGTAAAAGAGTACAGAATAAAACACCTAGCATATAAAGAATGAAGGAGGAAGAATAAGAAGGGAGAGAAATAAATAATCATCAGACTGTATTTATAATACCTTAACAAGAGAGTTAAGTTAGACTGTTATATAGTAAAGAAGCAACCCTTGAACCTTTGGTGACCACAAATTTAAAGCTGGCAATGGCAATAAGTACATATCTATCAATAATCACCCTAAATGTAAATGGACTGAATGCACCAATCAAAAGACACAGAGTAACAGAATGGATAAAAAAGCAAGACCCATCTGTATGCTGCCTACAAGAGACTCACTTTAAACCCAAAGACATACACAGACTAAAAGCGAAGGGATGGAAAAAGATATTTCATGCAAACAACAAAGAGAAAAAAGCAGGTGTTGCAGTACTTGTATCAGACAAAATAGATTTCAAAACGAAGAAAGTAGCAAGAGATAAAGAAGGACATTACATAATGATAAAGGGGTCAGTCCAACAAGAGGATATAACCATTATAAATATCTACGCACCCAACACAGGAGTTCTGACATATGTGAAACAAATACTAACAGAATTGAAGGAGGAAATAGGCAGTAATGCATTCATTTTAGGAGACTTCAACACACCAGTCACTCCAAATGACAGATCACCCAGACAGAAAATAAGTAAGAACACAGAGGCACAGAACAACACACTAGAACAGATGGACCTAACAGACATCTACAGAACTCTGCACCCAAAAGCAGCAGGATACACATTCTTCTCAAGTGCACATGGAACATTTTCCAGAATAGACCACATACTAGGCCACAAAAAGAACTTCAGTAAATTCAAAACTATTGAAATTCTAACAACCAACTTCTCAGATCATAAAGGTATAAAACTAGAAATAAATTGTACAAATAAAACAAAAAGTCTCACAAATATATGGAGGCTCAACAACATGCTCCTAAATAATGAATGAATCAATGACCAAATTAAAACAGAGATCAAACAATACATGGAGACAAATGACAACAACAACACAAAGCCGCAACTTCTGTGGGATGCAGAAAAGGCAGTTCTAAGAGGAAAGCATATTGCAATCCAAGCCTACTTAAAGAAGGAAGAACAATCCCAAATGAATTGTCCAAACTCACAATTATTGAAATTGGGAAAAGAAGAACAAATGAGGCCCAAAGTCACCAGAAGGAGGGACATAACAAAATAGAGAAGAATAAAACAATAGAAAAAGTCAATGAAACCAAGAGCTGGTTCTTTGAAAAAATTTAAAAATAGATAAATCCCTGGCCAGACTTATCAGGAGAAAAAGAGAATCTATACACATAAACAGAATCAGAAATGAGAAAGGAAAAATCACGACAGACCCCACAGAAATACCAAGAATTTTTAGAGAATACTATAAAAATCTATATGCTAACAAGCTGGAAAACCTAGAAGAAATGGACAACTTCTTTAAAAAATACAGCCTTCCAAGACTGACCAAGCAAGAAACAGAAAACCTAAACAGACCATTTACCAGCAACAAAATTGAATCGGTAATCAGAAAACTACCCAAGAACAAAACCCCCAGGCCAGATGGATTCACCACTGAATTTTATCAGATATATAGAGAAGAAATAATACCCATTCTTCTTAAAGTTTTCCAAAAATAGAAGAGGCGGGAATACTTCCAAACTCATTCTATGAAGCCAGCATCACTCTAATACCAAAAACAGGCAAAGACCCCACCAAAAAAGAAAATTACAGACCAATATCCCTGATGAACATAGATGCAAAAATACTCAACATAATATTAGCAAACCAAGTTCAAAAATACATCAAGAGGATCATACACCATGATCAAGTGGGATTCATTTCAGGGATTCAAGGATGGTACAACATTCGAAAATCCATCAACATCATCCACATCAACAAAAAGAAGGACAAAAACCACATGATCATCTCCATAGCTGCTGAAAAAGCATTTGACAAAATTCAACATCCATTCATGATAAAAACTCTCAACAGAATGGGTATAGAGGGCAAGTACCTCAACATAATAAAGGCCATATATGATAAACCCACAGCCAACATCATACTTAACAACAAGAAGCTGAAAGCATTTCGTCTAAGATCAGGAACAAGACAGAGATGCCCACTCTCCTCACTGTTATTCAACATAGTACTGGAGGTCCTAGCCACAGCAATCAGACAAAACAAAGAAATATAAGGCATCCAGATTGGTAAAGAAGAAGTCAAATTGTCACTGTTTGCAGATGACATGATATTATACATAAAAAAACCCAAAGACTACACTCCAAAACTACTAGAACAAATATCTGAATTCAGCAAAGTTGCAGGATACAAAATTAATACACAGAAATCTGTTGCTTTCCTATACACTAACAATGAACTAACAGAAAGAAAAATCAGGAAAACAATTCCATTCACAATTGCATCAAAAAGAATAAAATACCTAGGAATAAACCTAACCAAGGAAGTGAAAGACCTATACCTGAAAACTACGAGACACTCATGAGAGAAATTAAAGAGGACACTAACAAATGGAAATGCATCCCATGCTCTTGTCTAGAAAGAATGAATATTGTCAAAATGGCTATACTACCTAAAGCAATCTACAGATTCAAAGCAATCCCTATCAAAATACCAACAGCATTCTTCAATGAACTGGAACAAATAGTTCTAAAATTCATATGGAACCACAGAAGACCCCGAATAGCCAAAGCAATCCTGAGAAGAGAAGGAAGATTAAAACAGGGGGAACTACGCTCACAGACTTCGAGCTCTACTACAAAGCTACAGTAATCAAGAAAATTTGGTACTGGCACAAAAACAGACCCACAGACCAGTGGAACAGAATAGAGAGTCCAGACATTAACCCAAAAATATACAGTCAATTAATATTTGATAAAGGAGCCTTGGATATACAATGGGGAGATGACAGCCTCTTCAACAGCTGGTGTTGGCAAAACTGGACAGCTACATGTAAGAGAATGAAACTGGACTACTGTCTAACCCCATACACAAAAGTAAACTCAAAATGGATTATAGACCTGAATGTAAGTCATGAAAACATAAAGCTCTTAGAAAAAAACATGGGCAAAAATCTCTTGGACATAAACATGAGCAACTTCTTCATAAACATATCTCCCCAGGCAAGGGAAACAAAAGCAAAAATGAACAAGTGGGACTATATCAAGCTGAAAAGCTTCTGTACAGCAAAGGACACCATCAGTAGAACAAAAAGACATCCTACAGTATGGGAGAATATATTCACAAATGATGTATCTGATAAGAGGTTGACATCCAAAATATATAAAGAACTCACGCACCTCAACAAACAAAAAGCAAATAACCCAATTAAGAAATGGGCAGAGGACATGAATAGACACTTCTACAAAAAAGAAATTCAGATGGCCAAGAGGCACATGAAAAGATGCTCCACATCACTAATCATCAGAGAAATGCAAATTAAAACCACAATGAGATATCACCTCACACCAGTAAGGATGGCCAACATCCAAAACACAAACAACAACAAATGTTGGTGAGGATGTGGAGAAAGGGGAATCCTTCTACACTGCTGGTAGGAATGCAAATTAGTTCAACCATTGTGGAAAGCAGTATGGATGTTCCTCAAAAAACTCAAAATAGAAAAGCCATTTGACCCAGGAATCCCACTCCTAGGAATTTACGCAAAGAATGCAGCAGCCCAGTTTGAAAAAGACATATGCACCCATATGTTTATCGCAGCACTATTTACAATAGCCAAGAAATGGAAGCAACCTAAGTGTCCATCAGTAGATGAATGGATAAAGAAGAGGTGGTACATATACACAATGGAATATTATTCAGCCATAAGAAGAAAACAAATCCTATCATTTGCAACAACATGGATGGAGCTAGAGGGTATTATGCTCAGTGAAATAAGCTACGCGTAAAAAGACAAGTATCAAATTATTTCACTCATATGTGGAGTATAAGAGCAAAGAAAAAAACTGAAGGAACAAAACAGCAGCAGACTCACAGAACCCAAGAAGGGACTAACAGTTACCAAAGGGAAAGGGACTGGGGAGGACGGGTGGGAAGGGAGGGACAAGGGGGGGGAAAGGGTATTAAAATTATTAAAATTAGCAGAAATCATGTAGGGGGGGGCACGGGGAGGGCTGTACAACTCAGAGAAGACAAGTAGTGACTCTATAGCATCTCACTACGCTGATGGACAGTGACTGTAATGGGGTATGTGGGGGGGACTAGATGAATTGGGGAGCTTAGTAACCATAATGTTGCACATGTAATTGTAGATTAATGATACCAAAATAAAAAAAAAGACTTAAGAAAAAAAAAAGCCAGGAGGAGGGTACCAGCCTGTTCAAGACCTGCAAACCATCAATGAAGTGACTGTGTCTTTACACCCGGTGGTCCCAAATCTGCACACCCTCCTCAGCCAGATCCCAGGGTCTAACAAATAGTTCACTTGCCTAGACTTAAAAGATTCATTTTTCTGCCTCTGGTTAGCCCCCCAAAGCCAGCTCTTGTTGCCTTCAAATGGACTGAACCGGATACGGGGAGGCAGGTGAAAGTTAACATGGACGCGCTTCCACAAAGGTTCAAGAACTCACCCACTCTCTTTGGAGAGCCATTGGCCGCAGACATTGCCAGCTTTCTGAGGGAAGCCACGTGCTGCACCCTCCTTCAGTACCTAGAGGACCTCCTCCTTGCCAGTGACACCCAGGAAAATTGTGCAAAAGACACAAAGGCCCTCCTGCAACTCCTGTCAGACTCAGGATACCGAGCCTCATTTAAAAAAGGCCCAAATCTACCAGCAGCAAGTCTGGGACTTGGGCTTCCTCCTCACCCAGGGAGAAAGGGCCCTAGGGCCAGAGAGGGAAATGGTCATTAACTCCTTACCCCAGCCGCGATGAAGAAAGGCATACGAGAGTTCCTGGGGGCCGCTGAGTTAAGCAAAATCTGGATTCCCAGATTCTCAACAATAGAAATGCCCCTGTACAGCCTCCTGGGGGCCAAGACCAAGAGCCCCCTGTCTGGACAGAAGAGGCAAGAGCCATCTTCCTGGACATAAAGGCTGCTTCATAACAGGCACCAGCCCTAGGCCTGCCAGATACAAAAAAGCCTTTCAATCTCTTCATACATGAAAAAAAAGTAGTCCTCGAAGTTATCACATAAACAGTTAGGCCCTGGCAGCAGCCGGTTGCATACCTGTCAAAAAAATTTAGACCCAATTGTGGCAGGATGGCCACCCTGCCTCAGGACATGGGCAGCCACAGGTCTATTCATTAAAAAAACAGATAAACTTGCCCTGGGACAAAAAATAAATGTCAAGGTCCCCCATACTGTTGTGTCCCTCTTAAACACACAGGGACACCAATTCCTCTCCAACTCTTGACCGGCACAATACTAAAACTTCTCAAGGCTGTCTGGCTCCCCAAAAAAGTAGCAATTCTGCATTGCAAAGAACACCAAAAGGAAAACAACCCTATAACACAAGGGGAACCAGCTGACAGATAAGGCAGCTAAAACAGCGGCCAATAAAAAACAGATAAATCTCCTTCCCTCACCATGGCCCTACACCCCCAGTGGAGGCCCCTCCACCCAAGTACACTGAAAAAGAGAAGGACTGGGCCATGGCTGAAGGAGCCACTCTAACTGAAAAAAAAAAAAAATGATGGATGCTGCCTGACAGACACATCTGTGTCCCAACTGCAACCAGAAGGCATCTAGTCAGCAAATACCATCAGCTCACCCACCTAAGAAAAACTGCACTAGAAGGCCTCCTCAGAAAGCAATACTGCATCAGCCAGTTTCCAGCATTATTAAGCCGAGCAATGAGTGAGCAGAGCATGACCTGTGCCAGAAATAATGCTGTCTGCACCGCAATCCCTGCCAGGTGTACCAAGAGCAGGAGTTGCCCTTTTAAGACCTTGAGATAGACTTCACAGATGTCCAGCCAAGCAGAGGACTCAAATACCTTCTAGTAATAGTGTGTACATACTCTAGGTGGGCCACAGCTTTCCCAACCAGGACGAAACAAAGCCAGGGGATAGCCAAAGTCCTCCTGAAAGAAACTGTGCCCCAGATTGGCCTACCATCTATAATTCACAGTGACAATGAACCTGCCTTTGTAGCAGATGCAATACAGATTTTAACTAAATCTCCCAACATTACCTGGATACTCCACACTATGTACAGGCCACAGAGTTCAGGGAAAATGGAGCGAATGAATCGCACCCTCAAAGGAACCCTGGCTAAGTTTTGCCAAGAAACTGGCCTCCCGTGGCCAGACCTACTGCCCCTGGCTGTCCTTCATGCTCGCTGCACACCTGGGACTCAAGGCTTTTCCCCTTTTGAATTAATGTATAGACGCCCTCCCCCATGTCTAGGAAGCCTCCCAGGGAACCTACGCCAGACAGGAAATAAGGGAGAAAGAGAACAGCTCCAAGCCTTAAGAGCCACCCTAAATAAGCTGCAGCAGTATGCCAAAGAAAGAGCCCCGATCTCTCTAGGAACCCCAGTATATTCCTCCCAGGCTGGGGACTCAGTCTGGGTCAGAAATTGAAAAAGGGACCCCCTCAAACCTCAGTGGACTGGGCCCCACATTGTTGCTCTAACCACTCCTACTGCCCTCAGAGTTGCAGGCATCACTCCGTGGGTCCATCACTCCAGAGTGAAAAGGGCCCATAATCCAGACAAAGAAACACATCAGTGGAAGGTGAGACAGGGACTGTGGGTGTAGTCAGAGTAGGGTGAGAGCCTCCGGAAAAAGCAAGGCAGGATATTTACAGTCAGTGATATAACTACATGCGGGGAAACCCCCTACCAAACTCTGTGTTAAACATTGGGCTCTAGAGTCATTCTTCAGTGAGATCAGTTGATACTCCCCAGAAAAAGGAAAGTAGCCCGTGTTTTTATTATGCTAATTATTTTTAATCATGTGTAAGATTCACTTTAGCATGCTAAGAGGGATTTAATATCTCACCAAGGACAAACATCCTAAGGCCATTTTTAACAAGTCCACACCCTAAGCCCTTTAGCAGTTCCCAAAAATCAACTGCCTATAAATCCCCTAGACAACACACCACCCCGGGCTCTCTTGTCCCCTCCTGGCATGAGCCAGGAGCTCTGTCCTCTCACTTTATTTCTAAAAAAAAAAAGCCTCTACCCTGGCTCTCCTACCTTGAGTGTTTGCTAAGTTCATTCTTCAACTCCGCAAACAAGAACCCTGGCATCAAAGTCACAGCCAGACCTCCAGAATCCTCTCCGCCTCCACATCTGATGATTACACTCTGACTAATGGACACCCACGCCGTGGATCCTGGCCCTCGCTGGAGTGGTATCTTTCATTCTGGGCATTGAACTCTCTGTTGTTACCCCCACCCCCCGGACTAGACTATTCCTCAAAAGTTGCCCTTTTTGTTGTCTATTGGGTAATCGTAGGTTGTTTTGCAGTGCTTACCTGTTTCTCCTAACTATACTCAAGCCTCAGCCTGCATCTCCCCACTACCACTCTGTAATGTTATTTTTAAACCTTCTTTCCCTTCCCTTCCTCCCCCCTCACTCCCGGGGAACCCCAGTGTGGTTGCATAAATTCAGACAAATGAGGGACCGGGTTCAGTGCCTACACCTACATGCCTGCCAAATGTTATGGTAAGATCAGGGCCACCCCTTGCCTTAAAGATGGGGAAAAGTTCTGAACTAAAACAATAAATAAATGGGATTCAGGCTGCAATTAGGGGAAGGAAGAGACCCACTGTCTGCTGGATCTACCTCACCCATATTGGAATGTCTGATAGGGGGGAGTCCAGAACCAAGCACGGAGCAACAGGGATGAAAAGGTCAAGCAGACCTAAAGGCATTAACTAAAGAGCCAGTGTACCACAAAATACTGACCTCTCAAGTTTTTCCTTAACAGATTTAGCAGTTTGCTATTACTACAGGGTCTGCCTTCAGTCCCTTGAGTGTCCTCAGCTCCCACTGCACAAAGTTGGTAGAGAGCTGTGCTAAATAAGTGCGCCAAGGAGTACTGGGGGGGGAGGGGGGCATGTGACCCTCCTACTACTTTCTAATTTTAATCAGCCATTGAAAAAGGTGCCCATCCCCTCCAATTGTGAAAAAAAAAACCCTGACATTTGCACCTTCTGAGCTGCAAATGTTAAAATAGAATCCATGGCTAACAACTCTTAAATGGCCTTGCTGGGCCAGCGGTTCTGTTGCTCCTTGAACTATTCGTGGGATCCTTCATCTTTAACTGGCTCATTAACTTTATCAGGGAATGCATTTCCTCCGTACAGCTCCTGTATGCAGAGCCATTATGGCCCAATTGTAAACCAAGGAGATGATGCCCCCTAACGAAGTGCTTAAAGGGGCATCAGAAGGGGGAGTGATAGGGGAAAAATTTACAAGGACAGCAATCTAGTCCAGGTGGCTCCCTTCTACTGCTCTTCTTAGCAAAGACAAGAGAAACTTCTTTAACTTCCCCTCCCCTTCACTCCCCGCTCTGCCAGGCAGTTACTCCCTAACCTCACACCCCAAACGTACACCCCCTTGCCTGCTTGTTTGCTGTGCACATAGAAATGTTGCAGATATGGAAGCAGAAGGATATGCATTGCTCCCCTTGCCTTTGTTCGGGGCTCAGACCTTGGGAGATTCCTCCCCTCTGAGCCCGCCAGGGTGAGATAAACCTCAACACTCCAAGACCTACGAGTGCCGCTTGGTTGTTCCATCAGCGATCCCGTCCAGGTTTTTCCAGTATTTTCCGTAACAATAGGAGGTAGAAAGAGAGAAGGACAGATGGACAGATGGATGGATGGATGGACAAACAGATGGCAGAAGGTAGATATGTTAGGCAGGAAAATAGATATGAGTGGGGTGGAAAGAGAACAAGGTCAGTAAAGCCCCCTAGAAAGGGACTCAGTTAACCAGTTAAAACTAGAAAGCCAGAAAAGACTCAGAGTTAATGAGTTAATCAGTTAAAGCTCAAAAAGTCAGAAGCAACTTAGCCTAGAATGTTTGAATATTCCCCAGATAAAGAGAAGTATCTGAGTCCAGCCCCTGTCTTTGTTGTGTCAATTAGATCATTGTAAGATTTACTCTAGCCTGCTAAAAGGTGCAACTATAAACAGCATAATAAAGACAGGGAGATCCCACCTTAAAGCCAAAATTGCATTCTGAAAAAAAACCAGGAAGTTAAGAAGAAAAATTCTTAACATACTCTTAGCAAACAACAAACAAATAACTCTTGAAAGGGTTCTTTTAGCTACCCGGCTCACTAACTTGCAAAGAAGGACATGAGAACTCCGTCGGCATGGTTTTATTCCCTGTAAGACAAATGGGCAGAGTGGCTGTCTCGAAAGAGAGAGAGCGGCAGCAGCAGCAAGGGGGGAGCTGCTTATATAGGAATTTAGGGCCTTGGTGAGCAGGATGGTGGCCTCATGACTTCTGAGAAACAGAAACTGTTGCAGATGATAGGGAACTTAGAAACTGCTGTGGGGGACCTAGAAACCGCTGTAGACGATAAGGGACTTTGCTACACTCGGGTGCAGCTGCTGTTCAAGGCTGTGTGTTAAAGGGAACCTAACAGCTCTGCCCACCTTGGAGGAAGGGCAGACAGTCTTGACTGATATGCTCCCAAACCAGGGAGTTGCTGTCCTGGGAGGGGACCAAAGAAGTAAATTTTGTGTGTTAAGCTAATTTTGCAGAATTACCTAGAGGACTGACAAGAAACTTAATGTCTCATCAAAGATACTTGAGACCACTTAAAAAGCCCACATCCCTAGCCCTTTGTCACATTCCTGAAAAATCCTTAAAAGGAGGAACCCCCAACCTTTCCATGTGCTCCTCTATCCCAGGTCGCCTGCACTTTCTCTCTAAGTAACTTTAAATAAAACTTTTATTCTGTTTCACTACTGTGTCTACCGTCAATTCTTTGTCATGGTGGGGACAAGAACCAAGGAAAATACACAACACCTCCCCCCCAACAGATAGATATAGAGATAGATAATAGGAGGTGCGGGTAAAATTGTAACATTTCCAGAATACTTCCCCTGGCTTTAGCACATCTGCATATCAATAGGCCTTCAGAGGAAAGAAGTGTGGCTTTACTGCATGTGCATCATTCCTCAGGGGTGGAGAGAAGTTTCTCCCCATATCAGTGGGTAATTACCTGGGCAACAGAGGGCTTATCTGTACCTGAGAGGTGAGGGGGAGGGCTGATTTTGCTTCTAGAGCAGGAAAGAGAGAAGGCCCCAGACTGCAGTTTGTAAGCAATAAACTAATTTTAAACTTTATTTCTCCCTTTGACTGATTTCAGTTTTTAGAGGTATTTTGCCCTGTGATTTCCTCTTCCCAGACTAACAGTAGGAAACAGGTGGCAGATAAATTGATGACAGATAAGAGATACAGATACTCCTATGAATACAGGTAGAGACAGAGGTAGTCATAGACATAGATAGAGCCCTCATCATATTCCTACCCACATGACAGCCATTCTCCTGGAAGACCAAGAAAGTCCAAGGCCAGGCAAGAATGGAGACAGGGCCCATGGCCCTGAACCAGGTCCTCTCTACCCTGGGACCAGCATCCAGGCACATCCTGGGATGTCTGGCTATAGCTGGGGTCAGACAGGGCCCTGAGGCCTGCCCCACAAACCCATGGCCTGGGAGGGTAAGCAGCGGGAGCCAGGGTGGGCCAGGCCTGCAGGACACAGCCCCAGCTCCAGGCCAGGCCTGGACCCTCCCGCAGCTCCACACTCATCGGGGGGCACCCACACTGGCCTGGCCACCCAGCAGGCCACAGTCAGAAGCCGTGGTGCCTCCAGAAGGTTGCCCCGTGGCCCCACACTTGGGGTGAACACCGCAGCACAGACAGGGCAGCTGCATGGGGCTCCAGCGTCTGCAGGGGTCTTGCAGAGCCACAGGCCGACCTCACAGCCCCAGGCAGCCTCCACAAGGTCCCTGCCAGCCCTCACTGGCCACACCACTGCAGGACAGCCACCTG
>JAQQAC010026072.1:196770-214424 GCA_029783875.1 Phataginus tricuspis
GATGATCCCCTAATTGTACTTGTGTAGGGGAACCCCAAAGGGCCAGGCAAAAAACCCGGCTTAGAGGGTCAAGGAACCGAGGGCACTTCAGCTCCTGCCGCCCACAGGCAGACGGATTCTGGAGGATGAGTCCAGTCAAGCGAACTGCCTCCTGACACAAAGTCGACACCTTTCTGAGGGAGGTACAGAACCAATAGCTTCATCCACAACACCCAGTAAACATTTAAAAGTTACTAAATATGAAAAGAAAAAAGAAAAGGAGACCCATAGTCTCTCATTACAAAGTAGTCAGTGGAGAGCAGCTGAGACAAGGACCCAATTCTCAAAGATACTGAAGCAGCTGTTTTAAATTTGTTCAGAGACTTAGAGTAAAATATGTTTATGATGAGTGACTAGACTGGAGAGAATCTCTACAGAAATATCTCGGTGATTTACAAGAACCAAATGAAAATTCTAGAACCAGAAAGTACAATTCTGAAATTGTTCTAAATCACTTGAAGAACTTAACAGCAGATTTGAGAAATCATAAGTGAGGTCAGAAAACTTAGATGTAACAACATATAGATGCTCTATTTATATTCATAGAGATATAATAGATGTGATATATAGCTCTATGATACATATGTTTTATATGTAATATATATTCTATATATCATAACAATTCTTTTGATTCCTAAACAAAGAAGACACTCAATGTCCCATAGGACACTATGAAACATTGGAAAATATGTCAGATTGGAGTCCCAGGAGACAAGGGATAGGATGGGGCAGAAAAAGTCTCTGAAAAAAATAAAAACTGAAAGTTTCCCAATGTGGTGAAAATCTCAGTTTACAGATTCAAGAAGCTCAGTTCCTAACAATAAATATGACGTGTGATGCCAATAAAAACCAGAGATAATGAGGACACCTCGAAAGCAGGCAGAGATGTGACACACACAGGGAGCCAATCCCTTCCGGCTTCTCACTGGAAAGAAGAGTGGTCAGAAATGGTAGAATGGCATCTTTTAAGTGTTGAGGATGGGTTCAACCAAGAACTCTATATCCAGGGAAATATATTTCAAAAATGAACATGTAATAGACATTTTCAGATACACAAAAGCAGAGAGAGTGTGGTGTCGGGACCCCTGCTGTGAAGCAAAGGCAGAGGAGGCTCTTCACGCCGAAAGGAAACCCCCCAGAGGGGCCTCCGGCCCACAGGACGCAAGGGAGAGCATGAGAGGTGGCGACCACGCAAGGGCAGGAAACTGTCTTTTTCATCTTCCTGAAACCATGAGTGACTGTTAAAGGTAAAAATGATAGCAGCATATTGCAGGGTCTCTAACATGTATAGATGCCGAGGACATGACAGTAGCACAAAGGATGGGCTTATCAATAAAACTGTCCTTTGTCAAGGTTCAGGCAAGGATAGTGAAACATGACATCTAAGTTCATGGCTTTAAGTTCAGGATACATGTTAGAGTCGCTAAAAACAAGACGCAAAAAAATGCACCTAGAAAGCCATTAGAGAAATTAGAATGGGATATTAAAAATACATTACTAACCCAAAAGAATGTTGAAAGAAGGAAAGGCTGCAGAAAGCACAGTTGGTGGATAACTTCAGAGGCGTTCCCCCAAAATCAGGGGTGAGGGAAGAGGCCCCCACAGCTGTAGGGTGTGCGGCTGAGCCTCATGGTGCGGCATGGAATCAGATCAGAGTTACAGCCAAAGAAAACCAGAAAAATGTATACGCATGGTACATAACAGTAAATATTTTCACAAAAAGTGTGTTTCAGGTAGAAAAATAAATATAGATATATGTATACATATATATATACATAATATATGTTTGTGTATTGGACTACAATGTAAAAAGGTTTTAGAAGGATTGTGGTCAAAACAGTTTGAGAAACGCTCATTTGACATCATTGGAGGTCTTAGTGCTACATGACAAGGGAAAAATAGTTGTTGAGATGGAACCAGAAGATGTAAAAAGTCATTATTTGCAAATGATATGATCATTTACAAGGAAGCTCCGCAAGAACCTGGAGACAAGCTATTAGAACAAACAAGAGAATCAGCAGGACGTCCGAATGCAAGACCGACTGACCACAGCACCCCTGCCCCTGCGGGTCGGCCAAGACCTGGCTGGAAAACGCAAGAAAAACAAGGCGTACTTCACAACGACGTAAGGGCTCGCCTGAGAAAAAGGTCCAAGACTGTTTTGGAAAAGATTAAACTCCATTAAAGGACATCAAACAATGTGAACATGTGGAGAGACGCCCAAGTCACGGGGGGCGCCGGTGTTTGTCGCCTGGGCTGAGGAGGGCGGTGTGAGCTCCCAATCAAAATGCCAGCTGCGTGCGCTTGGTTGTTAGTTTGTGTTTGAGATCCACTCACAGCTCAGACAATGTTGAAACGTAAGCACAAATGATGAGGATTTCAGGGAAGCAGGTCCCCTGAGTGTCAGCGTACACCCGAAACTGTCACAGAAAAAGGAGGGCGCTCGTGCACACATGGACACGGCCAAACACCAAGAGAGGGCCTAGTGGAGAGCAAATGTGAGGAGCCCCGTCAGGCGGCAGGAAAGTGAGGGACCTGGTGGGAAAGCGGATTCTCTGGTGAAGAACCTCTCCTGGACCTCTCCGTCACACCACGTGCAAGGTGAGTGGTGGTCGCTGGCGGGTTCAAACACTGAGACAGAAGCCAGCTCAGGAGCAAAGCAGACAGGCCGCCGTGCACGCTGGGGGTCTGCCTGGCGGGGTGACTGCCCACCCGGAGCCTCAGAGGGTGACCTCATTTGCATACAGTGTCTTTGCCATGTCATTAGCTTGAGAATCTTGACGTGACATCGTACTAGCTTCCGGACAACTGCTAAGCCCAGTGACTGGTGGCCTCATGAGAAGGGGAGATGGCACACAGGGCAGGAGGCACGTGACTATGGAGGCAAGGACTGGAATGGTGCAATGGCACCAGGGGCTGGAGGAGGTGGGCGGGGCCTCGCCGGAGCCTTCAGAGTGAGGCCCTGCCCACATTGACGTCAGCCTTCTGCCTCCAGACAGCAAGAGTTCATGGCTATGGCCTTAGCCAGCCAGCTTGCCGTCCTTTGTTAGAGCTGCCCCAGGACACTCACCAGCATCCCCAAAAGTACAAGCCTCCCAGTAAGTAAGGGGTGAGTCTGGCCATGTGATCTTCCAGAGCTTCTGCTCAGTGAAGGATGAAGGACACGGTTAAAGAGGGTGTTAAGCGGGACAAGGTCATCCCAGGTTAAAACTAGCAGGGGGCTAGAAACTGGCTGAATGCCTTGCGAATTCCAGGAAATTGGCAAGAAAACCTTTAGAAAGCACAGTACATCCTGAAAGCTCCGGAGTCTCTGAAGAGATGCTCAAGCCTGCAGGGAACAGGAGCCTGCCCGTGGGAGGGAGGGAACACCACGTAGCACCTTCAGAAGCAGGTGCGCCGGTGGGACTCAGGAGACAGCAGGAGGTCGGCCCAGTGGGCCAGCCCCAGGAAGGAAGGCTTCAGGAGGTTCCAGGCAGCACTGGGGGATGAAGCCTAGTAGCAGATGGAGCATGCCAGGGCCAGCTCAAGGGGCCACCCCCAAAGATGAAAAGGGGCAGGCTCACCATCCAGAACTCAGGGGCCTCCTCCCATAATGGCTAGCAGGAGGCTGAGATGAGTTTCTGGGGTGACTCAAGGGGCTAACCACTGCCACCCACAGCTAGTGTCCGGCCAGGAGGGTTCTAGACACATCTGCAGCCCGGCCCTCACTCCCAGCAGCCCCTTGCTGAGGCAGCATTGGCCCCAGGTCACCCACAGGCCCTAAGCTTGGGGCACAGCCTCAGAGGGGCTTCAGACTGCCTAGGCTCCAAGCCCACCCATGTCATACAGTCTGGCAAAGCCCCAGCTAACCTCCAGGCAGTCCCCAAGCCCCCAGCTCCTACAGAGCTTCCTACCTGTGGAATCCCAACCTGGGCCCTCCTGACCCTGGACATCAGGAGCAGCCTGAGGAAGGGCCGTGCCCTGGCTCCCAGCTCCAGGCTCCCCACTGCCCCCACACAACACCACCCCCCAGCCAGCCCTTGCCCCCGCGGCCCCCAGCCCTCCTGGGGCACACCCTGACAGCATGCCCCATTGAGTGCCGGGGTGGGAGGACCCTGTCCCTGCTCCTGAAGCACACCCACGGGCACACTCCCACATGCACACACCCATACACCATACGGAGAATCTGCTGCCCTGGGTCCCTGCAGTGGGGACGTACTGTGGGGACACTGGACCTGGCCAGGCCACACAGGGGAGCTGCAGCAGGACACGCCAAACAGGGTGGCCCACAGGGCTGGGGCACTGTACCTAATGGGGGATCTGCTCCCGGACAGAAGGAGGAGGGGCCAGGGCACTGGGGGGCACCCCACGACTAAAGGGGATGGGAGAGGATGACCTGGAGGCCGGGGCGGAGCCACAACCCCAGGGAGGAGCAGGGGGGGGGCGCCACACACATGTGCTCAGAGCTGAGCCCACCTGCTGGGGCCAGAAGGCACGCAACAAGCCGCTCTCTCCAAGACCGAGAAAGCCCACGGCCGGGCAAGGATGGGACAGGGCCCGTGCCCTGACAGCCCTGCACGCCCTCCCTGCCCCGGCACCTGCAGCCAAACACACCCAGAACGTCCGGGCACAGCCAGGGTGGGACCAGGCACTGAGGCCTGTCCCAAATGCCCACGGCCTGGGAGGATGAGCAGCGTGAGCTGGGTTGGGGTGCCAGGGCGGCCACGTGCAGCGCCCAGGCCACACCCTGGAGCTCGTGTGGGCTGCGTGCACATACACGCGCGTGCGCCTGGGCCCGGGGTGGCAGGAGGCACCCCAGCAGGGCTCTGCCAGGCTGTGTCTTCTCTCAGCCATTGTGGGTCATACCAGGAACTTGGCATTTTCCCACCCACCCACCTCTCATGGGGCCTGTCCATGAGGTGAGGTTGGGCAGGACACGCCTGGACTGTGCTGGGGGGAAGAGGGTGAGGCTGGGCCCTGGCTCTGGGCACTGGGTCAGCCCGCCCCACCACACAGCCCCGTCTGGGGCCTTCCAAAGGAGCCAGCTTCCCCCAAGGGCACCAGCCTGCCAGCCTATGGCCACGGCCTCCCTGCAAGGATACCCAGTCCCTGTCACCTCCCTCTCCAAAGGTTTCACCAGCCCTCCCGGGAGCCCGGTGATGAGCTGGGCTGGCTCCCATGGCCGTCCCTGTGTGGGCTTGGCCTTCAGGGGTTTAGGGACCACAGGCCTGCAGGACACAGCCCCAGCTCCAGGCCAGGCCTGGACCCTCCCGCAGCTCCACACTCATCAGGGCACATCCACGCTGGCCAGGCCACCCAGCAGGCCACAGTCAGAAGCCGTGGTGCCTCCAGAAGACTGCCCCATAGCCCCACACTCGGGGTGAACACCGCAGCACAGACAGGGCAGCTGCATGGGGCTCCAGCGTCTGCAGGGGTCTCGCAGAGCCACAGGCCGACCTCACAGCCCCAGGCAGCCTCCACAAGGTCCCTGCCAGCCCTCACTGGCCACACCACTGCAGGACAGCTACCTGGGAGCGAGCACACGGGTATGGGGGAGTCACCCAGCAGCAGGGCGCCAGGGAGAGCCGGTGCGGGACCGGGGCTGCCTGTCCAGCTGGGCCCATGTCCCCGCACACTGACCCACAGGGACCCCCTGGGCGAGCTCCTCCAGCAGTGACGCAGGAACAAGGCTGCGTGCCATCGGGAGGCCCTGCAGTCACATCTCGGGCACCTGCCACCCAGGGCTCCCCTGCTCATGCA
Source organism: Phataginus tricuspis (assembly GCA_029783875.1). NCBI lineage: Eukaryota > Metazoa > Chordata > Mammalia > Pholidota > Manidae > Phataginus > Phataginus tricuspis. The sequence goes on from JAQQAC010026072.1 coordinate 202,549, forward strand.
CAGAGTGGCCACCACACTTTCCTCGCAGGGCGGCCTGGGGAGCAGAGGAGGCCAGGCCTGCTGCCTTCTGCCTCCCGGGGAGTCACATGCCCACAGGCATGGGCCCATGGCACCGAGGGAGGGGGCCACACGCCAGGCACAGAGGCTGGGGATGAGGCCTCTGAGGACAGCACCTCGGCCACCGCCCAGGGGCCTCACCTGAGACCCCGCCACCACCCTCAGCTTCCCAGGAACACAGAGAAAAGGGGACTTCCAGGGCCGCCTAGGCCCCCGGGGGTTCCCACCCTGTTTTTAGCTGAGATCACTGAGGCGGCGCCCTCCTCCCCCAGGCCATTGTCTGCCTGTGAAGTTGACAGCAGTGGCACTGCCAACCCACCTCGGCTGGGAGCGTATCCATGGAGCTGGCAACGGCGCCCCCGGCGGGTCAGGCTACTGGATGGAGGGCCGGTGCCTCAGGTACCCCTGCCCTGCCCAGGACAGGACGCCTGGACGCCCGGCTGTGAACAGCCTTTGGGCTGCTCACCTCTCACTGTCCCTTCCCTGCTTGGGGACCCGGGGACACAGGAGGCTGCCCGAAGCCCACCTGAGGAGACAAGAGGCCAGACCTCGCATGGGCCAGGGAGGGCCTGGGGCCGAGGGGTCAGGCACCGCAGAGAGGGCACGGACAGCAGGCTGGGCAGCATGCCTTCGCAGGGCAGAATAAGGCTGCAGGGGGTGGTGCCACAGCCCAGGGTCGGGGAGAGCAGCAGGGAGCCATCCCTATGCTGGACGAGGTGGCAGGCCGGCCTGGGCCCACTCCTCTGGGTGGAGCTGGGCTGTCCCAAGCTGGCCTGACTGGGGTGGCCCGGATGGGCAGGGCTGGGCCAAGCGTGGCTGGGGTGGACGGAGTTACAGGGATGGACATGACCTGTCCTGGGTTCAAATGGGCCAAGCTGGTCCCTCTGGGCTCTCAGCCATGCTGGGCTGGGCTGGGCTGCGCTGTGTGGACTGGGAGGGTCCAGGCGCGGTCGGGCTGGGCAACTCCCGGTGAGCTGGGTTGAGGTGGGCTGGGCTGCTCTGGGCTGGTTTGAGCGAAACTGGGCTGAGCAGGGTTAAGCTGGGCTGTACTGGGCTCAGCTGAACAGGGTTGAGCTGGGTTGGGCTAAATTGGGCTGGGCTTAGCTGGGCTGAGTATAGCTGAGCTGAGCTGGGCTGAACTTGGCTGAACAAGGCTGGGCTGAGCTGGGCTGAGCTGGGCTGAACAAGGCTGGGCTGGGCTGGGCTGAGCTGGGCTGAACTGGGCTGAGCTGGGCTGAACTGGGCTGAACTGAGCTGGGCTGGGCTGAGCTTGGTTGAACTGAGCTGAGCAGGGCTGGGCTGGGCTTTGCTAGGCTAGGCTATACTGAGCTGAGCTGGGCTGGGCTGGGCTGGGCTGAAGGAACCTGGTTTGATAGTGTGGACTGAGCCAAGATGATCGGGTTGCTTGGGATGGGTATCCTGACTGGCCTGAGCCAGGCTGGACAAGGCAGGTGGTCCCAGGTTGAGCTGGCCCGGATTGGGCAGAGCCCTTTAGGCTGGGCTGGGCATGGAGCTGGGTGTCTCAGCTGGTGTCAACTGTCCTGACACAAAGTGATCTGGACCGTGCTCGGCTGACTTGGGTCAGCAGGATGAACAGGGCTGAGCTAGGAAGCAGGGCCAAGAGAAGCTGGGGTCTGGTGCTCTGAGACCAGGGGCAATAAAGGCAAATATGTGAACCTGCTTCCCGGTGTGGAAGGGATTTTGTCCTCAGTCCAGGGGACCTGTAGTTGGGATCCCTGGGAGACCTACAGGGGGGTAGAGAACAAGGAGGCCTGGCTGGTCAAGCAGGGGGTGGGGTGAAGGGGCCCCTGCAGAGGGCTCAGGGGACTGAGTTGCTGAGCCTCGGCCACAGGGAGGAGGGACCCGGTTGGGACAGGTGTACCTGCCCACGGCAAGCCTCACACAGACCTCAGATGGTGGGGGAACGTACCCAGTGATTCCGGGGCGTGGGGGCCTCTAGATCTGTGGGCCTTTATGAGGTCTATGGGTGGGGGCAGAGGAGCCTGACAGTGCCTGGGAGTCTCAGGGCCCCTAGTCCCCAGTGGGGTCAGTGGGAGTGGGAGGCAGCCTGGGGGCCTGGGGGGTGTCTGTGTCCCAAACCTTAGTGGGCAGGAGGGGGCTATGAGCGCTGAGCCCCAGCCTGGACGATGGGCTGCACCTCTACTCCCCACACCCAGCTACTCAGGGCGGAGGGCAGGGAATCCTGGCCAAGGGTAGGGGCAGCAAGTCTTTCTGGCAGGGGTGTAGGGGGTCATCAGAGGTGTCCGCAGAACCAAGGAATGAGGAAGGGTCCAGAACAAGCCCTCTGTCCCCAAAAGCTGGAGTAGTGGTCCCCTCCCTAGACTACACCCCTCTGCCCCACAGTCCTCCCTCCAGGATCCCCCAGGAGCCCAGGTGCAGGATGCCCCAGGTCAGTTGTGAGCCTGGCACTCAGTGGTGCACTGGACCTGAGGCCAGTGCTGACCCGGACCCCTCCCCACAGTCTCCAGCCAGAGCCCATCTGTCTTCCCCCTGGTACCCTGCTGCAAAGATGTCATCGTGAATGCCAGCTCCTTGACACTGGGCTGCCTGGTCACGGACTACTTCCCAGAGCCAGTGACAGTGACCTGGGACTCAGGGTCCCTGAGGAGGAGCACAGTGACCTTCCCCGCTGCTCACAGCCTTACCTCGAGCCTCTACACCACCGTCAGCCAGATGACTGCCTCAGGAGAGTGGGCCAAGCAGAAGTTCACCTGCAGTGTGGCTCACGCCATGTCCACCACCAACAAGACCATCCGTGGTGAGCCCGGGCAGGCAGTGCCCCTCCAGCCAGAGGGTGGAAAGACAGGCTGGGTGGGCAGGGGAAGGGCTCAAGCCCCACCAGAGCTGGACCCTTGGCTGGTACGTGGGAACCCTGGACTCAGGGGCCAAACCCTTGTCTGCCACCTCATCCCCAGTTTGTGCTGCGGACTTCTCCCCGCCCGCTGTGAAGCTCTTCCACTCGTCCTGCCAGCCCAACGGGGATGACAGGACAGTCATCCAGCTCCTCTGCCTCATCTCCGGCTACAACCCGGATGAGATGGAGGTCAGCTGGCTGGTGGACGGGCACAAGGAAACAGACAGCTCCCAGCACGTTGGCCCCATCAAGCAGGAGGGCAAGGTGAACTCCACCCACACTGAGCTCAACATCACCCAGGCCGACTGGGTGTCCCAAAAAACCTACACCTGCCAGGTCTCCTATCAAGGCCTGACCTTTCAGGACCATGCCCGCAAATGCACAGGTATGGGCCCCCACCCACGCTGACTGCCAGTCGGCAAGGGCTCAGGGAGGTGGGCCAGCTCTCGGCCTCATGCAGACACTCCTGCACACACAGAGTCCGACCCTCGAGGTGTGAGCGCCTACCTGATCCCACCCAGCCCCCTCAATCTGTACGTCCACAAGTCACCCAAGATCATCTGCCTGGTGGTGGACCTGGCCAGCGTGGATGACATGACCCTGAAATGGACCCGGGAGAGCAAGCTACCCTTGCAACAGGACCAGAGGGTCTCCAAGCGTCACTTCAACGGGACGTACACCTTCATGTCCACCCTGCCGGTGGACGCCACAGACTGGATCGAGGGCGAAACCTACTACTGCACAGTGAACCACCCAGACCTGCCCATCCCCATTGTGCGCTCCGTCTCCAAGGCCCATGGTAAGCTGCAGGTCAGGGCCAGGTGGGTGGGCCTCCGGGGCAGGAGCCTGGATGACCCCACCCCATCTGCAGGCAAGCGTGCGGCCCCTGAGGTCTACGTGTTCCCGCCTCCTGAGGAAGGGCAGGGGGCCATGGACAAGTTCACCCTCACCTGCCTGGTTCAGAACTTCTTCCCCGCCGACATCTCGGTGCTCTGGCTGCGCAATGATGTCCCGGTCCAAACAGACCAGTACACCACCACGTGGCCTCACAAGACCAATGGCTCCCACGACCCCACCTTCTTTGTCTTCAGCCGCCTAGAGGTCAGCCGGGCGGACTGGGAACAGAAGAACAAATTCTTCTGCCAAGTGGTCCATGAGGCACTGACCCCACCCAGGACCCTCAAGAAATTCGTGTCCAAAGCCCCTGGTAAATGATGCTCACCTCTCTCCCACGCCCCCTCCTCTAGGGCTCCGTCCTGTTGGGCTGGGAAAGGGGGCGGGCCAGACACCCCATCCACTGTTGTCAATAAACACTCCGTGCGTGCTGGAGCCCGGGGCACACCCGTTCTTGGGGGTGGGCAGGGGTGTCTTGGCCCCGGAGAGGGGACAGGATGGGGTGGGGCTGCAACGTGGCTCCATCCACCACCCCCTCTGTCCAGGCCCTTCCTGCCACTCCACTCTGGGTCCTGCCCATTCAAAGGAGTCCTACAAGCCCAAGGGTGGTTCCATGGAAGGAGCCACGGAGACCCCAGCGATCCCCTGCTCCCTGCCCCTGGAGGCCAGGGAGGCCCCAGCCCCAGGCCAGCCCCTCCAGACGCAGAGGAGCCCCGGGTCCAGCGGCACACACAGGCCCATTGGGTAGAGAAGCGAGGCCAGTCAGAGCCCCACACAGGCACTGACAAGCGGGCCCAGGCAGCCCACCCCTGCGAGCCCCCGACTGCTATCTCCTGGGCACAGGTGGACCAACCTGCACCAGAACCAAGCCCTCTGGGCCCCGCCCTGCCCTGTGGTCCTGCTGGGGCCCCCACACCCACACTCTGGTGAGCCTCAGAGTCAGACCCACCCCAGTCACACAGCCACAGGCCCCCCAAGGGCAGGCATGCTCTACATTCAGCACGGCCCCATGCCTCCCCTCTCACCCAGGCCACGTCCAGACCTTCCTCCCCATCACACCTGAGCCATTAGAACAAGACAGGCATGGAGAGGCTTCCCACCCCCTCTGGGAGCCCAGCAGTCCTCACACAGCTTCTTGCTGTGGCTCTAGCCCTCACAGACAGCTCTCCCTCCCAGCAGCACCTTACAGACGGACAGATAATCACACATGCACACACACAGCCTCACACACAGGGTGTGGGCTCAAGCCCACTCTCCCACTAAAGCACTTTCCAGAGCAGGCTGCTGATGCCACGCCAGGGCTGGGGGCTGCACAGGTCACAGCCAGGGGCCAGACCCCACCTTCCACCTTGCATGCCTGCACACATGTGCACACGGACTCCCTAGCACACAAGCACCCACTGCGTTCACTTGAAAAACAGCTGACACCAAGCACGCTCTAAAAGCCCAGCGGCACCAGGCTGGCACGCTCCACATCGGAGCCATGGCGCCACACACACGGGCACAAGGTCACTCACAGGGGAGGCCCCCTGTGCTGGGGACAGTCAGGGCCCAGCCCCAGGGCAGGAGGAGCCAGGAGGCAGGGGTCAGCGATGGGGCCATGTGGGCCAGCCCCTCAGAGCACCCATTGCAATGACCCATGGGCTGTCTCAGGTCCTGTGAGCTGGGCTCTAGCTACCGAAACCCCTCCTGCAGTTCTCCAGGAAGGGTGGCCATCTGTGTGCAGTTTGGAGGGGTCCCAGGCTGGGTAGCCACTGGCCCTGCAGTATACAGGAGAGCCGCTGGGCAGCAGTCAGAAGCGAGCAGAGCACCAGGGTGCTCCTACCCAGCCTCCAGCCAACTCAGGGCACATGGGGCCCCACCCTGGGCTGGCTGGGGACTCTGGGCAGTCACAGAGCAGGATGGACAGGGCGGGTCTGCCCAAGACCAGCATCAGGAACTGGGGAGCAGGGCCCCTATCCGCTCCCCTTCCTCAGAGTGGCCAGGCCTGCCGCTCCTGCACACAGAGATTGGGGAGGGCTGACTGGCCCGTGCCCACAGAGCTGGACCTGCAGGACCTGTGTGTGGGGGAGCCCCAGGGCGAGGAGCTGGATGGGCTGTGGGCCAGCCTCTCCGCCTTCATCATCCTCTTCCTGCTCAGCGTGAGCTACAGTGCCACGGTCACCCTCCTCAAGGTGGGACACGTGGCCCCTCTTCCTGGGCCAACTGGGCGGGCGTGGGGGAGGGCCAAGGGGGAGGGCCCAGGGCAGAGCTGTCCTCTCACCGCCCCCACCCCCACCCCCAGGTGAAGTGGGTCTTCGCCACTGTCCTGCAGGAGAGGCCCCACGCCTTCCAGGACCACACGCATGTCACGCAGCAGGCAGCCTAGGTCCGGAGTCCCAGCAACGCAGGCCTGGCTTTCTCCTTCCCTGCTCTGCCCCGAGAGGGAGGGGAAGCGGACAAACCCCCAAAGGGGCCACAGCCGGGAACCCAACAACCTGCGCACAGGCATCCAGAGGGTTCCGGCTCAGCCCCAAGTCCCAAGGTGCCTATGAGGGCCTGCCCGTCACAGCCCCCACCCCCACCCCACTTTGGAACAAGCCCCAGAAAAGTGTGTCCCCTCCACAGAGTGACCTGAACTTAGCATGAGTGCCGGCCGGGGCCACTCCCACTGCCACCTGACCCCTGACAGATGAGGGCCTGCAGCCTGAGGCCCTGCCTGCTGCTCAGAGCCTGAGTGCAGCGCAGACCCCGCTCCCCAGGCTCAGCCTCCCTCCCTACAGCCCCACTCCCAGCACCACCTGCCCCACCGCACAGACCATCCTCAGCCCCCTGCGGGAGAACGAAGAGGCAGAGAAGCCCTGCTGGGGAGAAGCCACAAGACTATTCAGGGCTGCAGGCAGAGGCCCAGGCTGGGGGGGTCCCGCAGCAGAAGGAGCTCCTGCGAGGCCCACACAGCCCCATCTGCTGTGCCTGCCCCACCTCCTGCCCCTGGGTGCCGAGTGTGTTTCCTTCCCTTTGGGTTCCTTAGTAAAGTTCCTTCTTACAGACCACATGCCATCTGAGTGTGTGTTGGGGGAGAAGCCTTTGGTCCACGGGGGGTGGGAGGCAGGCCCTCCTGAAGACGTGCGCTTGGAGCCGAAGGGTAGGGCCCAGGTGGCCAGCCTGCTGCTCCCTGCAAGAGTCCCCCGCACCCCAGAGACACCCAGTTCAGTCTCCACCACACCTGCCTGACAGCCCAGACACACCACCCCTTCTCACACCAACGTGAAAGCAGTGATTCCAGCCTCCTCAGGAACCCGAAGGGGCTGCTCTGTACCAGAGCAGGAGGCCACAGGAACACAACCACCAAGGTGGGGCCAGCATCAGCCTCCTGGGACCACCAGTCGCCTGCCCCAACCTGTCCACCCACTGAGCACACACCCGTGGGCCAACCCTTGGCCCCATCCCGCCGGCCGGATGTCCTGATGAGCTGAGGAGGGCTCACCAGAAAGCATGCTGCCTGGACCTGGCTTGATGAGCCGGGAGCCGGGAGTCCCCGCAGTGGTGAGATGGCCAGCTGGCCAAGGACAGCGGTGGGCACAAGACTATGGCCCCTGCTCAGGATACCATGGTGGTTTCCCTGGTTGGAGCGACCTGCCCACGAGGGCCTTTGTGAAGTCCACTGGAAATGAGGGGAGAATCCGTGAACACACATGACAAGGGGCAAGATTGCCTCACATACAAAGAGTGCTCAAGAACCAACGAAAAGAAATAAAAGTAAGCAATGGGCCCTCCACAGAAAGGAAAAACTAAATGGTCAATAATATGAAGAAAAGGTTTCAATGATTAGAAAAGTCACAGTAAGAAGGACACTAGGGCAGTGCCCCCAGCAGCCTGGTGGGTCTGTCTCTTGCTTCAACAATGTCTGGACGAACAGACCCAGGGATGCCCTTTTTACCAGTCTCTGACCACCCTCCAACCTCTTTTCCAGTCGCCACCTTCAGAACCATCTTCTTAGTCAGCCTCTGCCACCAGAACCAATCGAGCCATGTTTGGAGCTCAGCTCCCTATTGACTGTCAGCCTTGAGCTCCCAGGTCCGTCAAGACTGTCCTACTGAAGTGGTGGCGCCGTCAACCACCCGGTCAGCCTGTACGTGCGTCTCCTGCATGACCCTCTCTCTGGGCTTCTACTCCGCCAGAGACAAGGAGGCTCTGGAGAGTGTGGGCCCTTTTCCGCATTTTGGCCAGAGGCGTGCTACTGTGGAGCGTCTCTTGGACATGCGGAACCAGTGCGGCAGCTGCGCCCCCTTCCAGAACAGTGCAGAAGCCGTCCCGAGATGAGCAGGGTAAAACCCTGGAGGTCACAGAATCCACCGCAGTCCTGGAGGAGAACCTGAGCCAGGACCCCCTTTTGGGCCTGCATGCGCTGGGTAGTGAGCACCCAGACACCCATCCCTGTGACTTCCTGGAGAGCCACTTCCCCGATGAGGAGACGGAACTCGTCAAGATGACTCCCTCATGAACAAGCCCCCAGGGCTGGGCTGGCCAGGCATCACCCTCCAGGGCGACTAGGAGCCCATGGAGCCCTGCGGCAACAGAGGGGCCCCTTGGGCCTCCCCCTGGGGTTGGGGCTTCTCCTTTCCCTGCAGCCACTCGGCAACTTCTGCTTGCTAACCACCCTGGAGTCCTTTCCCAAGCCATGAACCTAATGGAAACAATAAATATGTTTGCAGCAAGAAAAATAAAATAAGGACACCAGGGATGCAGTGGCCCTCTTGGGCTTGTCTGAGGGTGTGCACATGTGAAGACCATTTCTCAGGGCCCCTTGAACCCAGCACACAAATGCCCAGCCCTCTTGGCCAGAGATCCCTCCAGAGAGGGCCTTACTCCGTGCTGAGGGATGGCGTCACACAGACTCCAACACAGACCATAGAGGGAACCATGGCACCAGCCTCCTATCGGGGCAGGAAACCAAGACTTTGCAACACTGGGCTTGTCTGGAGACACTGAGGCTCTGGTCTAAACAGAACACCTGAGGAGTAGGGGCTTTTCAGGACGAGGCCAAGGCTGTGGCCCCTGCCTGCTCTGCATTCACACACAGACACACAGCTCACACTTGCACAGATGCACACCCAGGCTCCATCCTCGCCTCTCCTGGATGGGGAGCCCCCAAAGACAGAACTGAGTGACTCCTTTCTCTGACTTCACTCCAGACCACAAGGCCTCCCACCCTGGGGACCCCAGATTGACAAAGGTTGGTGTGCACACAGGGGCCAAGTGCATCTTTCCCAAGCCTGGGAGGAAGGCGTGATGGTCACCCCTTCGAGAGGGGCCAGCAGAGGCCCAGCACTGTGGGGGAGCAGGCCCAAGAGCAGTGCCACGGGGAGGGATGGAAGATGGGGTTCACACCAGGGTCCAGAACCCCCCAGGGGAATGCCAGCAACCCCACCTTCACATGCCCTCCCAGCAGCAGGAGGCCACCTTCTCGGGGTCCCCTCTGTTCCTCCTTCTCTCATTAACCCACCAGAGTGGGCTAAATGGTGATCCCCAAAAGCTGTGTCCACGGTCTAAGCCCTGGAACCTGTGAATGAGGCCTTATTTGGAAAAACTGTCTCTGCATATGGGATTAGGTTAAGGATCTGAGATGAGACTGTCCAGGTGGCTGAAATTCCAATGCTACGTGTCCTCACAAGAGACAGGAGAGGCAAGAACAGAGTAGAAGCTACATGAAGACAGGACAGAGAGGTACTGTCATGGAGTCCCAGCCACAAGAGGGAGGGACTCAGCAACAAGCCAGGGCTGCCTGGGTCCCCAGGAAATAGAAGGTTGGGAAGGGCCCTCCCCTGGAGCCTGCAAGCCTGCAGAGGAGCGTGGCCCTGCCCCACCTGCATCTCAGCTCTGGCCTCCTGAGCCATGAGAATAAACTTCTGATTTTTAAGCCCCCCAGCTGTGGTCCATTGTCATGGCATCCTGAGGACACCCATGAATGAGTGCCAATTTCTTCTCTGGCCTCCTCCCCAAGTTCCGGGCTCTTCCACCCAGTGCTGCGCCATTGGGTAGAGCAAGACTCTGAGCCCGCCCCCCAGCTCCAGAAGGGCCCCTCCTCCTCTGCCCATGGTGGGTAGCGTGTCCATCCGCGTGGGAGTTCCTGGCTGAGGGGACAGGCAGGCTGCGACAGAGGGCAGGCACCCCAGTGCCCCGCCACCCACTCTGTTCCCTCCATGCCAGACCTGCTCAGGCCCCAAGGCCCCACCCCGTGTCCCACATCTCATCCCTCCTGCAACCTCAGGTGAGGGCTGCTGAAGGGTACTCCGGGGCTTCTGACCACGCGGGGGACGCAGGGCCCCAGGACTCATGGGCAGAGCCACAGGGGCAGTCACCCACAATGCAGAGGGTGCTGGTGCTCATGAGGGCGTGTGGGCATGGTAGGAACATGAGGCAGGCGGTCCTGGGAGAGAATGCCCCTCAGACGTGATGCTGTAGGGACCCTGGGGCTCATAACAAAACCGAGATTCCTTGAGCCAAGCCATAGCATATGTGCCCACCCGAGGGTCCCACCAGGGCGCGCCCCCCATCCATCCCTTCCTGCCATGCCCCCCTCCCTCACCCCATCCCTTCCTCCTCTCCCTGCCCTCCCCCGCACCCCCCATTCCCCACCAGGAAGAGCCAGCCCACCCCAGGGCCCAGCATCCCTGGATGTCCCCAGCAAGCATGCAGCTTCTCCCCTCACGGAGTCCCTCCTGGGAAGAACCGTTAGTTCCCGTGGTGGCTCCAGAACCTTCTGTGTGTGAAGAAATGATGAGCTAATGGATGTGGACATCCCAGCTGCCACCTGTGTGAGGGGCCCCAGAGAGGGCTGGGCAAGGTGCCCAGAGCAGGCAAAGTGGATACACCTCAGGCAGCCACAGCAGGTGGGAGAGTTGGGAAGATGCAGGTAGAGGCGATACCTCAGCTGCCCCGATCCCCAAGGCCCCAGGCATCCAGATAGGCGCAGCCCCCAAGCCCCCCACCTGGCTTCAGCCCAGGCCTCAGCTGCTCATGGGGCTGGCCAAGGAAGGGCAGCCATTGGTCATGGCCAGACTGGAGTGGCTCCTTACCCTCATGTCCTGATATGTGGCACAAAAATCTATCGAGGCCAGCTCAAGGGGCTCAGTCTGGGTGAGGTCTGTCCCTTGGTGCCCAGCCTCTCTGGCCCTCACTCTGTCCCCACCTCCGGTACCACCTCTGCCTCAGTGTTCCCGAGCCCCTAACTATGTCTCCTTTGGCCTCTGCATCCCATGTCTGCTCCCCCACCAGCCCTGTGGGTGGCCACGTGGAGCCCTGACCCCACTAGGGCGACTGCCCTTGCACCCACATGGTCTCAGGCCAGGGCCAGACTCCCGAGGGGTCATACAGAGCAGGCCACACACACCTGGCCCCACCACAGCCAGACCACAGACCAGACATGACGTGCAGACAAGCGGCCGCCTCTGGCGGGACAGGAAGTGGGTGACCGACCCCATCTATGGGCCAGACACAGCCATGCAGCCCCCCGAGCCTGCCCTCCCAGCCTGAGCCAGCCCTGCCATGAGCAAAGGCCCAGAGCAGGACAGGGGGCTGCTGAGACCTCACGACCATCAGGCCAGGCCTGGATGAGACCCAGGCTTCCTTCCCTCTCCAGTCCCTCTGGGGCGGCAGGCAGACGGACAATGGACATGCACTGCGGGGCCAGCTAGCTGAGGGGGACCAGGCCTCTCAGCCATGGAAGACCCTCCAGCAGCCTTGAGCAGGTAGGTCCCAGATGTTATTCGGGCCTCAGGTCCTCAGATCTTACTAAGCCCTTCTGGAAGGATGGAAACAGGCACCAAGACAGAGGAGAGGGAGGAAGACAGACTGCCTTGGAGACCCCCGACCTTCTGCAGGACACTTTACCAGGGCAGGGGCAAGCTGGCTATTCGGCCTGGCTGAGCTGGGCTGGGCTGGGCTGAGCTGAATTGGGCTGAACTGGGATGAGCTGAGCTGAGCTGAGCTGAACTGAGCTGAACTGGGCTGAGCTGGGCTGAACTGGGCTGAGCTGAACTGGGTTGAACTGGGCTGAACTGGGCTGAGC
>JAQQAC010026072.1:232625-250965 GCA_029783875.1 Phataginus tricuspis
TCCCCAGTTCAGGGTCAGCGGGCTTCCGCAGGCGGTAGTTTCCAGGGGTCCCCAAGGAGAACCTTTGGCAACGTGAGTGTGGAACCCCCAGGGACCTTCTGTCGCCTGCCTGGTTGGGGTCCAGAGCCTGGGGGAAGCCCCCTGCAGAGACACTAGGGTGGTCTCTTGGTTCCCTGGGGAGAGTAAGGGCTGTGGATGATTGCCACCTGATGACCTCCAAGTGTGCCAGGAACTCAAAGGCCCGGACAGGGAAGCCTGTTCCAACATCGGGCACCGGGTCACGCTGGCAGGTCCCCCTGTGCGGCCACGGCCCCTCCACACCCAGAGACCACAGAGCAGGGCCGCGAGCCCCCTGGTGGCCATCCTGTGCCATCGCAGTGCTCCTCAAAGCCAGCGCGCAGACCCAGGCACAGAGGTGGCGGGCACCCCAACCCCTCAGTGCCGCCCGCAGAACCGGCCGAGCGACAGAGACAAGGAGCTGCCCGAGGAAGGTTCTGATCAGGAGGAAGCGAGCACTGACGGCCAGCGGAGCATGGAGGGCCGCGGGAAGGCCGTCCGAGGACACGCGCCTGCTCGGCCACTCCTTGGACGGCTCCGATGCCCCTGGGAAGCCCACGCTCGCTGTGCCCTGGCCCGCGGCCCGCTGACACTGCACCAGGAGCGCTGGGCCTCCCTGCAGCTGCATGACTGATACTTGTTCACAATGGTGACACGTGCACGTAAGGACGCGGGAGTGAATGGCATGTGGGACTCTGCTCTCTTCCCAGTCTGTCTGTGAATCTAAAGTTTATTAAAAATGTTAAGACCTGAAAATAACCACCAAAAAAAGCGGCTCCCGCAGGCCTCTTTCCTGCTACCACCGTCTCGGGCTGCCGGGGCCCCTCTCCAGGCTCAGCTCTGCTGTGGGCGTGCAGGCAGCGTGTCCAGCCTGTAGCTCTGTTGCGCCCTCTGCCTGCCACGAGCCATCCCTTCCCAAGCAGCACCCACCATGCAGTGCTGTCTGGGTTCACACCTGGTATTTACACTTAGACCCCCTTTGCCATTCCTTGTCCTTGCTCCTATTGTTACACCCCCTGCCTCAAGGACATTAGTGCCTTGCAGTCCTTGGTTCATGTCCTCACACTCCTGGCCCAGACCACGCGTGTCCCCAGGCCACCGTCCTTCCTGAAGGCGGTCATGCACCCAGGCATTTTGTCACCTTGCACGTGAGCTCGTGAATGAGTGGCTCCTCCCTGAGGATGGGGGCTGAGTCAGGTTGCAGGCCACACCCCACTGCCAGGATCCTGGGCCTTCAGGAGCAAGGAGTGAATGCGGGCTGCTGATTGTCACCTTCACCAGGCAGCACCTTCCCTCCTGGTGTGGAGCAGAACCCACCCCAGCAAGAGGGGGGCCCGAGAAAGAAAGGCAGCTGTGGGAGTCCAGCCATCTCTGGACACCAACAGCCTCCAGTCCAGGGACACAAGCAGCCTGGGCGACCCCATGCAGAGGGCCCTGGCATGTAAACACTTGGCTTCCCTCTCCCCTCCCACTGTGTCCCCCAGGACCCCCTGCACTGGCCAAGCCAGCAGCCCAGGTAGATGAGCCCCAGGGCAGGGGACAGGAGAGGGGGGAGCGGGAGGCCAGACGGACCAGGAAGCAGAGGATGCCCAGAGGCTCTGGTCAGAACCACCGGGTAGGGCTGGGCGGCCACCCTGGAAGTGCCCTGAGGCCCCGGCCAGGGGCCCAGCTCGGGTGGGACCAGCCGGCATGGCGCCTGGGGGAGGAGGAGGAGAGTCAAGCAGGGGAGGCAAGGCTGTCGTGATGGAACCCCCAGCACTCAGCCGCAGAAGCAACAGGGTGTATTTCTGCTCCCACTCCATCTCTGACACAGTCTGCAGGACCGGCTCCATGTGGCCAGTGGGGGACCCAGGATGACGAGGTGCCCCCTTCCTTAGCTGACCCCCAAACTCACAGCCTGGCCAGTTGGGGCTCCTATGGCCAGGATCCTCACTGAACTTAAACCACGTGATGATGTAACTGGCCTGTTGCTAGGCTACCGCTTCCACACCTTTAGGCAATAAGCTATTACTGTGCTATATAGAGAGCTCGGCCCAGTGCTCTGGGCGGAGGTAGAGACGCTAGTGCTCGACCTATCGCAGGGAGAACAAGCCGGGTAATAAACCCCTTCGCCCCAAGAACGTTCTGCTGTCAGTCCTTTGGTCGCACTGAATCCATAGAGACCTTGCCCCGAGCTGAAACCCACTGGCAAGGAACTAGTCGCCACAAGAAGGCCGACAGCTTATGCTTCGGCCCAGAAGTGACACAACAGGTCACTCCTGTCCTCTGCCCATTGGCCAGGGCCTCGCTGCAGCAAGGCAATGGGCAGGGTCCGGAGACGGCCCCACCTCTACCAGACCCGAGTCAGGGCTTCCTGTCGGGCAGGGTCCCCACAGGTCCCCACAGTGACGGCCAGGCCGGCAGAGCATGGCTCGGGCGCCCTCTGGTGGCCATCCTGAGCATTGCGGTTCTGCCGGGCCCTGACCTCAGCAGGCAGGGCTCTCAGGCCGGTGAGCTAGGTGGCCAATCCCACCTGCCAGCAATAAACGTCCCTCCTCTCCTCCCAGCCCTGCGTGGTCAAGCCCCAGGGGAAGGTCCCTCGGTAAAGGGACCTAGCTAAGCAGCTCCGGCCACCCTGCTCTCCCCTGCATACAATGCTGCCCTCACACCTGTGTGGTAATGCACCTCACCAGTGGGTTTCAGCCCCAGGCAAGTTCACTTTTGATTTGGTGAGGCTGAAAAATGACAGTGGAATGTTCTTGGGGTGAAAGGGTCTATACCCAAGTCTATTCCCACGGTGGCAGGTCAATCACTACAATCCGTCCACCCCCGAGCGAGTCTGCAGGCAGCCAGCCAGTCTGCCCCTGGGCCTCTCTAACCCCACAGCCGGCTCGTCTCTGTCCTCTGCACTGCCGCAGCTCCAACCTCTGCTCTCCTGCAGCTGCGCAGCCCAGAGCCCGGCGGAGCTCTTTATGTAGAGTCGTTAACGACATACTGCCTGCACGTGTGCAGTGAGCGAGCTGATCAGGGTCAGGGGAGAATCCTGGCCAAAGGAACTTACATTTTTTCCACAACCTGTCTCCTGATGGGCATGAAGCCTCTCCTAGGGAGGGACAGTCAGTTCAGCACCAGAAACAACCTGGCAGGGACCCTCGGTGCATGCTGCTCAGGACGGGGTGCACATGCCCATGTATGAGGCTCACAAGCAAGGGTAGGCAGTGCGTCGCAGGCTGCATGTGCTGCCCCCTCCCTACGTTGGCTGGACCCTGTGTGCAGGCACAGAGCCCCCTCCCGGGCCTGCCACCCTCTTGCATGAGGCCCCAGCGGTTTCTTTACAATGACCTATGGTCAGTCATCAGCCACTATGCCGCTCCCTCTGAGAGCACCGAGCGCCACCCCTGCCTCACTGGAAGGCATTTCCTGGAGCAGACATTTGTAAGGTTGAGAGGCACCCCTCAATTCTCTCTACAGTGCAGTTAACCATTTCCAATGGCCTCTGTTTTCAGCCTTCATACAAAATGAGTGAAAGACGATACCCAAGACATGGAAGCAACCTGTGTCTGTTGATGGAAGGATGGTTAAAGAAGAGGTGGTACAGATACACAATGGAATATTATTCAGCCATAAAAAAAAGAAATGCTACCATTCGTAACAGCATGGAAGGACTTAGAGGGTGTTATGCTCAGTGAGATAAGCCAGGTGGAGAAAGACAAGTACCACATTGTCTTGTCAAAGGGTTTCAGCCCCGGGAAAGTTCACTATGGACTCAGTGTGACCAAAGAAATAACAGTAGAATGTTCTTGGGGTGAAAGGGGTATACCCAACTTCATTTCCATGGTGGCAGGTCAATCACTAAAATCTTGTTCACTCAGAGTGAGTCTGCATGCAGCAAGCTGGTCTCAGCCTCTGGGCCTATCTGCACAGCCATCCTCTGGGCCTCTGTCCTCAGCGCTGCCACCACTCCAGCCTCTGCTCTGCTCTCCTTGCAGCTGTGCCACCGTGTCACCCAGAGCACTAGGCAGGGCTCTTTATATAGAGTCAATAGCAACGCATTACCCACACGTGTGCAGTGAGCTAGCCGACCAGGGCCAGGTGAGAATCCTGGCCACAGGAACTTTCACTTTATCCACACACATGATTTCACTTATTTGTGGAATTTAAAAACAAAACAAAACAACAGTAGACTCAAAGACACTGAGAAGTGATGGGTGGTTACCATGGGGGAGGGGCCGAGGTGGGTGGGAGGGGTAGGCAAGGGGTATAAAGCACAAAATCTCAATCATAATATAAATTGGTCATGGGAATAGTAATACAGCCTGGAGAAAAAGTCAATGATTCTGTAACATCTTCCTATGTTGACAGATGGTAACTGCACTACTTGGGGTGAGGATTTAATAATGTGGGTAACCATCGATTCACTATGCTGTACACTGAAACCAATATAATATTGTATATCAACAATACTTCAGTAAAAAATAAACCAACAAAGAAAAAAACAAAAAATGAGTAAAGATTATTTTCCAATAAATTTTACAGTGAAGACTTGATTCGAGGGCCAACACATCCACATCAAAGTTACCTGATTCTCAGCTTCTGTCACTCAGTTTTCTTTCTCGGCCTTGATGACTGTGTGGATAAAGTGAAGGTTCCTGTGGCCACGATTCTCACCTGGCCCTGGTCAGCTAGCTCACTACACATGGGTGGGCAATGTGTTGCTATTGACTCTATAAAGAGCTCCGCCCAGGGCTCTGGCTGCACGGCTGCAGGAGAGCAGAGGCTGGAGTGGTGGCCGTGCCGAGGACAGAGACGGAGCTGGCTGTGCGGGCGGAGAGGCCCAGAGGCAGACCGGCTTGCTGCCTGCAGACTCGCCCTGCGTGGATGAGATTTTAGTGACTGACCTGCCACTGTGGAAATAAAGTTGGGCATAACCCTTTCACCCAAGAACGTTCTACTGTTATTTCTTTGGTCACATTGAATCCATAGTGAACTTGCCCAGGGCTGAAACCCACTGGCAAGACAAACTGGCAAATGCAACTTCCACTAGTAAAACCTCGCAGAACTAAGCTTTGTGAGAGGACTGGGGCCCCTGCCGAGGATCGGCCAAAGCAAGAGTTGGCCTGTGCAGTTTTACAAGCAGTTGAACAAGGTATTTTTATTTCACTCAAAAATATTCCTCTTCAATTTAATCAAAGAAAAATCTTGTTTCTTGAGAATTCCAGTGAGACATAAAGGACTGGACATGTGTATTTATTAATGTTCTGTCCCAAACCCAATTAAAATATGAACACTGACCACAGTGGCAAATGTTTACCTGGCCTTCTGCACATGCCAGCTTTGTCCCAGCGGGGTACACAGGGGCCCTCATGTCCCCACAGAGCCCCTCCAGAAGAGGAAACCTGCCTGGGCCCACCGCTGGTTGTGCCAGTGCCAAATCTGGGGTCAGCATCAAGGGCTTGTAATCAACATATTGAACTGACAAGGGCCGGCGGATCGAAAGGGGGACGGTGACAAAGGAAGTCTGGGGTCTGCCGACATCTGCAAGGTCACATCCGGACAGATGAGGACAAAGGGCACCCGCCCTCACACCTCTTCGGTTCAGCTGGGACAAAGCTCAGGTGTGCGTGACCTATGGAAATGTCAGCAACACAGCTTGACAGGGAACAAAGCTCCGCTTCCCTGGTGTGCATGAAGTCCAAGTGGGGTCATGGACGGGCAGTTCCGGGGTCTGCCCAGCCTCAGCAGGGACCCAGGTGGCTCTCCAACCTGCCACCATGTGCACATCCCAGTGGAGGGAGGAGGATTTTGGGAAGACCTCCTTCCAGCAGCAGAGCTCTGAGCTCAAGTTGGGGTGACAGCTGGCGGCCCTGGAGAGAAGCACTTAGAACGCGTGGGGGGCAGGATGCAACAGGGATGGAAACACAGGTCGGGCATTAACAAACTTAATCAAGCAAATAGCACTGAAAAAACAATAGAATTTTGCATTTTTAAAGTAAACCAAAAATCTAAGCAACAGTGGAGTGGAGTCCAGCAGGAATTAGGGGTCTAAAACCCTATTTGTTCCAGGGAGCGGCATTGAGATGTTGGGCAGCTGGAGACCTGGTGAGAAAACTCATGGTTATGTCACAGGTGAACAGAATCACTTGCATGAGGTCCGTGATACTCAGCCTTAAGAAGGAAACCCTGGACTCTAAAAAACAAAAACAAAAACAGATTCATAAACACGAGAACAGACTGGCAGTTGCCATGGGGGAGGGCGTGGCGGGTGAGCAAAGAGGTGCAGGGGACAAAGGGACCAACTCCCAGGGTAACAGAAAAGTGACAGGATAGACCCTGTAGGCAGCAATGCTGTGCTCTCTGCTTGCTGACAGGTGACTGCACTGAGCATTTCTAAAGTATGTGATGGGTGAGTCCCTATGTCATACGTCTGAAACCAACACATCGTGTATCAGCTACATTTCAACAAAATCTCTTGCAATGCTTTTAAAACTACCGAAAAAAATTAAAAATCAATAAATGAATAAGAAGAAAGGCAATTCTGACATGCCGCAGCTGAATGGACCTTGAGGGCACCGTGCTGAGTGAGATAAGCCGGTCATGAGGGACAGACACTGGATGAGCACTTACACACGGTCCCCAAGCAGGCGGACCCAGAGGCAGGAGGCAGCACGGGGGAGCCAGCACTCAAGGGGGACAGAGCTTCCCTGGTCGGACGGGAACATTCTGGAGATGACGGTGGGGCAGCTGCTCGCGCGAATGCACCGATGCCCCGGAGTGCCACATCTCAGAATGGCCAAGATGTACATTTTAGGTATATTTTACCATAATAAAAAAAAATCAGTGAATAGAATTTGCCACCCTCAAAAAAACTCTGTGGTGAATAACGGAAGAATTTTTTTAACTCTACTTTCCAAACCCTCAGAGCATAAGAAGTACAATGGTAACATGACGACCCCCCGGACCACAGATGGGGGCTGACAAGCATGGAGGTGGAGGCGGAGGCCCAAATACATCAAAATTCATGAAGCATCACCAGATTAAGCCAGCGTTGTTGCAGATTTCTGCATAGAATCTAAATACCAAAGCACACATCTGAAACCAGACGCAGTGCGTCTGGGGGGCTCCAGCAGCAGACCCCTCGAGGCTGCAGGTGGGCCTGGCACACCGGGTCTTCCTTGGCAGCACCCTGGTCTCTGCTCCTCTAAGGACGGCACTCTCACCACGGGACCCCTCCCGTGGCCTCATCGGGTCCCAAGCACCCCCAAAGTCCCGCAACCACCGCCATCCCACAGTGGAGGGCTTCAGTACGTGCAGTTGGGAACACACAGGCTCCATCCAGGCCGGGTTACAGAAAAGCATGTGGGCACACAGGCTGTGAAAGGAGGGCTCGTAGCGCGGTTCCCTTGGGAGGCGCAGACAGGAGGCAGAAAGCAGGGATAGGACAGAGGGACACTCCTAATCAACTGGCTCCAGCTTGCGGGACCCGCCCCCAGGCATGAGAAGGCACACGCGAAGGTGACAGGCTGCAAGAAAGTGACAGTCACAGAACAGCCCCTGCGCAAAGGCAGGATGTGTTCAGACAACGGAATTAGCAGTGATGGCTTCCCCCAAAGCCTACACCGCTGCTTGGTTCCCAATGAGACCTCGGCTTACGGGCCAGCAAGGCGCATAAGGCAAGCCCACACTGGACATGCCGCAGGGGGTTCAGGAATATCACAGGCAAGTTCCACCAACGTGCAGAGGACAGCGAGCTCACCCAGAGAATTCACCTGCACTCGGCGAGATGATGGATCTGGGTAAAACGGGGGAGAGAACAAGTCACAGGAGAAAATGTACAGCACAATACCCTGAAAGCAAATAACCAAAGATACATGTGTCAGGGCACATACAGATTCCATAGGGCCACCCAGGAAGGCAGGCTGAGGAGGGGGCGCCCCCAGCACATGGGCTGAGGCCACGTCAGGCGGACGTGTGGGCGGCTGGGGTGCCCCTTACACATGCTCGTTGTCCAGGCTCCAGCTTCTGTTTGGGGCAGTGGGCTTGCAGTGGCTATTCCATCACCCAGGATGCCAAACTAAAGATCTGGCTATGGAAATAAACGCACACCCAGATGGACCCACAAGAGAGCATAAATGCATGGATGGCCCCGGAACTGGAGGCCGGCCTGAAGAGACTGCGGTCAGAATTACCCAGGATTCTCCAGGTCACTAAGAAAAAAAAATCTAATAGAAAAACGGGGCACAAACAAGTCATGGAAGAGGGACCTGAAAGTTTCACAAGGATGTGAGAAGACCTCAGCCTCACGAAGGCCAGGCAATGGGGCAGAGAGCTGTATCACACCCTCCTCCCCGGTGGACACCGAGCTCTGTGCCGTGAGGACATAAACACCAGCAATGCTGGAGAAAAAAGCAAACTTGCCATGAAGATAACAGGGCCACTCTCCCAGAGACCGTTGGTGCCAGGTGTGGCCCCTCCACCACAGGACTTTCTCCCTGACACCCAGGCGCCCTTGGCCCAGTGTCCCCAGCAGCTCCGTGTGCCTGCAAATCTGAGTTGAGGACAGGAGGGTAGAGGCTGGTGTCTCATGCCAGCTTCTGAGGGTCATGCAAAGGGGTCCCATGAGCGTTCCCTTCCACAGCCTTTGGCGTACTGTCCATGCCGGGCTGAGGGCCAGGACGCAGCAGTGTGGACCACGGAGCAGGAGATGGGAGGGGTCAGCGTGGACAGCCTGCCGGATGCAGGGTGGGTCGCCCAAACGCCCACACCCCCCACCCACCATCACCCCAGGTCATCGGGAGGTTAGTGCAGTAAGGATGGAGTTGATTCCACGTTGTCTGCTGGGCTCAGAGGCACAGGGATAATCCCAAAGAAAATCCAGTCTTGCCGTGGTGAGGGGGAGGCCATGGGGTGGCCATAACAAAGCCGTTGCCCGCCTGTCTCAACCTCCCTCGGGCACCAGGCCACCCTCTGCGGCGCCTCCCGCCCCTCGTTGCCAACCCCCTCTCCTCCTTCCCCACCCTGAGGCTGTTTTATGTGGGAACCCGGCTGAGCCCCAGGATGCCAAGGCAGCAGGTGTCTTAGGAAAAGGTGAGCATCTGAAAGTGGGTGGAGTAAGCGGAGGGCCTCCCCCACGTGGTGGAGACCCGGCCAGAACAGACAGGCAGGGGCAGTGAGGTAGGATTCGAGCCCTGCCTGGGCTGGGACACTGGCGCTGTTGATTCTCGGACCTTCGGACTCGGACTCGATGATCCCCAGCTCTCCTGCGCCTCCGTCTGCCTGCTGGGAACGGGCTCTCTGTGGGAGAGCCTGCCGTGCCAGCCCCAGCCCCAGCCCCAGCCCCCCGGTCTGGTGCACCCCACCTCCAGCTGCCTCCCCCGGGGTTCAGACATCTGAGCCCCTGAGGCTAAACCCCTGGGGCAGTTCCAGCCCGAGATCTTCGGACTGGGGCATGCTTCTGCTTCGCTTTTCTCTGGTTAAACAGCAGTGACCTCGATTTGCCAAGTTAAGCTGCTTGAGCTCAAGCTCAGGGCCCCAGGCCATCGGCAGAGGGCTCCCCAGAAGGAATGGCGGCACCCTGACTAGGCGGTGGTGCCGTTTCTCCCGAGTTATCAATTGTGGTGTCTGTTCCTTCATAGAACGAGATGAACCCAAGAGTGAGAAGTTGCAGGAGTGGCCCAAGAGGAGTACGCTCAGTTTTGCTAAATTGGGTTTTTTTATGATGAGGCTATTTTGCTACAGAAATGTGCTGGGGAAGGGCAGCAAACGGGTCGGAAGTTCAGAGGTTTTCTCATCGTTTTAAGCAACCAACCTGTGTCTGTGGCCCGATGAGACTGGCTGGCATCCCCACAGCAGGTGAAGGTGACCCTGCCATTTCAGGGGGCCTGGGGGGTCCCTCTCTCCAGTGAGGGAGGAGAGCTGGGGCTTTGGCTGTGGGGCACAGAGAACTTCCCAAGGACCCAGGAGCAACTTGAGTCTTACTGGTGGGAGGGAAATGACCGTGACAGCAACCCAGGGTGGGAGCTGCCGTTCTCTTGGCTTAATGGAACGTTTGTCTTGGGACCTACGGTGTGCTGGCGTTCTGCAAAAATTCTTAGCATGGGATTGCTCATGACCAGGGCTGTTTCCCAGTCCAAGGCAGCCTGCAAACTCACAGCCCCTGCAGGCAGACCGGCCCACACTGCCATGCCCCCGTGCCACAGTGGAGCCTCCCAGGCGAGACCAGAGAAGGGCAGCCACACCAGCTGTTCATCTCCCCCACGGGACCTGCTGGTGTGCCAGCCACTCGAGTGACCCAGTCCTCGTCTCAGATCCAGGAGGGTCCATCTTCCCCGGGCATCAGAGTGCGAACTTCAGACCCAACCAGCCATCAGCAGCAGGGCTGTGATGGGAAGGTCTGGACCAGGCGAGGGATACACGGGATGCTGGGGATTTCTGGGGGCTTTCCCTCCTCACCTGGGTGCTGCCTTTCAGGTGAGGCTGTAAGCCCTTGGCATGATGCAGGGAGACATCATCAGCCCCCAAAATGGGAAATAAAGGCAGACAGAGCCTGGGTCCTGCGTGATGTGACCAAGCTGCTGAAGCCACCGGGAGGGCTTACCTCAAATGTCCTCCTGGCCACATAGCTCTTCCCAGAAACAAGCTAGCTCTGAGCTCTTTGGAGGGGTGTGTCAGGCCAGGGCCTTCAGAAGAGGATGGGTGGCCAGTGAAGCACACCCCAGGGAGCAAGGGGGCCACTCCAGGAGCTCACGTGCGTCCAAGCACGAGGCACTCGCAGAGGGCTTGAGCCGGCATCATGGAGCTTGGCGGGCTTAAACCCAAGCCCCAGCCCTCCAGCCCAGGGCCCACACCCCTCTTTCAGGCCCACACCCCAAGCCACTTCCACACCGAAGCAGCGCTCCCTGCTCCTCCTGGCTGGACCCCACCCGGCAGGGGTCCAATCTGACCGCAGCACCAGCAGCCTGCCTCGGGCCAGGGACAGCTCTGTGGCTCAGCGTCAGGGCCTGCCCAGGACCAGCACACAGCAGACACACCATCAGAACCTGTGAACTGCCCAGTGACGGAATGAGGGCAGGGGGACTAGTAGGCCCTTTCTGTCATGCCCAGCCACCACAGGCCACCGTAGGAAGCAGGGAAGTGCAGGCCAGAATGCAGCCAGGACCCATCCTGTTCCCAAGGCCAACCCCAGAGGGCAGACATCCCGTTCATGAGCCTGACCAGGGCCCCTGGCCCCCAGCCCATGGGAACAGAGGGGCCGGGTCCTGGGGGGTTGGGGGGCAGACACCCCATTCATGAGCCTGACCAGGGCCCCTGGTCCCCAGCCCATGGAAACAGCGGGGTCGGGTCCTGGGGGGGTTGGGGGGAGCTTGCATCCTTGACATCTATTCAGATGCCCTCAGGGACCCAGCCAGAGGGGCACATGGGACATTAAACCGTCAGGACAGGATGGGGACAGGGTCCCTGGTGATGTGAGTCCTGCGGGCAGTGGGGGCAGGGTGGAGGTACTGACAGCACTGAAAGCCTGGAGGACTGGGTGCGCCTGCGTGTCTGGGAGCCCAGAGCCGCCTTCTCAGCCCAGGAGGCAGGCCAGGCTCGGGAAGAGCAGCTCCCAGCCCTGACACTGGACTGGGGCCTCGCAGTGCCATCAACAGGCCCCCCCAAGCCAGGGGCCAGCAAGGGGCTCCTCTGGGGGAAAACTCAGGGGTAAGAGCCAAACAGCCTGATGGGAGAGGCAGCTGGGGCCCAGGACCCTCAGCCCGAGCTGTGACCTTCGTATGGTCCCTGCCTGGGACATGCCCAGAGAGACCAGACAGGGAAGGGACGGGGGAGGCGCCAGCCCGTCGGGCCTCACCTCTGTCCACACACCCCCAGGACCTTGGACTCACCCTGCGCCCTGCCCCACAGCTGCCCGGAGGAGGCCCCTCGTGTGCACTTCCCAGGGCAGCTCCCCACCACCCTCCCACTGCCCCTGCACTTGCTGACCTGGGAAGAGGGTGCAACCCCTGCTCCCTGCGGGCTCCTGGCAGCTCACAGAGTTGCAGCTGAGGGTGAGGCTGGAGCACAGAGCTGGGGGGCAGGATGGGGGCTGAGGCAGCGCGGTGGCTTGTGTGCTCCCTGCACACCTGAGGACAGTAGTTCAGAGGCCAGCTGGCTAGGAGGCATGCCACCCCCAAAGGCCAAACCCCAGGCCATGTCCGGCATGGGGGTAGGGGGAAGGGGGAAGGCCGGGCCTGCTCAAGGGGGCCCTGCGACCTGCCAGCCACATCCTGAGCTGCTGCCGTTGGCAGGAAGGGGCTCAGAGAGGACCCCATGCTGCCTCCCTCCTGGGAACGGCAGGTCAGATGCCTCGGGTGGCAGTGGGACAGGCCTTGACATCAGGAAGTGCTGGCAGACGCAGTGAGCACTCCCGGCTTGCCTGGGACACTATAATGCTACCTGTCACTTGGCACAGCCTGTGTGACTGTCACCCAGTCACCCTGCAAAGCATTCTCAAACAGCCATGCCAACGGCCTAATAAGACGCAAGGTGAAGGACCCCTCCCCGGATGCTGCAGAGACCCTCCATGGCATCGGTCAGTCGGTGCCCAGGGTCACATCAAAAGTGCAGGGCCAGCAGAGGCCAAGTGAGAGACCCGCATGGATGTGGGCGTGGTGAGCTCCCATGACACCAGTGGTCCCTGGGGTCCCCCCAGCTGGACCCAGTTCCGTGACCTCACCCCATCTGGCTTTGGGCTGTCCTGAGATGGGGGAGCCCTGAGCACCAGATGTGAACCAGGGGCTTGGGAACACTTCTGGGCCAGATGTGTGGGGGCAGGGACAAGAGGCCAGCACACCCCTGAGGCAAGGGATGGGGCTGAAGGTATTCCAGAATGCTCAGGTTAGGGGACCTGCAAGGTTGGAGGGAGGGTGTCTAGGCCAGAGCAGAAACAGAGCAGGCCTGGGAAGGAGGCCCAGACTCCCACCCCACTCATTCCCACCCCTCCTACCAGACCCTCCCCCAGTTGTTAGAAACAGGACGCATGAAACAGGCAGAACTGCACCGGCTTTGCATACAAAATTGTAAACACCAGTCTTTAAAATGACAGAGCCCTCCTGGCCCCAAACTCTGAGCCAGGGGCCCCCACCGAGGGACCCCAAGAGACCAGACCTCTGTACATTCTGTCCTCCCTTCCCACCCGGGCCCCCAGCAGGCAAGGGCGAGGCCCCTTGCCCTCCAGCCAGGCTCCACACACTGGCCCATGCCCTGAGGCCGGTGAGAGGCGGCTGAGGGTCCACGGTCTGAGGGATTCCTGAGATGAAGCGGCTGCGGCCCGGGGACTCACTGCACCTGGCCCCATGGGGAGCCCGCCCCCATCCCATCCCATCCCATCCCATGCAGTGCACCTCACAGCCCGCATCCCTGCACCCTGGGGGCGGCCCCGCGCCGCTCAGGCCCTGTCACGTGCCCAGGGCGTCGCGCGTGGGCGAAGGCCCGTGGGGGCGGCCCGGTGGGCCGTGCAGCGGTGGGGGCGGCGGCACCAAGTTGCATTGCGGGGGTGGCGGCTGCAGCTCCAGCGCGAGTGCAGGTGGCGGAAAGTCGCGCACCTGGCGACGGTATTCGAGGAAGGTGCAGGCCTTGGTGGCAAGCGCCACCACGTTCTTGCCCACGAAGATGGCCGAGACGCGGCTGTCGCGGAAAAGTGCCATGTTGGCAGCGCGCGCCAGCACGGCCACCACGTTGACGGTGGCGAGGCTGAGCACAGGGTAGAGCATCATCTTCTGCGGCGCGATGTGCTCTCCCTGCATGCTGACCTCGCTGAGCGCCACGCAGGGCAGCACAAGCAACAGCGTGTAGCAGTAGAAGAAGGTGAGGCCCTCGGCCCACAGCGGCAGCCCGGTGCGCGGAGGCTCCCACAGGCTGGCCTGCATGTCCAGCAGGTCCAGCAGGTCCAGCGCCACCCAGAAGAGGCGGCCACGCAGGTCCTCGCGCTTGCGGAAGGTGCGCACATACTCCATGCGATCCAGCGCCACGAGCAGCAGGAAGAGGCCAGGCACGCACACTGAGAGTAGCAGCGTCAGCGCCTTGCGCGCCACCGGGTCAGCAGCGCCGCGCCGCGCTGCCTTATAGTTCTGGAAGATGAAGTAGAGCTTGATCTCCAGCACGAAAATGTAGAGAAACCAGAGGATCATAGCGTAGCCGCGCTTGGCGGTGCGCACCTCGGCACCCACCCACACGGCCACGTAGCGCAGAACCAGCAGGAAGCACACGTCGCCCACCAGCACAATGATGCATACGCCGATCTTGCGCGGGCCCTGGTTCTGCTCCACCAGGTACGAGTCCATGACCGCCATGCTGCCCATGATCACCAGCGTGGTCAGGCACACGTGGCGCCGGTCCGGGGGCGGCAGCACCATGGTCGGCCGCCGGCCCCGGCCTGCGCGCGCGCGGCCCCCACGCAAGGCGGGACGAGACCCTGTGTCGGTGGCACTCAGCCCGCAGGCATGGCGCGGCGGGCCTGTCCAGCCGCCCCGAGGGCGGGCCCGCTCCAGGCAGGCGAGCTGGGAACCTGGGGAGACCAGAGGGACAAAGTAAGGGTACGGCCCGGCGCGCCCACTCCGTACCAGGCTCCTTCCCAGCGCCGGCGCTGTCGTCGCGCACGATGCTGTCCTCACTCCCGCTAGGCCGGCCGGGGCCCCTGCCGCACGCACGCGCCAATGGGCGCACGGTCCCGAGGACCGGGCACGGGCCTCCAGGGGGCGCTGCGGCCCCACCTGAGACCAGAGGCCTCGTTCCCAACACCGCCAGGAAGGAAATGAACGGAAGTGGTCCTCCCGCCGCGCGCATCCTGAGGCCGCGCTGGTGTGTCCCTGCCGGGCCCAAGCTGGCGTTCTCCATTCCCCGGGCGCCGCAGTGGGCGGCGAGGGGAGCCCGAGCCCTCCGCTCCGCCAGCTCGGGAGCCATTCCCAAGCCCGGCCGGCAGGTTTTGTGATCAGGACGGAGGAATCCAGGTCCTGTGGCTTCGCACCCCTGCCTCGCATCCCTCCTCCCTGCCGCAGCGGAGTCAGTCTTCCCAGGCCCCCCGCCCACAGGCCGTGTGGACCACTCTCTGCCATGGTTTCCCCCGTGTCTCCCACCACCTCTGGAGGCCGTGTCCTGGCCACAAGCCCAGCCATGTACACCCCGCCCCGCGCGCCAGCACGCCCACGGCCCTGCCCACCGCGAAGGGGTGGTCCCCCCACCGCCACTTCCCTGCACTTTAGGGGCCATCTCAGGAAGCCCACCCTCCGCTATGGCCCCCCTGGTCCCCCTCACACCCGGGGCACTAGCTGTCATGGCTGTGCTGGTCTGAGTCCGACACCAAACGGTCCCTATGGGTCTGAACGCCCTCACCCACCCTAAAGTCACTTGCAGGCTCTTTTCCAGCCAGGTCCCCTCACCCCGCCTCTCCCCTGCACAGTACCCCGGGACCCGAGCTCTGTCTACTGCCCTGTCTAGACAAGAACATAAAATTTAATGTTGCCTGTGACTGAAGTGAGTGCGCAGCCTGCCCTGGTGACACTGCAGCCCCCTGTTGACCAGGGACAAAGACCCTCCCGGAAATCCGCTCCCCTACTCCTGCCCTCACGGCAGCTGCACTTGCCTCCCGGCGGTCCCCGCAGCCACACACAGGAACCCCCACCACTCTGCGCTCAGACATTTGAAGTAGAGGGGATCTTGGGAAGCCACCGGCCTATGCCCCTGCCTCCACAATTCCAGGCTCCTGCTCCCCCCAGACGCAGCCCCACTAAGTAGACGCGCTTGACCCAGGAAGCCCCCTACCCCTACCCTCTGGCTGCAGCAGAGGCCTGGGAATTGCTTTCCTGTCGGCCCCTGGCCAGGCCAGAGAACCCGAGAACCGCTGCACCGCTAAACCCGCTCCTCCCCAGCCACTCCGCGGTGTTCTCGCTCCCTCAGTCACTCAACAAACCCGGGCTGAGGATGAGGGTGCCGGGACAGACCCCAAGCTAACCGGACCTCCCAGAGGGAGCCCGAGCTGGCCTCCCCCAGCCCCCGCCCCGCCCCGCCCCCATGCCCTGCCCGGCCTCTCCGTAGGGACCCGGCCCCAGGCCCTGCTGCCCTGGCTGCCCTGTACCGGCCCCACTGCCCTCGCACGCCCCCTGCCCGCCCCCTCCTCACAACACCCTCAGTGCCCACGAGAGGAGGGGCGGGGCGAGGGCCGGACCCAGCCCCGACCGGACCCAGGCCTCCCGCTGCCGGCGCCTCTCCGCTCCCCTGCCCGCAGCCGGCGCCCCCCGCCCCGCGCCTACCCGCTGCTGGCCCCGCCGAGCCTCTGCGCCGCGCCGCGCTCCCGCCGCCCCCTCCGCGCCCCCGCCAGCGCGCCCCGCCCCCGGCGAGGCTCCGCCCCCTGCCCCTCCGCCGCGCTCGTTGCCAAGGCGACAGCCCTGCGCCGCCGCGGCGCCGGGGACCGCCGGCGACCGCCGGCTCTGGAGAGGTGTCCTCGGCGTCCACGCGGGGCCCGGCGGGTGTTCTCTCCCTCATCACCTGTGGGCGCCCACTCGTGCTCGGGAGTTCCCCTGCAGCCCTACGCAGGCCGCCCACCGGGGAGACCCCACTCGCCTGCGACAGGCGGCCTGCGGGACCCGGGACCCCGCCCGCGGAGCTGGCCCGAAATGGGCGCCAGGCTGACGGCCGGTTCACTGCAGGTGACCCGTGGGAACAGAACAGAAGCGCGGCGGCGAGTCCTCGGTGCAGCGTCTCCGAGAGGCTCTGGGTCCTGGATTCTCCAGCCTGCCCGGGGTTTCTCCTGAAGGCGCAGGACAGGGGCAGTGGGCGCAGCCATCTCCGCTCCAGCCAGCCAGGGCTCATGCCAGGGCTTGCAGGCTCAGATATCACTCCCTGACGCCGAGTGACCACCCTGTCGTCACTGAGCCCCCCACCACACCCCAGCCTGTCCACCTCTAGAATGAAGAAGGGGAGCTGGGCCTACTGCCTGCCTGCTCTCCCCACGTGGCCCGCTCTGTTTGTCTCTTCCCTGCTCCTGAAGACACCAGTCATATTGGAAGGCCCACCCTAAAAGACCAGTCTTAACTTGATGACCTAATGCAAAGACCATTTCCAAATAAGGTCTCATTGGGAGGTGTGGCAGACTGGGACTTCAACATATCTTTTGGGGGGGGAAACACTTGAGTACCTTCCCAACTTGCCAGTCTGCTGTGTCTCCCCCCTCACCGCCATGCCTCCCGATGGCCTTGACAAGAGGACCAAACTCCCAGCTCTGGCCCTAAAGCAACCCCAACCCAGTTCTGACCCTGCCAGACCCCAGCCATCTCTCTCATGACAGCTTCTCGTGGCTGTGCACAGCCTGGTCCCCACCCTGGTGCGCACGGTCCTGGTGGCTCCCCTGGCTGGGGCACCATTGGCCTTGCCGCCCGGTGGCGGGCCCGACCTTGTGCACCTCCCTCCATGCAAAGCCTCCATCCAGCTGCCACCTCCACTCCGGGGTCTAGGCTTAGCCACAGCTAACCTACCTTAGCCCCAGCTCCTCCCCACTGGCCGTCACTCCATGTAGTCACCAAGGTGGGCCCTGTGCCCCCCCTCAACCTTCATGGAGGGCTGATGGAGCTGAACCACATCCACAGAGAGGTCTTGGGGACCCCCATAGGTGGCTGGGGCCCCCCACGGAGAGAGAGCAACTTCATACCTGACAGTTGCTGGAGGGCAGGGGTGAGAGCAGCCAGGCCCAGAGGAGCAGGGCCACAGCCCAGGGAGGGGCCGCCCACCATCAGGCACTGAACTTGGCTCAGGTAACCCTGGACAGGTGGTGCCTCCAGTGCCCGGCAGCACCTGAAGCCCCTCAGGAGGGAAGTGTCTCCACTGAAGGCCTCAAATTATTCCTCCAGTAATTTTTCAAACACAGGGTGCCCTCCAAGTGGACTCCAGGAGTGAGCCGCCAGAAATTCAGTCTGACCCCAGTGGAGATGAACTCCCAAAACCCCAGAGACCAGAGCTATCAGAGGCAGCCTGAAAACAGCCTTGTTTACCGTGGTCCAGGACTGGTCCTAGAAATTGTGAATGTGACAGAGCAGATTGGAGAAAACTACAGAAATTCAAGTAGTACAAACACAAAAACAGAAATTAATGACTCAAAGGATGCACTAACAGCTGACCAGACCCCACTGAGGAGAGGACCCAAGAGCTGAAGGAAAGAGCAGAAAAAACTACACAGGCTGGAGCATCGAGGCAAGAAGTGAAAACGACAGATGGAGAGTATGGCGCCAGCTCTAATCTGTGTGTGCTCAGCCCTCCAGGGGCCCCGGCCGAGGCGCAGCGA
>JAQQAC010026072.1:255965-310085 GCA_029783875.1 Phataginus tricuspis
GGGGTAGTTTAATCATCACAATATTGCTCATGTAATTGTAGGTTAATGATACTAAAATAAAATAAATTGTAAATAAATAAATAAATAAATAAAATAAGCACACAGGTTGAAAATAAGAGACTAGAAGAGGAGACAGCTTGCAAACTCAAAAAGAAAGCCTGTGACCCACAGTAATCAAGGGGCCTCTGGGCAAAAAGAGTCTAAGGAGTAAAGCGGGCGAGTCCAAATGATACAACGTCAGCCCACCTGGAAGCTATAGCCATCCATGCACACAGGTACACAGAGTTTCTAAATATGTGATATAACAGAAGGTTCAGAAAGCAGAAGCTGAGACAGAAGGAACAGGCACGTCACATCAGACCGCAGGGGTCCTGCTGTCTCTGAGGGCAGAGCAGCCCCGGCTCCACCAGCACACAGAGCACCGGGCAACGGCAGACGTGCACTCTTTTCAAGGGCACTGAACAGTCACAGGAGCTGACCATAAACTGATCCAAAAAGCAAATCTCAGAAACGTCAAGGAAACAAGGTCACAGATTATGTTCTCCTATCACTACACAATTCCACTGTCACAAAAAGGCAACCAGACAAAAGCACATGGTCCCAAGTTAAGAAAGACATCCCAGGGGCCCATGGATCGAAGAAGAAATCACCATGCTTGTAGACATTTTGAAGTGATGGTAATGGCATACATCAAAACCTGCAGAATTCAGTACAGCAGGGCTAGGGGTGGAGAGCGGCTGGGACAGGAGGGGCAAGAGTACAGGGCAGGGCTGATTGTGTTTTTGTGCCTAGTCTCCATCTAGGGCCTGAACCGGGCCTGACTCTGAAAGAAACCTTGAAAAGTTTCCTAATTTCCAGGAACAAGTATCTCAGGAATGCAGGGAGGCCTTATCTCAAGGCCAGCCACCTGGACCAGATGCCCCCAGGCGTATGTGACCTAAGTATTGGATTGATGTCCGATTGTATTGATCTGTGGGCAATACTTAAGTGATTGGATTTGAGGTCCTTGAGAAGGGTATGTGAATCTAATCTGTAGGCAATACATGTGTATATAAGCCATGCCAGAATAAAGCTTCTTTGCATTCTGCACCAGACCGTTTGCCCTCCTGTCATCTTGTATATACAGCCCGACGCCCCTGCTCAGGAACTGTTCGACTCCTGCCGGCAGACCCCGGCACTAGGAAGGAAAAAGGGAGCTTTGAATGCATATGTTAGGAAGGGACACATGATAAACATCACAAGTAAGTACCCAGCTCAGTAAATTAAAAGCAGAAAAGCAAAATAAATCCAGGGAATGGAAAAGGGCAAAAGTTAACAGGATGTTTTTAAACATAACAGAGAAGATCTACAAAGCCAGCAGCTAGTTTTATGAAATGACTAATGTCTTCGATAACCCTGGGAAAACTGATTGAGATCAGAAGATAGAAGGTGCAAATGTCCAGTGATGACAAGCAGGGCATCCATCCCTGCAGCCGTGGCCAACATTAGAAAGACAATAAAGGATATTTAGAACTGTATAAACAACTGTTCAAAATTGTTGAAGACAAATTTCTTTACAAACACAACTTACCAAGAAAAAACAGAAAATTGGAATAGTATTGCAATAATAAAAGAAGTTGGAAAAAGTACACTGCTAGTGGGAATGCAAATTAGTTCAACCATTGTGGAAAGCAGTATGGAGGTTCCTCAAAAAACTCAAAATAGAAATACCATTTGACCCAGGAATCCCACTCCTAGGAATTTACCCTAAGAACGCAGCAGCCCAGTTTGAAAAAGACAGATGCACCCCTATGTTTATTGCAGCACTATTTACAATAGCCAAGAAATGGAAGCAACCTAAGTGTCCATCAGTAGATGAATGAATAAAGAATATGTGGTACATATACACAATGGAATATTACTCAGCCATAAGAAGAAAACAAATCCTACCATTTGCAACAACATGGATGGAGCTAGAGGGTATTATGCTCAGTGAAATAAGCCAGGCAGAGAAAGACAAGTATCAAATGATTTCACTCATATGTGGAGTATAAGAACAGAGAAAAACTGAAGGAACAAAACAGCAGACTCACAGAACCCAAGAATGGACTAACAGTTACCAAAGGGAAAGGGATTGGGGAGGATGGATGGTAAGGGAGGGATAAGGGGAAAAAAGGGGCATTACGATTAGCAGACATAATGTGGGGGGAGGGCATGGGGAAGGCAGTATAACACAAAGGAGACAAGTAGTGACTCTATAGCATCTCACTATGCTGATGGACAGTGACTGTAATGGGGTATGTGGTGGGGACTGGATAATGGGGGGAGTCTAGTAACCATAATGTTGGTCATGTAATTGTACATTAATGATACCAATAAATAAATAAATAAATAAATAATAGAGGTTGAGTCCATTAAAAACAAATCCTTCCCACAAAGAAAGTGCCAAGCTGGAAGACAGCAGCAAATTGTTCCAAACATTTAAAGAAGAAATGATCAAATTTTACTCAAAACACAAGTATTTTAGAGATTAGAAAAATAAGGTAATTGTCAACTCATTTTTTGAAGCTATTTTAACTTTGACACCAAAACCAGAGGTGGACTTAACAAGAAATGGAAATCAGAGGCCAGTACCACACATAAACATACAGGCAAAAATCGTGATGAAGTATCCACAAATCCAGCCCAGCTCACTCAGGTGTAAGCCAGGACTCAAGGCTGGTCTGGCTCAGAAGCCAACAGGTGCTTCCCCTCCATCCCTTGCCCGACAGAGCCATCCACCTGTGCCCGTGGGGCGAGGCTGCTGTGCAAGTGTCCTGGCGCAGCCATAACACACTGCCACAGGCTGGGCGGGTGAAAACAACAGAAGCTCTCCACCATTCTGGAGGCCGGAGTCCAAAATCCAGGACGGGGCTCCCCCCGGAGGCTCCAGCGGAGGGTCCGTCCTGCCTTTAGCAGCCTCTGGGGACCCAGGTGTCCCAGGGCTTGTGGCCCTGTCCCTTGCTGTGCAGTCTTCACCTCCCCCTCTCCTGTAGGTCTGTCTCCTTCATGCCTGTGTCTGTCCCTTGCAAGGTCACTTACCCCTTAATTTAAGGTCCACTCAATAATCTGGGATGATCTCCTCATCTCAAGATCCTTAATTCAATCACATCTTTCCAAATAAGGTCACATTCTCAGGTTCCAGGAATTAGAACATGGACACCTAATTTGGGGACACCATTCAGCCCCATACAAGTGGTCTGTGTCCAGGGCCAGCTTATCAACTGAACTTCTTTCTTGTTGCCAAGTCCTTCCTGTCCCTTTCTTCAGGCTGAGCTCTCAGCAGCCTGCCTAGAAGGGCAGAGGGGAGCTTCAGGTGGAGTGGATAAGAAGACTGGGTGTTCGGCACCCAGGGTCCCACAGGAAAGGGGGCAGCTGAGACAAGCCCTCTGGGCTCTGTGCAAACTTACATCAGACACAGGGGTGTGCACTCCAGAGGAGGCTGGACAGCGGGACCCCCAGCAACACTGGGCGCCCTGGAACAAACCTACACCCTGCTTGTAACTGACATTCTCCAAATTCCTCAGAGAAATGGCTGATTTGGGGGCAAAAAGGCACAAGATGAGCCTCAAAGAGCCCATGGCTCCAAAGACAAGAAGCCCCCTGGGACAGGCACATTAGGGGCGGGGGCCACCAGAGGCCAGTGCTGCCACACCTGGGCCACACAAGCCCACAGCTAGGGGCAGGCAGTGTCTGTCAGGCCGAGTCCAAAAGCAACATGAACATGGGCAGGAAGGGACAGTCATGCCACACAGCGGTGTCTCCAGTGTATCTGGAAGGAATGGTGGGGCTGCCAGTGTATCTGGAAGGAATGGTGGGGCTGTCAGGCAGCCATGTATCCCCAGAGAATGGGATGCGTGAAGCCCCACTGTAGGCCAGCGCTCATGCAGCGGCAGGGCCCCTCCACCACATGGTGGCCAGCAGGCACCACGGGCATCTTCGCTTCTCTACAGGAACGGAGCCTGGCAGACACTGTCCCGCCAAGGGGTGGGAATGGGCCCTGGCAGGGCATACCCACCCGGCAGCCTCCTATACCATGTACTCCTATACCTATACCCCCCCAACGTGCCTGCCCCAAGTGCCCTGGTCACAGGGAAGTCCAGCTGAGACAGAAGCAGAGGTGCGTGGGTGGGGACGACGAGGCATGGCGCTACTTCTGCAGGCTTGTAATTGAAATTAGTTGTTAAATGAAAGGTTTAAAAAAATCAACAAATGTAATTCTTCACATTAACAGATGAAATGAAAAAATATGGTCCTATCAATAGATGCAGAAAAGGCATTTAAAAGCGTTCAGTAGCTGTTCACGATTTATAAGTTCCATAGACTAAGAACGGAAGGGAATTTTTTAATCTGATAAAACGCAGTACAGGAATCCTACGCAAAGAGCAATCCTAGTAATGAAGAATCAGAAATGTTCCCTTTGGGACAGATTCAGACAGATGCCCGCGGCCATGGTCCTGGCTCAGCGTCGTGCCAGAAGCCCCAGAGAGGCAGGCTGCTTCTTGAAGCCAGAAAAAGACACAAATAAGGACTGGAGATAAAGAAATGAAACAGTCTTTAGCTGTTGCAGGTGGTATAACTGTGTACTTAGAGAAGTCTAAGGAACCAAGAGATAAATGTTTGGAATTAATAAGTGAGTTAAACAAGATTGATTATAACAGGTCAATATACAGAAATCAATTGCATGTCTATAATTTTCAACAGAGTTAGAAAATGAAATTTGTGTACACACACACACACATACTGTTTATATAATCTAGTAGGTCTAATAAAGGAGTGATAATATCTCTACCCAGAAAAAAATAAAGCATCAAGAAGATAAATTATTGAACACCTAAATGGGGAGATGTGTTCATAAACTGGAAGATCAATTACATATCAGTTCTCCTCAAACTAATCTATGGATTCCATGTAGCCCCAGGCAAAATCCCAAGAGCTTTTCCTAATATTTGACAAACTGATTATAAAATATGTGTGGAAATGCAAAGGACCAAATGGAGTCAAAAACTTCCAAAGTGGAACAGGATGGCAGGTGGTCCTGATTCCCATTAAGACTTGTGGTACAGCTGGAGGGCTCTGAGCCCCTGGGTGTCCCCACAGGGGTGGGCAGAAGCAGCCCCAAAGAACAGAGAAGGGACAGAAGCCGGCTTGGTGACTTGGGGAAGGGTGGCCACTTCCACACGTGGACTGGGGCGTGGCCGCCCACTGGGGGAGGAGCCACGACTCAGGACTATGCACTGTGAGGGGTGAACTCCGGGACTTACGACACAGACTTCTGAAAAGATGAAATTTGACTCCTGCCTCACACAGAAAAGCAATTCCATGTGACTTGAGTCCTAACTGGGAAAGGGAAAGGGGATGGGGGAGGCAGGGAGGGAGGAATCTGGCCTTATCAGAAGAACATAACATGTAAGAGAATATCTTTTTGACTTTGGAGTGGGAAAAATGTTAAATGGAACACAAAATAACAGTAACTATCAAAAGAAAAGATAGATACGTTGGATGGCGTGACATTCAAGAGCTCCCGCTCATCCAGACATGACCGACAGAGAGGCGATGGCAGAGACAGGGCTGTTTCTGCAACACTTACAAGCAACCAAGGACTCCCCTCCAGGACGTAGTAAGGACTAGGAAAGACACCTCAAGGGGAAAGCAAGCTGCACAGGCACTTCCCAAGTGGACAGTAACTAGACGGTGGACATGCCAGCCATCAGCGAGACGCAATGGAAGCCACAGTGAGGCTCACTGCATCCCGCCGGGTGGCGGACTCGAGGAGACCTGCCATGCCCAGTGCTGGGCTGCAGGTCAGGCGTGAGCCCATCCACCCTGGAGACGTGCGTGGCCTGCTGGAGCCAAATCGCGCTACTCCGCGACCAGGAGCTGTACTCTAGGACGGTGCCGGCAACTTGTGCACGAGGGCACGAGGGCGACAGAGGTCACAGAGCATTGCCTGTGAAGTTAAAACCCAGGAACAGCCCCGCATCAGAGTAGGAAGGACGAACAGGACAGCAGGGCCATAAAGGGCATGAGGACGCACAGCACCTGGACCACGGCAAGGTGAGGAACTATGTGCAGCCACGTGTGAGGCCACAAGCGTCGTGCTGGGAAGGCAGCAGCCATACGGAAGACACAGGGAGTGTAAGGCTCGAAGCAAGAGGAAGCCCTGCACGTGTTTAGGGATGCGGCTCAGGCGGGAGGCCGCACAGAGGAGGGAGCCAGCATGGGGTCCCACAGTGGGGAGGATACACCCGGGGACCTGCAGGGACACAGGCTGGGCACACAGGGGTGGCCTGAGCTCAGCCTTGTACTTGTACATTTCACAACAGAAACACTCGAGAGGAAAAACATAACAAAGATGAAAGAAGGCAGTAGATAAATACTTTGGAACTGTTAAAAAGTAACTATGAATTCTATATCCAACCAAATTTTCATTCACGTGTGGAGGGAAATTAGATAATGTCGGGCACAAGGTTTGTCACAACAGGATCATCTGAAAATATGTTTGGAGAAAAAACCACAAACACATCAGAGACTCTTCAAGAGATATGGGAGGCAAAGATAATCAAAATTTTTGTAAAGTTTATGGTTGTCTTAAAATATAGAGAAATACAGCAGATGGGGAAAGAATATGGTCATAATAGCTCAAAACAAAAATTGTGGACACTAGTAAGAACATGGGTGGGAAAGGCCCGACTGTCGACTCGCTGGGAGGTGACAGCGTGGGTGAGTGTGAGACAACAGCAGGACTCGCATGAGGACGGCTTCTACGTCAGCAGCAACACCATAAACCAGCTACTTAGGTCTTTCACATGAAGCACCCACGCTGCGTTTAAACGTGGAGAAATCGTTCCTGAGTGTACACACGCAGACCCTCGGGAGCAGCAGGTGGGCGTCCAACTGTTGGGCCGCCTTTCTCTCCTTCCCACATCTCACCGCTTGACGGCCTGGCAGCAGTGCTATGATAACAGGCAGAGTCAGCCTGGGCCAGGAATCAGCGTCCTATCAGATTAAGGTTTAAGATGTGCAGGACCTAGCGTCCTGTTCATAGGCATCGTCATTTAAAAATCAAGGTCTTCCTCAGTTTATATGCTGGGTGGTTTTCCTCTTCAGAAATTCTAAGCCATTAGGACCTACTTTTTCAGTGGTTTCGCCTTAATAAACCGAACCCGTAGGTATTTCTCCTCACCGCGCTGCACCTCTTGCTGAGAGCACCCTGAGGGCGGTGCCCCAACCCCAAGCAGTGACTGGGGGGACCGCTGGCAGCCGCTAAGCCTCTCCTGGGAAACGGCCTCATAATCCCTTCTGGTCTGCCACTCCTGTCGCAGGGGGTCCGGGAGCCGCACATCACCTCCATCAAGTGCACATCTGGCCCAAAGGGCCACAGTGGTGGGTTGTTGGAGTATCTGCACCCCACATTCCTGGCAGCTCTGTCCACAGCAGCCAGCGCAGAGGCAGCCCAGGTGCCGGTGGCTGCAGTCATGGAGGACTGTGTGGTCCACCCACAAGTGGAGTATGATTCGGCCATGAGGAAGGGAACCCACGCAACCACCGATGGACCGTGAGCATGTCATGCGCGTGAAGTCTGTCATGGAAGGACAGTCTTGTAGGAACCACTCACTTGGGGCCCTGAAGGAGTCACACCCTTAGGGACAGAGAACTAAGAGGGGACACCAGGGGCGGGGAGTCAAGTGTTTAGTGAGATGCGGCTTCAGTCTGGGGAGATGAGAAAGCTCTTGAGGACGGTGGGGATGGCTGTGCATGTGAGGGTGCCTACCGCTACTGCCCTGCCCACTCAGAAGTGGTGAGGGTGGTCGGTTCGACACCAGGTGTTTTTTAACACACACACACACAAAAAATTGTCCCTGAAAGGGGAGGAAAAGAACCCCTTGGGAACTGTAAAAAAAGAATATATGCAAACCAGAAGAAAAAACCTGCAAGAGTAGCTGCTGCCTCCCACGCCCAAGACAGCCAGACCCCAGACCCCAAATCTGCTAGGGCCCACCTGAATCGCGCCTGCCTGCTCACTGACCCAGGACCTGCAGGAGGCACCCTGTGAATCCTGGGGACGTGAGGAGGGCATGCACAGGAGCCCCACACAGGGCTAGGCCACAGTCCTGGTGAGGACACCAAGAGGAGGGGAAGTGGGCCAGGGTGGCCACCGCACCACACCAGAGCTGCCCAAAGTGGCTGAGAAGGGCCCCTCTACCTACCTCTGGACCGAGGGGGACGCTGGGACACCCCTCGGCAGGCAGGGGAGCCTGGGCCTGACCTGGCCAGCTCTCCAGCCAGGCATACCCCCAGGCCAATGGTGTCCACCACAATGGGGAGACCCTGGGCTGAAGGAGACAGCAGTGGGCAGCAGGAGCAGCAGAGTGCAGCCACGGACGGCACATGGAGCTCACGCTGAGGTTTGCCCCAACACCCACCCATGGATGTGCGTGGGTCCATGTGGGCGGGGCTGATGCGCTAGCCGCCAGTCCCACTTCGGGTGCAAGGCAGTTTTTAGACTGTCTCCTGTGCAGCGCCCTCTGCAACGTGTTCATGATTTCCTCAAGATTCTAGGAGGTCCTAGTTGCTCCCCAGGAGGCCGCTGGGCACACGCTCCCTGTTCTGCCCCAAACACTCTGCTGCTGTCGCCCAAGCCAAGCCAGAGCCAGAGCCAATGCGGCAGATCTGGCATTCCAGGCACCGGCGTCAAGTCCCCAGCATGGGCAGCACATGAGCCCGGGCACCCCGCACCAGCCATCTGGCCTCCTGCCCCCTCCCCTGGGCTTGCTCGTTTCCATCTCTGTGCTGATGGATGGCTGTTTGCACTCCGGTCCTTTATGGTTAGATGTCGCAAATAAATCCTTCTCTCCGGCTTGTCTCATTGTCTTTATGGTGTCTTTAATGAACAGAGGTATCTCTTTGGTGGTGTCTGATTTTCCTGGCTTAAAGCCACTCCCTAACAGAGTGGGCCATCCTCACCTCCTGCAAGGCTATTTGTCTGTGTCTCAGTGGGCAACTGGGGACCCACAGCGTCACCCTCACACCAACACTTGCTAGTCAGAGCAGGCCCCACTGCCCCACACTGGCCAGGCTAGACTCTAGGGCACACATGGGCCTGGGCTATCCTGTGCCCTCATCCGTCCCAGGGCCTGGGGGTGGGAGGCCAGGTCTCAGCCCTGGTGTCAGGCCTGTGAACTTGTAAGGTGCAGAAGAGGCTGTGACCAGGGTTGGAGACCCCTGGAAACGGAGGAGGCAGGGGAGTGTCAGAGACAGCAGCCTGCCTGAGGACTGAGCTCCAGCTGACCCCGTCTCAGCCTGGGGAGACTGGGACTGCACCCGCACACCATCTGTACCACAGCCCTAGACCAGCCTGCTCGTGGGAACCCAACGCATGCTCCGCTTTGCAAGGGCTCGGCCTCCCAGGCCCATTCCAACCCATGTTTCAGCATCATTAGTCGTACAGTCATGCAAGCACACTCGGGGTTTGATTGGGGTTGTATTGATTGACAGATCAATTTGAGGAGTGATGGCTCCATAACATTGACTTTGCATTTGAGCTTCTAAAAATCAAGTTCCTGAGGGAGCCTTAGGTTTCCAGGACAAGAAGGGCCAGGTCCCACAGTCAGGAGGGTGCAGCGGTGGGACAGCTTCAGGGTGCCCAGAGGTGACTCCAAACCTTCAGAGGACAGCCCAGCGGGAAGCGCCGAGCCCTGAGCTGGAGCTGGGGGGGGGGGGGGGGGGGGGCAGTCGGGCCCAGGAAGGGTCAGGGACACACTCCTGACAGGGAGGACCACTGGTCTTGGCTGCTCCAGTAAGCTCTCCGAAGACGGCGCAGAGGCTCAGGTGTGTCCTCCAAGGGCAAAGGAGGCCAAGACAAGCTGGTGCCTCTGGGCGTGAGCTGCCATTCCAGCACACCTCCAGGCAGGCAGGGAAAGCCCAGGAGAGAATATCCTGGCAGGCCAGGGCCCCCAGTGGCTGGGAGTGTCCTGGGGCCTCAGCTGGCCGCAGCAGGAGGTGGCCCTTTGGCCCACTCAGCAGCAGGTAGGGGTTCAGTCGCCCTGGGAAGAGGGGAGCATGGCCAGGCAGCAGGGAGGCGGCTGTGCCTGCCAGGGAGCGAGGAAGCTGTGGGGCTGAGCCTACTGGGATGGAGGGCAGCCGTTCCGGGACATCCCCGGGCACAGATGGCTCTTTGTCAGGGCTGAGCCCAGCCCCCGCGGCAATCTTGGGAACAAAGTCCCCTCTGTCCGAAGTGACTGCCCCACCCCCCAGGAGTGCCGTCCCAGGAAAGGAGCAGAGCCCCCCACCCACCCCGGCTCCCATCCGGTGCCCCAACCCTACACACACACACACCAGGCACAGGCTTGGCTCAGGTTGCAAGGACCCCTGCCTGTCCCTCCGGCAGCCAGGCGGCCCTGGACTCGCCTGGCCTTGGCCACCACTACCCGGGGCTCTCTTCCCCTGAGCCTCTGCACAGCCTAGACAGAGCCCTGCAGGGAGGCCTCCACTATTTATTTTTGAGTCCCCTCTAGATCCTAAATGCCCCAGCCATCACGCTGGGCCTGTCATGACCGCCATGCCTGCCCCCAGTATTGCAGGCCAACGGACGAGGCTCTGCCCAAAGGGACAGTCCCAAGGCCCAGAGTGAGCAGGGCCACCGGCCCTGGGAATCTGCCCCTCTGAGCCCAGCCAGGCTGAGGGGAGATGGCATGGATCCACCCACAGGCTCACCGTCTGGGTGGCGTGATCCAGATGAGGCCGGGCAGGGCTCCTGCCAGCCTGGCCAACTCTTGCTGACACTGTCCTTGCAGCTGGCGTAGCACTGCCTCCAGGTAGGCCTCCTGGCTCCTTAGTGCCCCAATCACCTCGGCAGCCTGTAGGCCCAGGCCACCTGGCTCCCCTGGCACTCCAGCCTCACTCCTCACCAGCCGGTG
Source organism: Phataginus tricuspis (assembly GCA_029783875.1). Classification (NCBI taxonomy): domain Eukaryota; kingdom Metazoa; phylum Chordata; class Mammalia; order Pholidota; family Manidae; genus Phataginus; species Phataginus tricuspis. The sequence continues at coordinate 266,903 of JAQQAC010026072.1, forward strand.
GGGCCCGTGGGGACAGGGTTGGGCCCAACCCCCGCCTGGCTCCCAGGCCTGCTGCAAAGTGGCGAGCTCTTGTTCTACTGCCTCCTGCAGGGCCTGCCGCACCGCACTCCACGCCGGCCCCTGGCCTCCAATCTGTGCAGAAGACAGATTTCTGAGCCAAGAGCAGCACGTCCCATGCAAGACACTGGCCTCAGGCCTCCTCAGCACTCCCTGGGTCCCCCCCAGAGGCCACGCCTCCCGGGGACTGGGCAGCCCAGCACCAACTCACGGGCCGGCCCTTCCCCGCTCTGCATCATGCTCGCCACGCACCTGAGCCCTCAGCCCGAGGCCACGGGGACCCAGAGACCAGGCTGGAAGCCTGACCAGCCCCCCAGGACCACCCACCCGCAGGCCTGACCTGCTCAACACAGCAGGTGCTGGGCAGGGGCAGGGCATGGCTGCTCCAAGCAGGCCAAGGCCTCAGGGCCTATTCAGAGCCCAGGGCACAGATGCTGTGGGGGTGCCCACCCTAACCCCACCTGCCACACCAGGGTCAGGCCCTGCCTCCAACCCCCCACCACCCTCTGCTGAGTCAGCTTCCCACCTTCCCAGGGCCCTCCAGGAGGGGAACGTAGGGTGGGGCTGACCCAAGGGGACACTAGGCCTTAGGTGCCCCCCGTGGGGCCACGGTGATCCTTGGGCAGGCCCTATCCCATGGAGCCAGTAGGCAGCTGGCCCGGGGGGCTGGAGGGTGAGAAGAGGCCGCACCCATGGCATCCTCAGGGAACTTGGTGGCCTCTGCTCCGATGTCCCCAACTAGGAGGCGCCCACAGCCTAAGCTATGACAAGTGCCGCGTTCCTCATGGGAAATCACTTGCAAACATGGTGCCTCAGCTGTCACCAACGGGGCAGGGACTCCCGCGTGACCAGGCTGGAGAGCACAAGGCGTGGCGCCCCAGCACGCCCCTCCACAGCGAATCAGATTAAGTGGCGCCCCCAGCCCTCACCCCGGCCTCCCAGGCTGACCGCCGGGTCTCCACTGCTCCCCGCAGATCCTCCAGCAGGGCCTGCAGCTCCCGCACCACCAGCTGCAATTCGCCAGCTCCCTGCTCAGGGATCCAGGGCAGACACGACGGCTGTGAAGCCTCCGTGGGGCACGCGCCCAGGACTGTGTCCTGCAGAGAGACCCAAGAAAGAGGTTGGGCGGCAACCGCCAATGACACATGCCTGGCTCCCCAGCAGCAGGGACAGGTGGCACAGGGACCCGGAGGGAGGGCCGGAGGGCCCACCCCACCCCACCCACCCCACCCACCCCACCCCTGGGTCACCCAGCAGGCCTGGAGGCACAAAGGCCAGACTTCTGGAAGACCAAGACCCCTGAGAGCTGGGCAGGTGGGTGGCCAGACAAAGGGGGGGGAGGCCTGGAAAGGGCCCCACACTCAGCAGCAGGCCTGGGTGCGAAGAGGCTTTAGGGCTGTGTGTGGCCGTCCTGCATCCCCTCTTCCTGTCTGGGAGGTGGGCTGAGCCCCCCACCCCAGGGCTGCTGTGGTCAAGGTGGGGAGGGGTTGGACGGGGCCTCCTGACCATCCATTGCCAGAAGACCAGCTCCAGGCGCCTCCACCGCAGGGCAGCCTCCAGACGCACGTTCTCAGTCTCCAGACTCCCCAGCAGCTGCAGCCAAGGCGTGAAACCCCATAGACCCCGGGAACCCTGAGTGCTGGGCTAGGCCCACTCGCCATTCCCACCACTCCCTCTGTCTCCTAGCCCAGGCCACAGAGTCCCACTCCCTGCAGGGCAGGGCACCCCACCTCCACACAGGGCCTGGCCAAGCCCACCTGCCTCTGGCCTCTGGGGGCGCCCTGACACTGACCCCAGCTGCAAACACCACAGGGTAAGAGGCTGAGTCCCAGCACCCCAGACCTGGGATGACTGCCCCACATTTCTGTTGGCAGGGCTGCACCCCAGCAGCTGTGGGAAGCCCCCAAACAGGAGAGCCTGCTGGGCTCCAGGGGAGGGCAACCTCAAAGACAGGGTGGGCTAGGCCAGGGCACCATCAGGGCGCAAATCCCCACCGCACCTCCCGCCCACCATGACAGCCCCGGGCCTGTGCCCACAGGCACCTGGGCCCATGAACAGCCTCGTACACAGGCTCCAGGTCCACCTGCCTGGCCCCTCAGGAGGCTTGGCAGGAACCAGGCGCCCCGCCCATGGCACCACCCAAACTGGGAAGCAACAACTCAGGCATCCCTATCCCACCCCCGAACCCTGGGCTGGCGCCTGCTGTGGCTCTTTTCTGAACACTGCCACCAGCACACTGACCACTGTGTGCACGGCTCCTTCCAGAAAACAGGGTGCGGAGCCACTTGGGAACACAAGGGTGTTCTGCAGACAGGACAAATGGCAACAGAGAGCTCTGCCAGGCCACCAGTCATGAGAGCCAGTGCACACACCCTGGGATACACAGCAGTGACCCAGGGCCTCTCCCGGCCCAGGAGGGATGCTTGCTCTGCCCACTCCTGGCCCCAGAGCAAACCCAGAGCGCTGGCCAGGCAGCCAGGGGCCTACCCGCTGCAGCTGGAACCTGGGGCTCCAGGGCTCAGGGGCCCAGCCTATCACCTGCCAGGGAAGCAGGCCTACAGTGACATGTCCCTGCAGCCTGGGGAGCCGGGAGCCCAGGGGCACCGGGAGACACGTGGAGGGTGGTTAGAGCACGCATGGACACTTGCTGAGAACAGTCAATACGGTTTCCAAGAACATTCCCACGAGTGCCCCACAACACCGGGTGGTAGGAAGGGGAGGCAGCACAATGGTGGAGGGGAGGGCACCAGTCCTCTGCACCCACCTCACACTAGCCCAGCCCCCCAGTTCCAGCCTCTGGAGGCAGCTGCCCGCCTCGACCCACTGCCCTGGGAGGAAGCAGGGAGGAAGCCCAGGGATGTGTGGGGGCCGCAGGCCAGCCATAACTAAGAACGCTGCCCAGCCACTGGCTGCTTGGACAGCAGGCAGGGATCATTCCAGAAGGCTCTGGGACCCATCCCAAGCACGCAGGCCCTGCGGGCAAGTCAATCCAGACTTCTGCCAGTTCCCCCACCAGAAGCCTTGGAAGGAAGCCAGCCATGGCCCTGTCCACCTGGCCATACTGTCTGCAGTCCTGCTGCACCAATGCGTGCCAGGCCCCAGGGGAACATGGAGCCCACATGCATGACCCCCACCACAAAGGCCGGGGTCCCAGCCAGCATTCAGGTGGAGGTGGTGCAGCCTCTGCTCTGCTCCACCCAGGGGATCAGGAACGGGAAGCCTGGGCCTGCTGAGTCACCCCTAAAAGGGACCAAGCCAAGGTGCTACCTCAGCACCTCCAGAGCCAGGCACAGCCCTGCCTGGGTGGGGCCAGCCAAGAGTCAGCCAGGGACACAGGCCTGCAGGCATCTGAGTGGCCACCCTGACCCCACAGCAGGGATGAAAACACCCCGCCCTTGCCCCCCACTACCCCAGAAGCACTCAGCTCCAGAGGTGGGATCTGCTGGGCAGGAAAGAGGGGCTGTACCAGCCCTGACCCTCAGCCTTCCTACCCAAACAACTGGTCTCACACCCAACAGACCAGAGCCCAGCCCTCAAGTGACAGCCAGCCTTGGGCCTATCCCTGGAGCCCCTGGCCATGCCAGCCCAAGGGAAGGAAACGATGACAATGGGGCGCCCCGAAAAGATTATCAGCAGAGTGTGAGGCATGCTAAGCCACCCCTGGGCCCCTCCATCACCAGGTGACCCCTGCACAGACTAAAGACACCAACATTATCAGCTTGAACCTCCAAGCAGTACTGAATTCCAGGGGCCCCTCAGCCAGCTCCCAGCCTGGCTTAGACCCTGTGACCATCACACCCTGTCCTGCCTGGCCACGAGCACACAGCAATCAGTCTGGATTAGGGCAGGTCGGGCTGAGGACACACCTCCCTCACCCCCAGCAAGATGCGGATTTTGGTTCCACCACAGCTCCAAGCTAATCCCTACCTGGTCCTCCTCCTGAGACCCCTGGGGTTTGGGCAACACCTACCTCAGCCCCTGCCAACCCTCACCTGCCGGCCGCCCTCTGGGTCCCTGAGCAGCTCCGTTTCGGCAACAGACAGGTGGCCGAGGCTGCGGTCGCCGTGGCAACCGCTGGTGTATAAGTGAATCTGAAACAAGCAGTGAAGACCCCAGGCTGAGGAGGGCAAGCGCCTCCCCAGAGCTGGGTCAAGGCCTCTGGGCAGGCTGAGGTCTAGCAAGGACAACGGCAGGGGCACGGGGCGAGTCTGGGTCTCCCAGTGAGATGAGTGGCCATGTCCCGAGCAGAAGGAGCTGCTGAAGCCCAGCAAGTCAAAAGGGACAAAAGGTCTCAAGAAAGGTCAGGTAAGCAAGACCCTTGGCCAGAGGGAGAGGTGCAGGGGAGGGGGAAGACTCCAGAACCAAGGAGGCCTAGGCTGGTGGGTGCCCATGGCCACCTGCCCGCCAACCCTCAGTCGACTGCAATGGGCCTGTGGGGGACACCTGTGCCCCCAGAGCTGCGTCTTACCCGCCCTCAGGAACACGTGGGAGCTGCCCACTGCCCACCAGCCCACACCAGGGATGCAGGAGAAGAGAAATGTCTCCCTCCCCGTGTGCCCAGGCAGCAGCCACTACCCTAGAGCCTGAGGACGACTACACTGCTTGGCGACACACAGCCTGAGGCCTCTGGTGACTTTTGGCAACAAGACAGCCAAACCTGCAGGCTTCCTGCCCCACTGGCCTCAGTCCCAGCAACGCCAGCTCCACCTGCTCTAGACCCTGTCCTAGACTCCTGAGGCCCTGGGCTCAGGCTCTGAGCCCCCCAGGGCAGTACCAGCCCACGACCCCCCAGCCAGGCTGGGAAAATTCCACATCCAGCCAAAGGACAGACCGCAGCCTGGGCTGGGCCGGGGTGGCCGACGCGCGGTGGCACTACCTTGCCCAGGAGCGCACACTGCTCCTGCTGACTGACCATCAGGTTTCGCCACCGGAACCGAAGCTTTCCCATCAGCCACTGCAGGTGGCGGACATCCACTCCGCTGTCTGCTTCCACACGTGATGCAGGCCAGCCAGGGCTGGCCAGGGCCTCGCACTGTACAAGGGACATGGGTCACTCCCAGTTCCCACACCCACCGCAGAGACTCAGAACAAGTAGAGAAAGGAGGCCCCTGGGGTGCGAGCTCTGGGGCCCCAGTGTCAGGGAGAACGGGGCCCCATCCTGCCCTGAAAGTGCAGAGTAGGCAGGGGCCAGGCCAGGCCAGGGAGTCGGTGGAGGCCCAGGCCCCGCATCCTCCCCCGGCAGCCGCGCCTCACCCACCTCGCACACGGGTATCTCGTCGCCCAGCCGCACGCGGGTCTGGACTAGCAGCTGCTCCAGCAGGGGCCCGCGGGCCAGCAGCCAGGCCAGGGCCAGCAGCAGCTCGCGGCTGCCATGGGCGCCGTCGCCGGGGAGCCGGACCAGCTTCCACCTCGGGTAGCCCCGGGAGCGCAGCGCCGACCTCACCGCGCGGGCTTCGGCCTCTGAGGGCGGGCAGGACTCCGCCGGCTCAGAGGCCACCCGTTGGAGTGACACCACCCAGACCCCAACAGGACCCCCGCACGACCCCCAGCAGAGGCCCGGCTTGGAAGGACACCATGGAGGAACACCAGAATGAGGAGGGATGGGCTCGTGGGGGCGGGGCCAGTGACGTGGGGCGGGACCAGAGCTGGCCGGGCGGGCTTACCCGGGGCCAGGGGCGTCCAGGCGTCGTCAAGCGGCAACGGCGAGAGCACGCGAAAGAGTAGCCGCCAGAGCGCGGGGGCCTGCGGGGATCCCAGACTGGGGGTCAGTGGGGCCGGCCACTTCCCTGCGTCCTCCTGAGGCCTACCGGGCCCGGCTGCCGGCCCCGCTGGCCTCACCGCCTCCGGACGGTCGAACTTGGCGCGGCGGAAGGTCTCGCGGCTGGGCCCAGCGGGCAGCGTCCGACTCAGCGCGGCGATGGCCTCGGGCAGGGCCCCGGCCGCGTCCTCCGTGTCACCTCGGCGCCGCCGCCGCCCCATGCAGCCGGCCCAGGCCTCCGTTGGAACGCGCGCCGCCGCCACCGCCCTGTCGCCGCGCCCAATCACCGCGCCGGTGTCGCCTTTGCTGGGCCCGCGCCCAATCGTCGCGCGGGTGGGGACACGCCTCCGGCCCCGGCCCAGTGAGCGGTACCCCCAGCGTTTGAGTGCAATCTCTTCTGCCCGATGCGGAGGCATTTCCCGTGCGGCGGAGACCAACCAACGTTGAAAGCTGAGCAGGGCCCGCCCTCCAAAGCCAATCGCAGTGGTACTAGACACCCGCTTTGCCCAGACCCCACCAATCAGTGCCTCACCCACCGCCCCAATGGCAGCCTAGCAACCGACGGCAGGTCTACGGCCGCGCTCGAGGCGCCCCCTGCAGCCGCGAGGGCAGCGCAGCCGGGCGCCACCGACCCGCGGGGGCGACTCTTGGCCTGCGCGCAGCCCTCTCCGGCTCGGCCGCCAGGGGGCGCCCCGACCCGCAGCACCCACCAGGCCTGACACGCCCTGACAGCTCAGCCCGTAGGACGTGGGCAGGGGACTCTCTCCAAGCTGAACCTGCATCTACATACCCCCGCAGCCGGACCTCCCGCCCAGCGTCTGCCCGGCCAGCCTACCACACCAGCTTCGCTCTGCCCCTTCCCTGTCCATCCTCCCGCCTGTCCTTCGTCCCCCCGCCCCCTTTCCCCGTCCATCCTCCGCCTCCCCACCCCCGCCCGTCCTTCCTCCACCCCCAATCCTTCTCCCTCCCCACCTCCGACCGCCGCCCATCCAGTGCCGGGCTGGCTTCCCCCGCCTCCCTGTGCTGAACCTTCAGCCTCTCCTTCCTGCCACTGAAAGAACATCAGCCCCGCCACTTTGGAAAGCAGTTGGCGTCTTTTCAGTTAGAAGTTCACCATACGACCCAAAAAGGCAGTACCACAAATCTACCAGCATTTGTGTTCACCCTGATGGAAGTTCATGGCGGCTTTGTTCATAACAGCCCAAAACAAAGCGATCCCTAGGCCACCCGCTGTGCGGTCAGCCAAGCGGCGGGACACAGGTCAGCATACACACCAGCCGGGCCCACTCGCCCGACACAGCACGCGGGAACTCGGGAACGGAAGAGGCGGGACAAGACACTACATGGGACCAAATGACCAGAAACGCAAAGGTGTAGACAGGAAACAGGTGAGCGGCGGTCCGGAGAGAGACAAGGAGTGCAGCGTGACAGCCGCCAGGCCAAGGGAGCTTTGTGGGTGATGGAAATGGTCCAGAACTGGGTCGTGGTGCGGACTATGCACTCGCACTTCCTGTACTGGTATCACTAAATGCGTGGACGTTAGGATATATAAACTACACCCGGTTAAAGCTGTGAGAAAACGGGAGGAAGAGGAGAAAGGGCGAGCTCTGACCTGCAGCCTGAGCGCAGAACCCCCCACAAGGCCCCAGGAAGTACCGTGGGGCCTAGCCCCCTTCCCCAAATTCCTTCCCTTGGTCCAGCTCCCTCACAGGCACAGTCAGCTCCTCCCCCCGAGCCAGCCCCCTTCTCCAGACTGGGTGCCACAGGGAGAACCCGAATCAGCTGGTTCTCCTGTCCATCCCAGGCAGTGGGCCCCACCCCCCTCACCTCAGAGCACCCTCCATCCCACGGGCATGGGCACTGCTGCCGGCTACCCCCATGCCCCTGCCTTCAGCCCCCTGCAGGGTCCGCCTTCCACTCCAGCTGGGCCCAGCACAGGCCTCCAGTCTGACCATCTGCACAGCCCAGAGGCCTTTCTGGCCACCCTGCCAAAGCCCAGCACAGTGAGTGCCCTGGGGACTTCAGAATAAAGGCCACATCCTTTACCCTGCCCACCAAGGTTCACCTGTCCAGCCTTCCCCCAAGGGCTTTTCTCCAAAGCTGTCTGACTCAACCACTTTCCCCGCAGCTACCTGGGCTGTGAGCTACTAGGGGTGGAGCCACGGGGCAAGCACTGTGCAGAGCCTCTCCCAAAAGCTCAGGGCCATTTTCCTGTGCACCTGCCCCCCACTACCTCACTGTGGCCACTGTTGCTGAGTCTCAAAGCCCCCAGTCACCCTACCCCCAAAGGACATCTCTATGCCAGCCACCACCCCACCATGGTCCACTGAGAACCCAGCTCCCCCTCAACACCTGCCCCCATCACCAGGTGCACTCCAACTCCTACCTCTGAATACTCACCCTGTCACTCTACCACCTACATGCTGCCAGCTCAGGCCTATAGGACCCCCAGCAAAGCCCTTGGGCTGGGCTAGGTCCTTGGAGGGGGGCCATTTGCCAAGGCCAAAGTGTAAGTGGCCAGTGGGGGGAATGTGGAGAGCTCTAAAGGTGGCTCAGTCTGCAGTTGCTGCCTGACTTGACCGGCAGATTTCCAGAAATCCCCCAACTGTCACTGCCCAGTCAGTCCTCAAATTCCTCTTGGCAGCTGGCCACCGGGCAGTCCCTAGGCAACAGAGTGGGGGCACATGAGGGCAGTGGTGTCTGGGCAAACACCTTGTAGGAACATAGCTGGTCCAGTCTGGTCTGGTGGGGTGGAGGTGGTGTATGGGGACAAGGGTGCCGCAGCAGGAAGTGGGGAGGGCAAAAGAGGACCCCCCCTCACAACTCCCCCACAGCTTCTCAAAAAACAGGAACCAGCGTGAACTCAGCTGACTCACCCTGTGGCCCACCCACCCTGCAACTCCAGGCATCTTGTTTCTACTAACCCACAGGCCTCCCCTTGCCCCATCCCTTAACTGTCACAAGGAGGACTTGGGCATCTGGGAGCTGGAGAGCTGAGCCTCCCTGGGGCTGGGGCTGGGCGAGGGGCTGTCTATGATGGCCAGGCTGCTTGCCCTGCAGAGGGGTGGCAGCCCATGGCCATGGGCATTAAGGCCTGCTGTGACAGGAAAGGTGAGTGCCCCTGGTGGGCCAGGTGTCAGAGCCTACAGATTCAGCTCCCCTGCCCTGCTTTCCGGCAACACACATGCACACAGGCAGATCTTCCCAGTGTTGGGGTTTATTGAGGGCGTGGGGGTCTACAGGGGAGCCCCAGCTGCCTGGGGGTAAAGCCTGGCATCAGCCTGGAAGAACTGTTTGCAGTCGGGCAGCCAGAGATGAGATCTCCACCATCTGTGGAGAGAGAGGGACCAGGTCAGAGATGAGTGCCAGTCCAGGGTGAGGGGACTCATCCTGAGGGCCAGGTGGGCTGGGTGGAAAGGGGTGTACCTGGTTCACTTGAAAGTGTGACTCTCAGCTCCACCCCGCCCAAAGCCTGCAGAGACAAGAGGGGGCTGTTGAGGGGGCAGGGAGGCCTGGTGTGGGGGTCTGGGCTTGGGGGGACGTACCTTTGGGCCCAAACGTGGCGGAGTAGCAGGGGTGGTTGCAGTAGGGCTTGCCTTCATGCTGCAGAGAGAAGCCGTGAGGGGGCTGTCAGCCCTGCACCCTGCCTGGCCGCCCCCAGGCCCCACCTACCTCAGAGTGGCCCCCCGAGGTCAGCGTCTTTCCACACTTTTCACACTTCAGGCAAGGCCGATGCCAGTCCTTCCCCAGGGAGGTCACCCGCTCAGCTACACAGGCACAGAGAAGCCCCCTGTGAGACACGGCTCTGGGGACACAGGTCCCGTCACCTCTGCCCAAGGCCTGGCCCCACAGGCAGGGCGGCCGCCCCGGGTCTTAGCCGGCCCTTGAGTGGGCCCCACGGGTGCTCCATGGGTAGGGAGGGGCACCTCCACGTCCCCTCGCCCATCCAGCCAGACACTAGTCCTGGGTGCGGCTGGAGGAGGCGGTCGCGGTACTCGCGGGCCAGTGGGTGGGACACCGGTCAGAAGAGCGTGGGCCCTGCTGCTGCTCCAGGGGCACCGCTGACGCAGATGGGGCCCGCGGGGCGCCCTTCTGGGCTGCGGCAGGGGACTTACCACTTCCTCCCGCCCCTCCCCTGCGTGGGCCCCGGGCGCGGGGCAGGAAAGCGGCGTCCTGGGATAGCGCCCCGGGCGCCAGTTTCCGCGTCCATTTCTACCTAGCGCTGGGAGGGGCAGCCAGAGCCCAGCGTTACTACCCAGCGGGGTCCCCGCCCAGGGTGCGCCCGAGGGGAGGCGGGAAAGATGGGAGGACCCAGCGTCGGGGAGACCAAGCGGAGCCGAGGGAGAGGAACAGCAGGGCACAGCCACCGCGTCAGCCGGGACAAGGCCAGCCGACGCTGTGGCAGGACTGAGTGTCCACTGCCGGGCCCGGGCCGCGTTTCCGCGTGGGGCGGCTCCGGCACCGCGCTCAGGCCCGGGGCGGCCGGGACGCGCTCACCGAAGTACACCTCCTTGTCGCATTTGGGGCACTTGGGCATGGCGGCGCCGGGTCCGTGCAGAGAGCCGCGCAGAAGCAGACGCGAGCGAGGACTGGGTCGCCCCCACCGAGGGCGCGCCTTTCAGGGACCCCGGGTCCCCGCCCCTTTGAGGCCCGCCCCTCGCGCCCCGCCCCGAGCCTCGGACCTGGACCCCAGGACATCGGTTCCAGGACAAACGGCCGAGGAAGGTCATCTGATCCGCCCCGCCTCCGACCCGGATCCGGGTATAGCCGACGGCCCAGCGAGGCCCAGGGGGCGCAGGGATCCGTGGGGACACACTGAAGGGGTGGGGCTCCCCAGGAACGGGAAGGCGCACCCGGCTCACCCGCCGGCACCTGCGGGGGTGCCCAAATATGCAGGAGCCGGGGAGGGGCCCGGTCCCTTCCAACGCGTAAATAGATGCAAAGCAGCGCGCCAGGAAGCGCCCCACACACTTTGACCCGGCCCTCCCCCAGGGCGAGGCTGTCTCAGGTTCGGCGCCCTCCAGAAACTCCCTCCTCTCTGGCCCTCGCGGCGCGCGGCGCTCCGCCCCAGCCCCATCCGCCCGCCCCCCTTTACGTGCCCCCGAAGGCTCGGCTCCGAGGGAAGCTCACGGACCGCAGGGGGACGCCCCCGAGGAACTCGGAAGCGGGGACTCGGAGAGGGGGCACCCCCTGTGGATCGGCTGCGGGGCGCAGGCTCTGCGGGGAAGACGAGAGTGACCGCGCCCGCGCGGCGAGCGCTGCTTATCTCCGTGCGAAACTCCCGAGTGCGGGGAGCGGTCCAAGTCCGCCGCCCAGGGAAAGCGGGCCTGCCTCCCGTGCCTGGCGGAGACATCCGACCCAGCGCTTCCAGGGGCTGGCGCTCGCGGGTTGCGGGGTTCCGGCCATCCTCTGCCGCCCCCCACTCGGCCTCAGCCTGAGTGGAGTTCCGGCCTCCTTGAGAATCCCTGTCCTGGAGGGCACCGCCTGGCCTGCCTCTCCTCCCGGGTGGTCACTGTCACCCAGGCCACCTCTCTCTCTCTGATCGGGGAGGGGCTCTTCGCCTCCCTGCGGGTGCTGCCTCCCCACCAAGAAACCACACCCAGCTTCTTGGCCTCTCTCTCCATCCCGGCCCCAGCTTATGGGCCCTCCTGCACTCACATCAGCCCTTTCTCCCTTCAGTGTCCTCGTTCCTCCCCACACACCCAGCTCGAAAAACAAAACATCATGTCTGGGCGTCTCCAGGCCCTATCCCCATGGAGGGTGCTGGGGACCCTCCTCCCACAGACACAACCTTGACAGCACCTAGTGAGTGACACCACCTCCTCCACCTGGAGCCCAGCTGCCCACTCAGGCTCCTCGGCCTGGCACTGGGAGAGGGAAGGGAGACCTTGGGTCTCATCCCAGCACTCCACCCACCCTGCCCTGGGTCCCCCTGAGGCCCAGCTGGGGATGAGGGTGGGAGCCCCAGGGTCCCAGGGTAGTGATGGTCCCCTGGAAGTCTCGTCTGGGAGGGTGGCACACGAGACCCCACCACCCCGCAACCTGCTTCCTGAGCCTCTCTCCGGTTACTTCTCCTCCCTGGAACCCTCCCCACTAGGACACTTTTCTGACCCTCACTGGAGCTCTGCAAGGATCATACGCTGTCCTGGGAGCCCTCAGTGGCAGGTAAGCAGTATGCCCGCACTGCTGCAATCCCCCAGTCTCCCATTGCCCCTGGCCTGCCCTGGCCCCGGCCCCTCAACACGCACTGTTATGTCTCAGCCCACTGCCCTCTCTGCCCCTCATGGGGGCACCTCAGTGGCTTCTGGAGGTAAGGCCCCCTGCCCAATCCCCCTACCTGTCCATTGGTGTCTCCCTGGGGGCCCCTGGGCTGCAGCTGGAGCAGTAGGGTGGATCCTGACTTCTCTCATCTCCTGGCTCCAAGATCAAAGGAGGCCCGAATGACAGAGCAGGAGCGGGGAAGCGGTGTTCATGGCGACCCCGACACCACTCAAAACAGAAATACAGACAGGCGGTACAGTAGGGGCAGCGGGGGGAGGAGGCCATGCCCCCTGGTAATGGAAAGGAGCAGGGCATGACCCAGGATGGCCTGGGAGACAGTGGGGTCACAAAGGACCCTAGGACTCCGGCCACACACATGCAGTCCCAGAGCGGGCCGCCTGCACGGGTATGCTGGCTGCAAGTCTGGGGGCACCAGGGTGGGGCTGCCTCCATCTCCAACGGGAGCATGGGAGGCTGACAGCCAGCCACCAGCACCTGGACATGCACGTGTGGGTGTTCGTGGGGGTGTCTCCAGAAGCCTATGGGCATGGCTATGACAGGTGCGCCTTTGGGACATACCTATGTGTGGGTGCGTCCATCTGGGTGTCTCTGGGACACGTGTGCAGGAGGCCATCTCAGACACTTGCCTTCCCATGTTTCTGTCCCACCCATCCAGGCTCTGGGCAGACTTTGTCTTCTCTGCTCCCAGCCTTGCCCCACTGCAGGCGTAGCCCCTCCCCCACACTGAGACTCCAAACTGCCCTGCCCTTGGGGGAAAGCTTTCCCTCGAAAACCAGGGTGAGGTGTCCTTTCCTAGCCTTCTCTACTGTCACTGCCATGGCCATGGCCACAGGGCGGGGCTGGGAGATGCCAAGGGATGAATGGGCCTTGCCCTCTGGTTGGTACTAGCACAGTTTTTCCAGACACTCAACTCAGACACACACACACACACCCTCCCTCCCTCTCTGGAATCCTCCCGAAGCTCCTGCAGCCAACTGGCATGCCCCTCCAACCCCCCCAGCTCTCCACCGTCCTGCCAGCCTGTTAGGGTGGGGACCGCTCGTCAGCTGCAGTCCTCCAGTTCCCAGGGGTTGTAGTGGGTGCACAGCTCCTGTCTCCCCCCAGATTCTATGTCCAGGCACACCCCTATCTGAGGCTTGGAGGGGTGCCACCCTGACAGCCTCCCTGGAGACCTGGGTCTCACCAGGTGCAATGCCTCTTGCTTCCATCAGCTCAGCTGGCCAGAGTGTACTTGTGTGGGAGGGGCACTGACCGGCCCAGGGGGCCAATCTGGCTCAGGACCCCCAGGCCAGTTTAAGACCCAGATCTACCCTGCCTAGACCCCCCATCCCTTGCCCAACTCTTTTGGGGTTCTGTTGGTATCTGTTGCATGACAAATGGAGGACACAGTGAACCCCTCAAACACCCTGAGGTACAGCCCCTGACCTTGCCTCCACTGCTGTCGTGCCACGGTCCTACTGCACCAGCCAGCAGGCACGGGAGTCAGGGACCACATCTGGAGTGTGAGGGACAGAGTGGCCAGCACAGGGACACAGCCATCCAGCTGCTTGCTCCAGGCTGCTCCTGTGCCCAGAACATCCTGCCCTACACCAGGACAGCATGCAGGTCCCTCAGGGCACTGAGACCTGGGGGAGGCCACTGCAGGGTCCTGGTGCCCAGGCAGAGGTCAACTCAACCTGCCTGCCTGCCACACCTTTGCCTGCTCCTGTCCTACCAGGCTCAGCAGGGGGCCCCAGTGGAAACCAGGCAGTACCCTGCCCCTCACAACAATTCCAGATGTGGCCATGGCAGGACAGGGCACCAGTGACCTCTGAGGAATCACTGTGGGGGCCGGCCACCAGCCCTGCTGAGGAGGTTCTGCTCCTGCAGCTGGACAGCCGCCCCAATGCCCCTCCCCCCACTTCCCTGCACAGACTGTGGCAATTGCCTCAGCCCTCTCCCCACCAGCCTTGAAGCCCCCACCCCAAGCCCCCTCCTCAGCGTGGCTGGGTTGAGGCGTGTGGATGAGCCAAGGATGGGGACAGGTGCAAGGATGTCCCATCCTAGGGTTTCAGGCCCGTCTGGTCCTGCATCCAGGTACCCTGTGTGGCCCACACACACTGCAGGCCTGCTCCATCCCCAGGGCCCACCCCTCCCTGCCCCTCTCCGGGCCCTGCTGAGTCACTGACGCGCAGACTTTCCCAGGGCCTATTTTCAGCAGCTTGTCTCTCGGGACCCTGTCTGCCCCAAGGTCTTGCCCTAGGGTGGGCCTGCAGGGCCAAACACTGCATTCCCAGAAGGACCCCCTGCTGCCGCCCTGGAACTCACCCAGCCCAGGTAGGCTCTCCGGGAAGCAGGAGTGGCTGCGGAGGGGTGGGTTGGGGGGACTGGGGTGCACACACTGAGCTTCCTCAGTGGCCTGCCTGGGGTCCCTGGTCTGGCCGGATGGTGCCCCTGCCTCCTCCTCCCCGACCACACTGCGCCTCATTCATTCCAGGAATCTCTATGTCCTGAAGCCAAAACCCATACAGAGCTGCCTCAAATGCCAGACTGGCCAGTCCAGCAGCTGGGCCTGTTCATGGGATGTATGCCCACCCTGCCCTGTAGCCAGCCAGGCCCTGGGAAAATGTGCTGCCCACACCTGGCCATTCTGTTCTGCCCCAGTCCTTGCCTGGCCCAGCCCTCAGCAGCCCAGAGCCAGGGTCACTCTGGAGGGGGGGGGGGGCGCTCAGCCAGTGGCCGGTGAGCCGGTGTTTGGACCCAAGGCCAGAAGTCAGGCCCCTTCATTCCTAAAGAAGCTCAGGTAGGTTAGTCTGAGCTGGGACGGGTCCATGGGGAACCTCCATGATTGGAAGGGACTGATATGGGGAGTCACTGGCCAAGGGGAAGCTGGACAGGGCCCAAAGGGAGAGGTGGGGTGAGGGCTGTCTAGGACATGGACAGGAGGATCTGGGCCTCAGGCAAGTGGGACAGGGGATGCTGCAGACAGAGCAGGCCTCACGGTGGTGGTGGTGCCTGGCTGAGGGGACCAGGTCAGAGGTGGGGACGGCAGGAGTTGCGGGAAGCTTGGAGAGACCTGGCCAGTTAAACTGGACCTATGGAAGGTGTGGTGCGGTTGGGGAGGATGGAGAAGGAAGCCAGGGGGCCATGCACAGCCCTGGGGTTCTGGACTGGGCACTAGGTGATCAGAGGGCCTTTCAGGGCCTCCTCAGTGGCAGGACACGGTGACGGGGTGGATGGGATCGAGGCCCGGCAGCGGGAGGTGGAGGAGGCAGCATACAGATGTCCGTGTCCTCCAGCCCTGCATCTTGTGGGGGATGCCAGGGAAGCACCTGGCCGTGGGGAGAGGCTTCCCGGAGCTGGTGCAGCCGAGGGGGCCCGGAAGCGCCCAGCGACGCCCGCGGGACCGGCAGTAGGGGCCCCGCCCCGGTTTCTATAACAACTCTTGGAAACAAACACAGCGGCAAGTCATCCTCAGCCCTCAGAAAAGGCGGCACGCCCTCCCTGGCCAGCCCGGGGTCGGGGGCACTACGCCCCAGGCAGGGCCAGGGCCGACTTGCCCTGGAAGTTATCTCACACCCCTCACCCCCATGCCGCCCAGAGGCCTTTGCCCATAAATAGGCCCAGTTCCCCCAGGTTTGGGGAAGGGAGCGCTGCCGCCCCCCCCCCCCCCCCCCCCCCCCCCCCCCCCGCGGCCCGTCTCCTCCGCATAGTTTCCACTGGAGGCTTCCAAGGGAGGGGCCCTGCTGTGCCTTCAACAGCCCCTCACTGCCCAGAGAGCAGGAATTTCCTGTCCAACACCCAGCGAGGGCGGGTATGGGGGCGCTCAGGGAAGTCTTGAGTATCCCCAAACGGCTCCCAAACCAGGGATCCTCGCCCAGCGGGAGGTGGGCATCTCGTCTCAGCACTCGCCGGATGCCATGTACCTGTCCCAGCCGCTCCGCCTGGGGTGTGGGACGGGCAAGCCTGGGATCCCTGGTCCCGTGTTCCCCTACCCCCAGCCAGCACCCTGCACATTCTAGCTGCATTTCTGGCACCAGCCAGGTGGGAGGAGATGCTGCCGTCCACTTTGTGCACCTAGCTCGGCCTGGCCGGGCGGAACCTGGCACTGCCCGACGCCGGTGATCCACCCCCAGGACACGGATGGCAGCCCGCAGGACAATGGGCCAGTGGGCTGCAGGGCCGGGGCGGGGCCTACACGAGAGCTGGGGCACAGGGAGCTGGCCCTGGGGTACAGGGCACACAAGCCCGAGGTGACCACGCCTAGAGCCCGAGGCGTCCGTGTTGTGTGTGGGGGTGCCCAGGGCGGGCGGTCAGTCGCTTTCTGCCATTAGTGGAAGGGGAGGCGCGCCCCCTGGTGGCTTCCCGGGAGCAGTTGGTAAAAGTGAGCAGCAAGGAGGCGCTTCCGGGGCTGCCTGCTGCGGAGGGGCACCTGCGCAGGGGACTCAAGCCCCCAAGACCGGACCCGAGACTGCTCTCATTCCATCCACGCGCCCCAGCAGCGCCGAGGCAGGCCCGTCAGCCTGCCACCCACCACCCCACTCCCCATTCCAAACCCTGTATGTCTAGGCTGTCCTGGGCTGAACACCCACCCACCTGTCCCTGCAGAGGACCCTGGTCACCTGTCCTCTTCCTCCACATGCCATGTTCTCTGCTCTCTTTTTAAGGCTGGCCCCTCTTCACCTCTGGGTCTCTGATGGACCCAAGCATCTCCTGGCTCGAGTGCCCACTGCTGGCATTTCTGGGGACCAGGACTCCCATCCCCGCCTGCACCTCATCTGGCCCCACTCAGCCACCCGCCCCATCTCGGTGTCGGCAGAGCCCTCCAGCCTCCACCTCCTCCGAGAGGCCAGGGCGCCAGGACAAAGGAATTCTGCCCCACATTCATGCCCATCCCACAACTAGACACAGTGCTGGGTCCTGCAATTCTGAAACCTTTTACTGACAGCAAAACTCCCAGCAGTTGAGCGTGAACCACGTGAGGAGGTCAGGAAGGCTGTGCGAGGCAGTGTAGGAGGCTGACAGTGCCTTTGGAACACTGAGGGTGCGTGTGTGCATTGTGGTGTGTGTGTGTGTGTGTGTACTGTGCCATCACCAGCAGGGGGGCATAAATAACCCTGTGGGGTATGCACCGGGCAGCAGGAGGGGGAGAGTGGGGTGGCCCCCAGAGAGACCCAGCCAGGGTCATGGAGACACAGGGACATGTGAGGCCACAAGACCTACAGACATGAAGCCTCAAGGACCCAGAAGAGGGTCATGGGGAGCAGGGACACAAAGCAGACACACCCAGAGAAACAAAACGGGTGGTTGTGGGACTGTCTGGGGTTGGCCCAGGGCAGTTTCCTCCTGCCCCAGGGCTCAGGACATGTTGGAGTGGGATTGGGCAGCTGGTCATCTCCCCACTGAGCCAGGCAGTAGGCCCTGGGGCAGATGGCCCATGTGCTCTGGTGGGGGCTGGGGGCCTAGGGCTGAACTTTGCCCTCAGGGTCTGTATCGTAGATGTAGCTGCCCACGGCTCCCGTGTTCACTCCTGCAGAAAGAGGTGGAAGGGTGATGGGGAAGGGCAGGGCACGCACCCACACCCTGAGCCTCCCGGCCACACTCACCCTTGGGTCCGAAGAGGATTCCGTAGCAGGGCTTGTGGCAGTACGGCTGGCCGGCGTGCTGGGGCAGCATGGGGGTGAGGCGGGGCAGACTCCTGTCCGTCCCACCCCCACAGCCTCCTCCTTGTGCAGGCCCCCTCCCTCCCTTCCTCTCTCCCCGGGGCCTCAGGCTCCCAAAGCCAAGACCAGATCCACCACCGGGGGAGGGGCGACCCCCATAAGCCCGTGGGACCCTCACCTCCGCGTGTCCGCCAGGAGTCAGCGTCTTCCC
Organism: Phataginus tricuspis; assembly: GCA_029783875.1. Lineage (NCBI taxonomy): Eukaryota > Metazoa > Chordata > Mammalia > Pholidota > Manidae > Phataginus > Phataginus tricuspis. The sequence goes on from JAQQAC010026072.1 coordinate 284,853, forward strand.
GCAGCGCTCACAGCGCAGGCACGGGCGGTGCCAGTCCTTGCCCAGAGACGTCACCTTCTCGGCTGGGCAGGGGAGGAGATGGTGAGGCCCAGGCCCTCCAGGGCAGACTCTCGGGGGCTTGAGGGGAGGCACTCACCAAAGTAGACCCTCTTGTTGCAGCGAGGACACATGTTGGGCTCCCCGGTGAAAGTGGTGACACAGGAGGCTGGAGGGGAGGAGGGGTCAGGGCGGGGTGCAGCTGTCCCCACAACCGCCCTCCAGACACCAAGCCAGGCCCACCTTTGCTGGGCCCCTTGGGGGGGCCACTCGCCTTCCGCTCCTCGGCCCGGGCCACGGGGACCTCGATGGGGCCAGTGACCTGAGGTCCCTCAGCAGAGGGCTTCTCATAGATGTAGGAGCCTGCACCTCCGATGTTCACACCTGCAGGGTGGCAGGCACTGTGGGGTGGTGGCCAGTGGCCAGCCCACCACCCGGCTCTCACACAGCCCTCCACAGCCCATTCTGTGGGGCAGAATCCCCACCCAGAGGGCACTGGTGGGCTGAGGCATATTTCTGGAAGGGCATGGAGGAAGCCAGACTGCCAAGGACGGGAGGGGCCCCATGGGCTAGGGGAGAAGGGGACCGGGCCCCCTACAGGCATCCTGCTGGCCCCATGTCTATGCTCGGTGGAGGATGCACACAGGTCACCCCCACGGCCGCGCAGGACACACACAAGGCTGGGGCCCAGCTCACCTTTGGGCCCAAACAGCGTGGCGTAGCAGGGCTTGTGGCAGAATGGCTTCCCATCGTGCTAGGCAGAGGGTGAGGGTGAGGGCCTGTGCCTGGCACAGCCCCAGACCCGGAGCCCTCCCTGCCTGGGTGTGGAGGGGCTCACCTCGGCATGGCCCCCGGGCGTCAGCGTCTTGCTACAGCGCTCGCACTTGAGGCAGAACTTGTGCCAGTCTTTGCCCAGGGAGCTCACTTTCTCAGCTAGGGGCAGGAGGGTTGGTCAGGGTGGTGTTAACAGCCTGCACTCTGTGGGGTTGAGGCATCTCGCTGCCCCGGGGTCATGTGCTGGAGCAGGACTCCAGCTCATGCACCTGTGCCTCTCCCTAGTGCCACACCTGCCCCTCCTCACATGGGTCCCGAACCCCTCAGTCGGGCCCTCATGGAGTTGGCAGAGCGCCCCTGGCTGACGGCAGTGGCCCTGAGCCCCCAGGTCCCTTGGGGGAAGAACATCCCCCGTTCCCCCAGAGGACAGGATGCCTGCCTGCGTGTGGTCTCCCCACCCTCAACCCCAAGAACCCACCCCCGAGCCTCCAACTGCAGCTCTGGCACCCAAGGCCTCCTCCCCCCCGGCTGCTGGCCGCTCAGAAGTCCGGGGGGCAGGGGCAGGGGGACTCCCAGAGAGCAGAAACCGGACCCTCCCCAGGGGGGCATGGCAGGAAAGGGCAGAGGTGAGGGCAGGAAGAAAGGCCGGAACCAAGCAGGAACTCCGAAAGGAAGGGGCCTGGCCAGAGGAGCCCTGGGGAAGGGGTCAGGCAGGCTGGGCCCTGCCACCCCGGCACCATCTGGCTGAGCCCTGAGAGGAGGCCAAGGAGCAGGGGCGCTTCTGGTCCCTCAGAGAGGTCACTGCCTAGGCCAGGCCTCCCCTAGGGCCTGGAGGAGCAGAGAGTGGGGCCATGACCCGCCCTGCACCCCCCCACACACACACCGAGCCATGGTGGCCATGGGCACTGCTGGCAGCAACGAATCCTCTGGTGGCCCAGGTTTGGGGCTCCGAGTGCCAGCTCCCACAACCCTGGTGAAATCTGCTGGGCCCAGCCAGGCCAGGGTCAGTCTCCAGGACCCCTGCCCCACCCACCTCCTCGGGGAGCTCAGGCTGAGAGCCCTCTGCCCATTCCACCCAGGGATGCTGGGGCATGGCTGGCCAGCCCCACCCCTGCCTGAGTCCCTGCCAGGGCGGCCGGTGCTGGCTGGGCCCAAGGATGCAGCCCGGCATCCTCTCCCAGATCTCTGGCTGGCCAGCGGTGGCCGAGGCAGCTGCAGTTCAGGGCTGCCGGCGCTACGACGTGGCCACGTGGGTGCAGGGGAATGACCCTCAGACCCACTGGGCAGGTCGATGGCCACACATCACTGCCTGAGTTGAGAAGGCAGAATCGATAGGGCTTGGAAGGGAGCTGGCTCCCCACCCAGCTGCACCACTGCTGGGGACACAAACGCATGGCATCCTGAGGTCACTCTGGGATATGCTGGCCAGGGTTTCACTCTGCTTCTACTGAGCGGTTATGGCTGCTGGGGCGCAGCCTGTTGGGGGGTGGGCAGGACCCCAGCCCCCTGGCTCCCACCTCCACCAGTGCCTCCCAGCCAGGGCAGAAGCCGCCTGGTCTGAGCCGCCTTTGTTTTCCACTGAGAGCCAGCACCACCCCAACAGGCAGAGGCGCTTTTCCTGGCTGCCCCTGGGACTGACGGCCCAGGGCCCAGCCCTGGAGAGCCCTGAGCTGCCTGGCTGGGGCAAATCATGGTCAGTGGGCTGGCAGGAGGACCCTGGGGCTGTCCCCCACCCAGCCTTACAGGACAAGCCCTCTCAGGGCTGAGAACAGAGGGCTGGCGGGCTCCGGGGGAGGTGGCGGAAGCCCCTGGGCTCCCAGCCAGCCCAGAAGCACTCCAGGCCAAATCCGGTCCCTCCCCTCTGGGAACAGCAAACAATCGGGGCTCCTCCTCCCGCCCTCCGCAGCAAAGCCAGGCAGCTCCACCTAGGCCAGTCCCCATCGAAGACCCTGATCCCTGTCCTCAGACCGGGGAGTAAGTCTGTCCTTCTGTGCTGTTGCTGGTGCGAGGGTCGTCACTGGGCAGGGACTATGCCGCCTGGCAAAGTGGGAGGGGGTCAGGAGAGAGCCTGAGTAAGTGGGTAACCAGGTGCGAGCCAGGGAGTCGGGGAGCACCAATGGGGGCCGCCTATGGTGCGGGGGGCACAGGGTATTTACTGAGAGTGCCACCTACCAGGGGGCATCCCAGCTGAGACCTGCTGCTCTTCCTGTCATGGCAGTGGACCTGACCACCTGGGCTCCAGTGCCCTCTCATGATGGTGGGGACCCGCTTGTCACCCCACCCCACCTGCACCCATGGGAAAGTCCTGGGGGAACTGGTGGCAACGCAGCAGACACGCTGGAACACGCTTGAGGTAGAGGCCAAGGTCGCCCCCTCCTTCCGCCGTGGGCTGAGTCCAGACAGAGCCCAGATGTGGCCCCGGCCTGCGTGGGCAGAGGTCCGGGTGGGAGATTCACTGCTCGCGGCCACCCCAGCCCAGCCACGTGTCCACGAGGAAGGGCCCAGAAAGTAAGGGGCGTGCGGGAGGTGCCCTGCGCGTCCGGCCCCACCCGACCCCGCCCGCTTAGCACCGGTGTTGGACCGCGAGGCGCTCGCGCACCCTCGGCGCTCCCCCAACCCCGGCCTCTCACCCGGGGACCACGTATCCCAGGCCTCCCGGGCCCTCGCCCCACCCTCACTGGCCGCTTCGGGTTCGGGCATGGCCACCCCTCAACCCCGTCGCAGCTCCAGTATCCGGCCGCACCCGCGTGGCAGCTAAGCGAGCTGGCCGCGGGGCCGCGCATCCTGGAGCCGGGGTCGGGCGCATGCCGAGGACTGCGGGGGCGCGCGGCTCTGAGGCAGGAGGCTGACCGCGAAGGGCGGCGGGGCGCCGGGCGGGCCCGGACACTCACCGAAGTACACAGTCTTGTCGCACTTGGGACATTTGGAGGCCATGGTCGGTGCACCCGGTCGGTCCGCGCCCTCCGCCCGCGCCTGTCTCCGCGCCGCCGTCGCCTCGCCCGCCGCCCCGCCTTGCCCGCTGCTGTCCGCCCGCCCATTGGCTCTGCGGCCGGGGAGGGGCCTCGGGAGCCCGCCCCCGGGGTCCGGCAGCCGGTGGGGGACACCGAGGGGTGGGGGCGCACCTGCCGGGGCGGCGGGGGGGCGGCTGGACCAGCCTGGCGCCCGTCTGCCCGCGCCTTGCGCGTTTCCACGGCAACGTCGGGGCCTCGGGCTGGGGCAGCGGGGGCGGGGCTCCACCGCCCCTCGGCTCCGGGGCAGTCCGGGCCGGCGGAGCCCCGGCCTGGAAGGGCGGCCCCCTCGCAGACGGATGCCCGGCCCTGGCGCCCCGGCTCCCGGGAGGATCCCACCCAGCACCCTGCCGCGCGCAGGACACCTCCCCGTGCGGCCCTTTGTTACTCGGTTTCTGTAGCAACGGCCGCGCGGGGGAGCGAAGTTGAAACGGGAGCGAAGCTGAATGGGCCGGCGTGCGGCCACCCGGCCGGTCCCGGTCCCTGTAGCGTCCTCGTACCCCGCCCCGCCCCTGACCCCGTCAGTGATGCTGAAGGTTCGGCGGGGAAGGTCAGGGTGCCCGCTGCCTCCAAAAGCAGCATATGGGAAATTGCTGGAAGCCACGGGGAGTGCCCCGCATCAGGGACCCCAGGGGCGTGCTGCATGCAGGGTGGAAGGTGTCCTGCCCAAGCTCCCAGTGGGAAAGGGGATGTAAAGGGTGCCAGGAGAAAGGGGCACAGAGATGGAAGTGCCTTCTGCAGGTGCCATGCCCCTGTGGGCCGGCCCTGCCATCTACGTGCTCCCCCCTCCCAGAACCCCTGCCTTGAGCATCTTCCTCCCGACCCAACTGGCTAGCTCAGGACTCACAGCTTCCCACCTCCCTACTCCTGGCCTCAAAGCCGTCCCCAGGACGGCAGGATGGCGAGGATCTGCCTGCCGGCACTCAGGACCCTCCAGGGCTCCCCAGTCCTCTTCCCAAGGAGGGTCTGCCTGACCACTTCCACCCCTTCCTGCACCCACCCTGGAGTCTGTAGAACCGGGTCTTAACCACCCCCTGAGGGGGACAACCCCCACACTCTCTGGCCTCCTCCCTGGGGCTCCACCTCTTCTGGGTCCTTCTCTGGGCCTCCAGCCCCAGCTGAGTGTTGAGCCTGGCAGACAGACAGACGCCCAAGCCCGGGTGGCCAGGCCCAGGCCCCATGTCTGTGAGTCTCTCTGCAGGACACCATGTCTGCAAACCCCCACCCTCCCCGACTGTCCTCCTCTGCCTGGTACTCCTGCCCTGCTGGAGGGCCAGGAGGCCTCCACCTCTTGCTCCAGACCCCTGGCACCAGGTGTGTTTGCAGAGTGCTGAGGGAGTGAGCCGGTGTCCCACGGCCCTCCAGAGCCCAGGCATTCATGTGGCCCCACCCTGGCCCAGCTCCCCCACGTACTTGCCCTACAGCCACCGCCATTTCCGTGAGTGGGAACAAGAGCTTGGGAGCTGTGCGCCCCCTGCCCGGCCTGCCCGGCCCCCTCCCCGTTGGCGTCCTAACTCTGGCCCTGTGCCAGCTGAGGCAGGAGACAGAAGAGGAGGCCTCAGAGGTCCCCATCCTGGGCAGGGTGGCCACTGTGTGGGGGCTCCCCACAGGTCAGCTATTCACAGCCTGCCCCTTGCTCCGGCTGGGAGTCATGTGTCTCTGAATAATTCATGGACCCACTGTCCAACTTGGCACCTGTTACCATGCCCTTTCCAGTTTGGGGGCCCTGGGTATCACCCTCTGTGACTCCACCCTGCGTCTGAAATTTGCAGGACATTGTGGAGGGCAGGGCAGGCTGGGCACCCACCTGCCTGGAGAGTGAAGGGCAGAGCAAAGGAACGGCTCCGCATAGGGCAGGTGTCTTGGGGGCAGGCAGTGGGCAGAGTGGGCCAGACAGTTGCCCAGTCCCCAGCTGCAGCCCCAGGGCCCGGGCACAGGCTCCCTGACCTGACAGACTCTGACCGATCAGTAGATCAGTGGAGGCGGGGCAACAGCAGCCACATCAGGCTACAGGCTGGAATGGGGACGAGGGGAGGGGTCCTGGCTGGGTGAGGACAGCGAGTTTCCAGAGGGGCAGGCAGGGCCCCGAGGTGGCCCAGCTAGTCCCTCCCCTGGGCCAGTGGCATGGTGTCGCAGCAGTGCCGGCAAATATGCAGGGCCTGGTCTCCGCTGTGCTGCGGGGCCAGGACTGGGCTCAGTGGTGGGTCGTAGAAGGCCTGGGAAGGGTGAGGAGCTTTGCTGTGTAGCCATGGCAGGTCTCCAGGCAGGCTCCTGCGGGGGGAGGTGGGGGTCGACTCTTGCCTGAGATGCCCCTGGCCCTGGGTGGGGGCTCAAGTCCTGTGTTCGGCCTACAAACGCAGGGCAGAGCTGGCAAACCCAGTTCTAGGCACCGAGACCTTTGCTCCCTCCAGCCCCAGCTCAGGCCCAGCTCAGCCCCCAAGCGGCCCAGTGCTGGGGCGGGGCAGGGCCCCTGACTCTCCTCAGGGCCTGTCTGCCTTTGGGACGGAGCGCTCCTCCCTTGGGCCTGTTGGGTGGGGAGGGGGCCAGGTTGGGAGGAAGCCCCAGGCCTGGGGAGGAAGGCAAGGCTCCAGGGAAGCTGGTCTTTGTCAATGTCAACAGCCTAGTCTCACAGCCCCCAGCTGAGACCCCACGAGTCAGTCCAGGGGCAGTGGGGGCACACGCGGGTGCTGCAGATTACAATTGGTGGCTGGGGGCCCCATCGCAGGCTCATGGACGGGGGCCAGCATGCCTCTTATCTGTCTCCAGTGGGCGAGCAGAAGTGGTTTCTATTTTAATAGACGTCCACACCTCACAGGGCTGGGGGCACAGGAGGCACAGCTCAGGAATGAGGGGTGAGGGAGCCCTCCGGGGAAGGCCACACTGAGCCCTCCTCCCTAGGCTGGCGAGCTCTCACCTACCATGAGGGCCTGCAAGGGTGGGGAGCAGGGGCCAGCCTGAGGTAGGGTTTTGGAGAAGTGAGGACTTGCTGGAATCCGAGCAGACCCTCACTGTGGGAACCACACCTGCTGGGGTGGCCTGTGGCTTCTGGCAGAAATCTCAGACAGCTGGGCAGGGCTTTGCCAGGAGCAGGATGGCAGGCCCATCAGACCCAGCTCTGTTGGCTGCCCTGGCGGGAGGGGAGCCGTGTGGCCTGGGGAGCCAGGCACCTGCCAGTCTCGATCCCAGGCCCAGTCCAAGCCATCGCCTGCTCTGGACGGACACCGGGTAGCGGTGGGGTGGGGGCTGCAGCTCCAGTCCCCCCGCCCTGGCCGACTCTCTTTCTGCCCCAACGGGTGGGTGGTGGGCACTGGACCAGGCCCTGCAGGAGGCGGGTGTGTGCGCAGAGGAGCAGAACCCGTAGCCCAGCCTGCAGGCCAGCACCGCCTGGGCCACGCTGCCTGCTGGGGACCCCCAGAGGGCCTCCCACCGACGGCAGGGTCTCCAGCCTGAGCCGCCCACCCACCCACCTAGCTGCCTCTGCCCCAGGCGTGCGGGGAGGGGACGGCCTGAGGGCCCAAGACAGGAGAGGGCCCAGAACAGACGACTCAGGAAGAGTTAGTTGGTTTTTTCTTTTTATGAGTTTTTTTTTCTTTGTTTTTTTTTAATATGAAAATTACTTGAAAAGACAAGGGGCCAACCCCACCAGGCAGCTTGGCTGGCCGCTGGCCACGCCGGTCCTAACATTCCAGATGTAAGTTACAGAGCTTAAGTTCATCTACAAAAAAAGTAATAAAAATAAAATTTAAAATGGCACCTTCAACAGAACACAACAGAACGTGGGCCGGCCGCGGGGCGGGTGGGCCGCGGCGGCTCCTCAGCTCCGCTCCGGCCAAGAAGTGAACACAAAGCTAGAGTGGCGCCCGGCGTTCCCAGGACGGCGGGAGGGGCACCGCTGGCGGCCGCGGCCTCGGCCCTAGTCCTCGATGACTATGGGCTCGTCGTTGACGGGCGGGGGCGGCGGCGGCCGCGGCGGCGGGGCCGGGCTCTGGCGCAGGGCCAGGGGCTTGTAGGGCCGGCGGGCGGCCCGCTTGGTCTCCGAGGACGAGAGCAGCTTGCGGACCTTCCTGCGGTGGGAGGGCGACGCCGCGCGTGACGCCCCGGCCCGCCCGCCGCCCGCGCCCGCCGCCCACCGCCCCGGCCCGGGCGGGCCCCCACCTGGTCTCCTCGGTGGCCATGTAGAATACGTCATCGGGGGCGTCGATCCAGTTCATCCGCCGCCGCTTGACGGGGGGCAGGGAGCCCCCCCGGATCAGGCGCACCTTGGTGGGGTACGGCTTCCCGTTGAGCAGGAGGTTCCGGTTTGGTCCCTGTGGCAGAGGGTGGCATGAGGGGCCGCCCTGTGACCCCGAGGCAGCAGCCCCAGCACGACGGGCCGGAGGCACCCACCGCCTGCCCCTCTGGGCCCGCTGGGCCTTTGGCACGCTCCCAAGCGGTGCCTGGCGGGGCTGCCTGGGCCTCTTCCCGGACACACTGTGTGAACACACTGTATGAACACACGTGTGCCCATGTGTGTGCAGGGCCGGGCTCCCACCAGCGCAGCTGTGCCGCCTGCCCCCTTACCATGTGCCTGGTCTGTCCGTGGTTCGCCAGACCTGACAAGAGCAAGGACAGAGCGTGAGGCCCCCACGCCCGCCGACGTGGGGAAGTGGGGCCACACTCCTCCCCACGAGCCACAGCCCACATGCAGGCAGGGGCCGGAGGACACGGGAGCCTCAGACCCCTCGGAGCTCCCAGGGGCTCTGAACGGCCGGCTCCCTGCATGTAGGCCCCCCACCTGCCCTGACTGGGCCTCGTTCAACCGGTGACCAAACAACGCCCGCACAGCTATAAATACAGCAGCACCAGAGAGCCCCCTCTGCACGGCTCAACTGGACTCTTCCCCAGGGGCTGGAGCTGACCTCACAGACCCCGGGGCTGGCTGCCCTGTGAGAAGCTGATGGAGGCTCACAGGAGAGCCCAGCTGGCCAGGACACAGGGGCTTCCACACTGTGGGGGGCAAGATCTGGAGTCCCAAGCTTTGGGAAAGGCACCATCCTAGGTCACAGCCACCCCACCATCACAGGCCTGCCACCCACGACAGGCACACAGTGCCAGGGCTCTGAATGCCCACTGGGTGAAGACCCTGCTGGGAAGCGGGCCGGGCGCCTCTGCCTACTGTGCTCTTGTGAGCGTGGGCTGTGTGTGTGAGTGAGGCGTGTGGCTGGCCTGCGGAGCCTTCCCAGAAGTGCTTCTAGCAGAGGTTTATATCCTGAGGTTCAGAAGAGCTGTACAGCCCTTCCCCACCTGCAAACAACCTTCTCACTTGGGGTGCCCCCAGGCAGGGCAGAAGGACGGGCCTGCAGCCCCCAGGGCCCAGCTCCGGGCTGGCCCCCTGCCAAGGGCTACTTACCTAGGTAAGTGCCTATCAGAGAGACAGTGTGGAGGGAAGAAAACACACGTTAGAGCGAGTGTGCGCCCATGGCGGCCTCTCAGTGGGTTCAGGCCTAGAGCCTGCAAAGGCCTGCCCACACATCTGTGCCAATGTCCCCTAGGTTAGCTGTGGCCTCCGAGTCGAGGCACCCACGGTGGCGCTCCCTGGGACCTGCACGCCGGCACTGAGGCAGATCCTAGAAAGCCCCGAGGAGTGGAAGGCCTCTGGCCACCGTGCTTAGGAATGGCTCTCCACCAAACAAACCCTGAGGCTCAAAGATGCCCACCAACCAGCCCAGATTTCCATTTCTGCAGGCTTTGCTCACATTGCTCCTGGGTGCCCACCACAGGGGGGCAGAGAAGCAGCCCATCCCCACAGGTCCCAGGGGACAAGCAAGTCTGGCCCAGCCCTGTGCAGCACCCCAGGGGCAGCAGCCCTCCAATCCTGAGCCCAGAGAGGGGCCCAAGGTGCCCAGACAGGGACCCTGGCCCTCCTATCTCGAGGGCTGGCAGGAGGGAGCCTCGCCCTCAGTTCCCTTTAGCCCAGTTCCTGTCTACCTCCCTCCCACACGGATCCTGAGGAGGCCGATCTGGGGGCCACTGGGCCTCCAGGGCTGATATGCCCCCACTGCCAGGGCAACAACAGGGGCTGGGGAGGCCCTGGGGCAAGGTGCCCGGCCAGAGGGGGAACAAGGGCCTGGGCAGCTGACCCATTAGGGGCCCCACTCCAGAGGCCGAGGCCAGCCTGGGCGCTTGAGGGTGGGAGGGTCCCAGGACGGCTTCAGGCCTCCGCAGGCCCCCACTCCCCTTCCCCTGGGCATCCCACCCCACCTGGAAGAGGGTGCTGCAGCCTCAGGGGCGAGACCCCACCCCGGTGCACTGCCACAGGATACCCAGGCCTCCTAGACCTCCCCGACCATGCCACAGATCTTTCCTGTCTACCCCGAGGGGCCGGGTCCTGCAGCCCCCCACCAGGCAGGGCACACGTGAGGGCTGTAGGGTTGAGGGCACAGCGCGGGCAGCCACACAAGCTGAGGCTGATGGCATGCGGCGGTCACAGCGCGATGGCAGACAGTGAAGCAGGCGGCGGAGGCGCCAGGGCCACGCCAGCAAGCACAGTCCACAGACCGGGCGCTGGGCCAGGAGGGAGGGGCCGGCCCCCAAGCCAGAGGTGGGACAGGAGGCGGCATTTGGGTGAGTGGGGGCCCCACGGGGCAGGGCTTGGTTCTCTGTCAGCTGACAAGTGAATGAGGAAGGGGTGAGGCGGGCCCGGCCTGCGAGGACTGCTGCAGGGACGTGCCCCGGGCCCCGCGGCACACCATGCAGCGAGCGCAGCACACACAGGCACGCAGGGAGGGCTCGGCACAGCACCGCGCCGGCCCGGCCTTACCCCGGCTGGGCATCAAGAGGCGTTTCTTTGTGTTGCCTGGCAGCGCCCGGTGGCGGGAGAGAGAGGGGGAGACACGGTCAGCAGGTGCCGGCGCGCGGACGAGGGCCCCCCGCCTGGGACTCACCGTCCACCCCGTTGTGCTGCTCATAGCTCCTCTTGCCCAGAATGGTGGGGGAGCCGTGGTTGATGACGGGGGCCGACTTGGCGGGGGTGAGGCCACTGAGCACACCGGACACGCTCTTCACGGGGTCGGGCTTGGGGGGGCGGGGGTGGGTCTCTGTCAGGAGCAACACAGGTGGGGAGCACTTTGTGGGTGGTAAACAGTGATGTCGGCCCCACCCAGGACCTTCCTGACCAAGGAGGGCCACAGCCCAGGACCCACAGAGCCCAGGGCCCACCGAGGGCAGTGTCCCGGGAGCAGGGGAGAGGCTGATGGGACCAGGCCCCGGGTCCTGCAGCCCCAGCCGACCGCCAGGATCACTGGGCGGCTGCCAGCAGCTCACAGGCTCCAGACGTGGGCCCATAAATAAGCAGGCCCATTAGCGGCCTCCAGGTCCCGGCCACCGGAGCTGACGGCAGAGGGCTGGCCACTGGCCAGCTGATGAATTAACAGCCTGGCTGGCCTGGCCAAGAACATGCCCCACCGAGAGCTGGCCCTGGCGGGCATAGGCCGCCCACCTGCTAAGGACCCTCGGCCCTTGGTGGCTCTCAGGGGCCACAGGCCACCTGCTCCCAAAGAACGGGACAAGGTCAGCCCCAGGACCAAGACCCCAGACGTGAGTGATGCCAAGGCCACGGTATCCGTATGCAACGCACTTGGCTTGAGGTTAAGGAACATCCCTGACGGGAGGAAAGTCGCCTCCTCACTGGGAAGCTCTCATGAGCCCTCCCTGTTTGGGACGAGCTGCCTGCAGTGGGCTGCGTGGTGGGCAGCCAGGCCAAGGGGCGCCCGCAGAGGTGCTCAGGGCCCCCACGGCCCAGGGACTACAGGGCTGCAAGAGGAGCAGGTGGGACAGAAAGACAGGGCAGCTTGGGCCCCAAGGGCCCCACCTGAGCCCGGCACGGTGCAAGGGGCCCCAAAGGGGTGGCTAGGGCCACAGTCATGCACACAGTGGCAGCACTGAGGGGCTCCCCTCCCTGGAGGCTGCCCGACACGCGGGCTGCCGGTGCAGAGCTGGGGGCGAGGCGGGCTCACCGAGATACCGGAGCACAGCTTCGAGCGGCTTGCGCACAGCCTGCTTCAGCACCAGTGGGCTCTGGGAGGCTTCAGGCAGCCGGGCCGTGCCTGCGGGGAGCCGCACGTGAGGGCCGGCAAGCACCAAGGGGAGCCTGGGCTCAAACTCCCAACAGGCCTCAGTTGCCTGCCTGCCTGACAGGCATCCCTCCTGCAGGGACAGGGCAGCCGGGGTGGGGGACACTCACATTCGGCTTTGATGGCGGCGCTGTTGATGGGCGTGTAGGGGTGTCTGGCGGCGCGCCGCGGGCGAAGGATCTCTCGGCACAGGCGCCGGGCGATCCGCGTGAGCTTGGTGGTGTGCAGGTAGAAGGCCTGTCGCGTCTTCATGGCGAACTTGGGGCTCCCGCCGCTCCGGGCTGGGATGCCATGGGGGCTCTGCGGAAGGGGGCGCGCCGCCCCGACACAGCGCCATGACCGCGGGCCGGGCCCTGGGCCACGCGGGGGGCGGGAGGGCTGCCCACTTACCACGTTACTGCGGTTCGGTCCTGGCCTCTCTCCATCTAACCGTGTTGGCATTTTCAAGCCACCATATTTCTTCCAATATGTCCAACAAGATGCGCAGAGGCGACACTGCATGTTAGGGGGACCCCAAGAATACCACTGGTAAGACTGGGTGGCTACGGACAACAAAGTTGGAAATAGACGGGTTCTTAAGCAGAACCAGTGATGGCAGAGAGCATTTCACAGCTGTCGCCCCTCAGCCACCCCACCCCTGGGGCACCCCACACCCCAAGTGGCTTCCCTGGGCAAGGCAAGGCCCCCACAACCCCCGGCAGGCCCCAGGGTGGTACAGGGGCGCCCAGCACTGGGGGCTGGGCATGCCCTGGGGGCCAGGCGGGGGCACTTACTGTAACAGCTCTCGCAGGCCCGGCCAGCCCCAGGGCTCTGGCCTGGCGCCCCTGCGCCGTTCACCGCGCCTGCCTTCACGTTGTTGACGCTGATCTGGTTCGGATTTGGCTTGTTACTTAGGGTTAAGAGAGATGGAGCCCGTCACAGGAGCACCAGGCCACAGGTGTGCAGCCCCCAGGAAAACACGGCTCCTGGGAGCTGGCAGTCCTCCATGCAGACCCCCAGGCCACAGGGAGCCGGCTGTCCCCTTGCTGGGGAGGCGTAGTCTCTCCCCCCTCCAGTCTGGGAAGCGGCTCCCACAGGGGTTCCAGCCCTATCCAGACCCAGCTGCGTCTGCTGGCACTTGGTTCCCTCCAAGTTGAACCCTGGGCCTGGCAGGTTTGAGTCCTGAGGGCCCAAGCTGCCCGGCAGGCTGAGGGACAGCCAGGTTTGGGTCTGCCAGGAGCTACTCTCCAGGGCCAAGCAGGCCTTGACCACCGGGCCCCACCCGACTTCCCAAGACTGAGCTCCCAGGGACCATCTGATATGACGCCCTGCCCAGGCCCACCCGGCCCCCGGCCCCCAGCCCCGGGAAGGTGGGATTGGTGCTGTGGGGGGCACTTACTAGTTGGGAATATAAACTTGCTTTAACTTGCTCTCCGCTTCAGCTGCTTTCAAACGTTTCTTAAAACAAAACAGAAGGTCAGAGAGGCCAGAAGGCAGGCCTGGGGAGAAGGACACCAGTATCACCCACTGAAATCCACATGGGGCCTGGCAGGTGGGTGCCCTGGGCTGCCGGCTTCCCTCCTGGCCTCTCCCTGACCTAGGGCCCACCTGCTGCACGTATCTGTCGGTGGTCTTCCACATGTAGTAGTATTCGATGATGCTGGTGAGCGACTTCCAGGGCAGCTGAGGAGAGAGGGGAGGTCAGGGAGGACCCTCCCCCAGCACGGGACCCCTGGAGGACTGTCTGTGCACCACGTGGCACCCCCAAGGGCCTGAGTTTTAGTCCCACATGGGGTGCTGCCCAGCTGTGCCTCTGCTGCTCTGGGTTCAGTGCACTACCTGGGAGCAGCCGCCCCGAGCACACGGGCAGCCAGCCCACAGACGCACACGAGACAGCAGGTCTGCCGTGTGTGCCGAGGCCTCTCGCTCTGTCACGAAGAACAAGGCAGTGGTCTCTTAGGGCCCGGCTGCCCCCATGTCGGCCCTGGGCGGCGGGTCAGTGGTCGTCGGCTCAGCCTGCACTCTGATCCTGAGGCCCCACCCCCACCCCCACTGGCCGATGCAGGCTTCTCCACCCTCGTGGCCTCTGCCTCCTGGGGGCTTTGCCAATGCCCACCAGCACCATCTGGGGACACCTGACTAGACGCTGGCAGGCCCGCTGGACCTGGCCTTCTTGGGGGCGCACAGCCTGCAGGACACACTCTTCCCTCCAGGGGCCCCAGCCACTTGCTGCAACAGCAAGGCCACTCTCCTTCCCAAAGAGTTTAAGTGTGTTTTAGGGGGATGTAAGGGTGGGGGGGCCCTGAGGGCACAGGCCCTGCCCCTGGAATTCACCTGGGCTCACCGGGTGGACATTTTTGAGGGACAGAAAACAAGGCCATTAAGGAGGGGCTCAGCAAGCCAGACACAAGCAGGACAAAGCAAGGAAACGGAATGTCTGGACAGGCCAGGATCCCAGGAACGCCCAGCGCCGCCCCTCAACCTGGTGCACGCGTCATTAGCGGCAGGCGGGAGGGACTCTGAGCCCAGCCCCGCCAGGATCTGTTACTGGGCGACACGCCGTGGCCACAGGGCAGCCCGCCCGACGGTACTCACAAAGTCTTGCTGAATGTCCGTGAAATCTTTGCCGTATTTCTCCAGGGCCTCCTCAAAAAGGCTGGCCTCCGAGGCCGACCACTCCTCCATCTCGTCCCTGCAGAGCACGGGGCCTCCCTGTGGCACCAGGGCTGCAATGGCCTTGGCCACATCGTATGCACTCCTGTGCAGGGTGTCCATGGCATGGAACTGCGGCAGGAGACATGGGGGTCACCTGGGCCCCCTGCATGGCGAGCCACCACCCTGAGGGCAGGCGCCACACTTGGGCTGTGTTAGGGACGCACAAGGCCACACAGGGCTCACTGGCCCACGCCCAGCAGGACAAAAGGAGTCCCAGGAGCAGCTGAGGATTCATGGGGAGAAATGGGGCCCCTGGGAGAGCCCCCCCACAGGAATCTAGGTTGGGAGAGGGTCTCCTGGAGGGCAGGGGGCCCATCCCAGCTGTATGGAGCCAGCAGCCCATGGATGATCGACCTGCTTTCTCGGAGCTGCCCCACTCTCCCCAGCTGCGGTGAGGGCCCCAGGGCCCCAGGCTGACTCCAGGCAGGGTGGGATCCGTGCGCATGGGAGGAGTCAGCCCAGGTCAGGTAGCGTACTTTCTGGAGGGTGTAACTGCCCCTCTGACATGAGAGGGGCATGAAGGGGCAGGGCAGGGTGAGGATAGCATCCCCGGGTGCGGCAAGGTCCCAGCAGGGCCTGAGAGGGTGCGGGCCAGCAGCCTCAGCAGTGGGCTGCCACGAGCCCTGTGCACACATCCCCATGGAGGGCTGCGCCTGCAGGGAGGTGCTGGGGGATGCGGATGCCCCTGGCCCCAGTGGCCCAGCTCAGCCCCAGCCTCCCACCGCCAGCAGCCCACTTACCAGGGTGATGTCGCGGGAGGCGGCTGCAGCACTCATGTGCAGGCTGGGCTGCCGGACGCTGCTGCTGCAGTCCAGGGCCCGTGCAAAGGTGCCCACAGAGCTGGGGGGAGGAGGAGGGACATTCAGTAGAGCCTGTCCACTCTTGGCACCAGGACCAAACACCAAACGAGGACATGCTCGCCACCGCCGCGGTGGCCCCCAGGAGCCAGCTGACAGAGTGGCCCGGGGCACAGGGGCAGAAAGGAAATGAAGCAGACGTTGAAGGAAAAGCTCCCTGACATGCACGGAGAGCAGCGGCAGTGGCCTTGGGCCCCGGATCATGCACCTGCTGAGCTCACTGCAGGGTGTGCCTCGTAAGAGGGAGGTCAGGCTTCCCTCCGCAGGGAAGGCTCAGGACCTGTTCCTAAGTTGTTCCTGATGGGGCCCAGCCTAGACTGAGACCTGTGGGCACCTTAGGAACACATGGCCACCACCGTCATGCTCACAGGGGCTCCCCTCTGGCTGGCCCTGCCTGGGGGGGTGGGGGTCTGCGCATTCAAAGCTGCTCTCAGAGCACTGCCTCCCTTGTCCCCATAGGCCCTGGTCTCCGGTGCCACATCCTTCCATTCTGGCCACCTCCACCCTAGCCTGTCCAGGGCCAGCCAGTGGTCAGGCAAACACCTCTGTCCAGTCCTGGAGTCCGAGGAAGAGTCCATCTGACCCAGCTTGCTTGGCCCCCGAGGTACCCCTGAGGGTGCCCAGGTCCAAGCCCTCAAAGCTGAGCTGCCCCAAGACCCACAAAGACCCAGTGGCAGAGTCAGCAGCCCGGAAGAGCTGTCTCCACACCCGGGGACAGGAGAGGCTGGGCCGGCCTCTCTGGGAACTGCAAGGGGTCCCAGCAGGGTGAGGGCCTGAGGCAGCAGGGGCAGAGGCGCAGCCCCTCTGAGTCCCCGCACCCCTCACTGGGGATCCCCTGTGGGCAGACGCCAGGGCTCCTGTCCCTAACATCCACCACGGGGGCACAGGAGAGGCGAAACCCCAAGCCTGGGCCCAGGCAGCACCTCGGCTGTGCCTGGGCCCCAGGACTCACCGGGCCACCACCAGGAACTGGTCAATCTGCTTGTCCGCAAGCGGGTTGCGGGCCTCCCACACCTTGGTCTCCAGCTTGGACTGGTCTCGGCCATCGTCCTCTCCTGGAAGCAAGGAACGTGGCACGGGAAGCCCAAGAGAGGCCACGAGGAGCCCCACGGCCTCTGGCAGGGCCGTCTGGAGCCAAGGTCTAGCCAGCTCCCCAGGGCCACGAGGGATGGGCCCACCAGCGCGACTGGCTGTGAGAGGTGGGGGCGAGGCTGCAGCACGCATGCGCACACACGCACGCTGCCAGGTGTGGACACTCTGGACACAGCGCACCCCAGGCTGCGGTGGGCCCCTGGTCTGGCGAGGAGGGGCTGAACACGGGTGACTGGGACAGGGCGCCGTGAGCACTGTTCAGGGCACCACGGGCTGAAGCAGCCACCCTGACAAAGGGCTTTTGTTCTGAGACACTACAGATTCACCGCCACCGTGCCCAGCCCCCAGGGGACTCCAGTCAGGACGAGGGCCTCACCGCACCTGCCACCCAAGGGCCCTCGGGGAACCACAAAGGCCCTGTCCCAGGGAGCTCTGCTTCCAGGAGAGAGCCCTGCCCTCATCCAGCCGCCCTGACCCTGCACACAGTGGGGGTCTGGTGGGGCTGCAGACATCTGCAGGTCTGTGTCCTGGGGAGCTGGCAATGCCAAACGTCATTTGCCAAGTACCCCGAATCCACAGGGGGTCAGCCTCTGAAGTGACCTTCACTCGCAGAGAAGAGACCTGGCAGCCCGGGCCGGCATCCTGAGGCCCACCCAGGCTCTCCCCTCAGCCCTGTGCTCTCGAGGCAGTGGACCTCCAGACCAAGGGCAGGGCCCCCCTGGTGCAGCCCACTCTTCTGGGTCCCTGCCCAGCACCCAGGCGGGCTCACCAAGGCGGACCTACCAGACAGGCGGAGGACGTGCCCCCACCCAGCTCCCCAGTCACTGCCCAGGACTGCAAGGCCCTCTGACACTCAAGCCACCCGGTGCCTTCCTTTGTCCTCAGGGGGCCTCCCATGGGACGTGGCTGTGACCGGGCCCTTCCTGCCGAGGGGGCTGTGCAGCCAGGGACCCGGTGTGGTCAGGTGGCGCCCTGCCCAGGAGGGCCCCATGGAGCCCCAGAGGATGCCAGCCCCGGCGGGCCAGCCTTGCCACACACAGACCAGGGGCCTGGCTGCCTCCTGGTGTGGCCCCCACTGCAGAGCTTCCTTCCTCCATCCAACCAGAGGAGCAGGGCCCCCAAAAGACAACAAACCAAGAAAGGGCAGGGGGCGTGTGTGTGGGAGGAAGCACAGAGCGCTCACAGCCAGGACCAGCCAGTGAACCCAGGCCGGCCTCGGGGGCTGGCCAGCAGTGGCTGCTCCGCAAAGTGCACTTGGAGGACGCCTGGTTGGCGCCCAGCACAGACCAGGATGCCACTGGACACGCCCCATCGTGGGTAGGCGACCAAGGGGCCAGGAGAGCAGTCCCATGGACCATGGTGGGGATTCCGGGGGCAACAGAGACCCTGGGGGCACGTGATGGCCTGGTCCCCAGTGCCAGCTTGTCAGAGCCTCCCAGCAGAGGGGAAGCGGGAGGCTGGCTGCCAGGCAGAGATGGGCACACGACCTGGGAGGGGTCCCCAGCACAGCCAGGGCTCAGGTAAGGAGAAGGGGCAGAGGGTCACTGCAGCCTACGGCCATGTGGTCAGGCTGCTGTCCTACTGCTTGGCTAACAAAAACTACCCCAGCAGAAAACGATGGAGCCAGGTAGACACCGGAGGGAAGGTGACCTGTAACCACAAGAAGAGGCAGGCCGGCCTGCATAAATGGCCTCCAGAAACAGGGACAGTCCGTGAGCTGAAGGTGGCTTCTGGGGGGCGAGCGTGTCTTCAAGTTCTGGTATGTGAGGCCCGTTGTGAGCCAGGTCTAACCCGCCACCCCTGCCCGGCACAGCCCATGGCCTGAGAGCTGCCACTTTTCAGGGACGCCAGATGCCTGCAGCAGTAGGCTGCCAGGAAGCCCGTGAGCCGGCCACACAGGGCTGCACCCCCAGCAGAGATGCATGGCCTCTGGCTACCACGGGTCCCAAATGAGGTTTTTCGGAGAGAAGGTAGCTTTAAAAAACTTATGAGAACATCTTCTAAAAGGAAAAAGATGCCCCATTCTGCTGGGCCCTGGCCTTGCTCAGGGGCTCCTTGGCCACGTGCCCTGAGACCCCACTGAACACCTACCTTCTTTCAGCAGGTCGGTGATGTCCGCCTGGTACCTGTTTCCCACACGAATCTCCCCTTTATCAGCCAGGAGGGTCTTCTGCTGTGGGTCGTAGACCAGAGAATAGAAGAAGAAATCCTAGGAGACACAAGGACATGGTCGGCATGCGGCACCGAGCCCGCATGGGCCACGGCGCTGGGCAGAGCCGCAGGAAGCAAGGCACAGAGAACAGGATGCATGGTGCCTCGTGCACAGGACACCATCTTCATGGGGACCACAGTGAGAGGGCTGCGCCCACAGGGCTGGCCAAGGGTGCTGGGCCTGCCCACCCATGAAATCGCTGCATTCCTATCAGCAGCAACAGTTTGAAAATTTAGTTTATAGAAAGTGTTTAATTGCAACAAAACCCTGAAGGCATCTGGGAATGAATCCGACAGATTCTGGGCACATCCTCCGGGAAGCCGGTGCAGCGTTTGTGTACGTTGTCAGAGGAGACGTAAACACACGGGGAATCACAGAATGTCCTGGACTCGGTGCCCAGAGCCGTCAGCAGGGCAGGAGGCCGTGGCCTTGCTTCTGCCTCTCAGCCCGTGTCCACCGGATGTGGCTGCCACTAGGCTGTTCTGGTCAGAATCACGCCGTCCAGCCTCCCTGGCCCCCTGCTGTCCTCATGTTTCTTGGAAACTGCTTTGGACCGTTGTTAAAGAGCAAGCTGGCTGACCCAGGCCACCCACGGGGGTCTCATGCCCGTGCCGTCTCTCTCAGCCGCCCCTGCCCACTGTGGCCACTGCCCCCTGGGGGGCCAGGGCAGAACCCTGTGGGCCTGCAGTAGGGATTGGGTCAGTCCTGCCAGGGCGTTCAGACCACAGGGCACTTTGGGGCGCCCAGTGTGCAAATCAGCGGCTGTTGCCTCATTGGGTGAGAACGACATGCTTCCCAGCTGAATGGACACAGATGGCGCCTGACGCGGGCCCGCCACCTGCAGGTGCGCTGTCTGTGAGCGCAGGTCTCAGGCTACTTCCACACACAGCACGGCATGTGCATTCGCCACTGAGTCGACCCGTTTCCCAGCTGGCCCCCTTGCTCACAACCACCTCTGCATCACATCCTGTGTGGCTATCACCAAGGGGCCTTTCTGAATGGCAGAGGGCACCCCCAGCCTCTGCTCCGGCCCGTGCTCTAGGCAACCAGTCTCCTGAGAGGTGCGGGTCATCCCGCAGCCTCCCGGCCACTCCCTGCCTGTGCAGCAGGCAGGTCTCCGCCCAGCAGCTTCCGCGACCCCCGACCCCACCCTCACTGGACTGCACATCCTTATCGGCCGTCGTTCTCACTGCTCAGCCCCGGGAGCTCCAGGCTCTGTGTGGCAGGAGGAGGCTGTAGTGGCGCCAGGTGGGGCACAGTGCTGTGAGGCAGCCCCAGGCTGGGTGGGCTGAGCCCCTCGGGAGGCCCCGCAGCCAGCCATGCCTCACTGATGGCAGGAGTGTCACACTGCCACTGTCCCACGAGGCGACCAACATACCCCATATGGCCTCAGAGCACTCACGCCACCTCCCCACCGGCCGCCTCTCTCGACACCCTCAGGAAGTGGCCCCCTGGGACATGGGTCGTCTGGAGATGTCTCTGGCTGTCACCACTGGGGGTACAGTGGCACCCTACAAGGCAGGGGCCCTGGCTCTCATCAGTGGGACCAGGAGGTTGGTCCTAAGGCCCCAAGTTCTGGCAGTGTGGATGTTTTTGGTTCTGTTAACTCAGAAACCCTTCACACAATGCAACCCAGTTCTGGGTCAACACAGTGAGGGCTCGAGGCAGTGGGCTGGATTGCCATATGCCACGCGTCCACATGATGGTGTGGATGGCAATCATGGTGGCCAGCACAGGTCCTTGTCCTTATCCCTCCAAGACAAGCCACTCCAGAGAGTGAATGGCCCCGCAGGGTCCTCTGCGTCCCAGGAAGGGGAATTACAGCCCCTCCTCAGGGGGCTGCAGGCTGCACAGGGCCTGGCCAGCACCAGCCTTACCTCCCGCTCCAGATAGGACTTGAGCGACTCGGTCTCATTGAGCAGGGTCACACTGCACTTCCCTCTGCAAGAGAAGGCCCTGGCATCAGAGAACAAGGGCGGGCAGCCCCCGCACCCTGCTGCCCACCAGGTACCTGATGTGGGTGGCGGGCAGGGACTCCAGCTGCCGGGAGAGAAACAGCTCCCGATGCCGCAGCTGGTGTTTGAGCTTCTCGGGCAGGTCCACCATCTCCGGGTTCTCCACCTCCTCCTCCACCTCTCCTGGGGGAAGGCTCCCATCAGCTGGCCTGCAGACACAGGCCCGCCAGCCGGGTGCTTGGGCGCCATCCCCTGCCCGACCTGAGCAGTGGTCCTAGAGGTCCCTATGGGGCCCCAGCCGCTGCCATGGCGCCAAAGTACCCATTCATGCCCAGGCACCCGAAAAGCTTGGACCCTGGGCATCGGGATGGGAACGGGGGCAGGATGCACCACACAGTGGTACTGGAACAGCAAAAGGGGAGATGAGGTCGCAGCCCCTACAAGCCCCAGACGAAAGGCAGATGCCGCATTCAGAGAGCCTGTCAGGGCTGAGCGGCAACACACGGCAGCGAGGGATGCCAGGATGGGCATGCAGGTGGCCGGCGCCTGACCCAGCCGGGCAGACTCAGGGGCCACCTGCAGAGGTCATACTCACCTTCCTCGCCATTATCAGCCCCCGGTCCGGTTCTGCAGCAGACTGACAGGGCTATGTGACAGACAACAGCGCCCAGACAGTGGGTCAGCGAGAGCACACCATGGCACCTGCCCCCTGCCCAGCTGCACAAGGGCTACGAGGCCAGGCGGACACGGGGGCCTGCGCCTTCCAGAGGGGCAAAGACCACCCAGCGAAGCCAGAGAACACTCGGGCCTCAGGACAGCCTGCCCGGCCGACCTGGGCCCCTACCTGCCCAAAACTCCAGAGAGAACCCCAAGCAAGCCTGGGTCGCAAGACCCCCAAAGCCAGACCCTCTCCAGAAGCAGAGACAAGGACATGGCTGAACCACAGCAGGAGGGTCCCAACAGTTGCTTCCTGCCCCAGGATGCTGCCCCGGGGGCCTGAGCCACACCTCCAGGGCAGGGGCCGTGATGTCTGCAGGGAGAGCCCCAAACCTGTGTGTGACCAGGAATGGGGTGCAGCACCCTGGGGCACAGTGGAGGGCTGGGGCGGTACAGGAGGCCTGGGGGACAACGTCAGGACAGGGGCTTGGCACCCCTCGGGTTGCTGGCCCCCTTGCTCAGGGCAGCATCGGACTCGTTGAACCCCGGCCCAGAGGCAGGGTGGGGGGCTTCAGCCCTCCCGGGCCTCCGCCTCCTGCACGTCCCAAGCCCTGGCGTCTGCCCGCCTGGCCTGTGGCCCGCTGCTGCCCCCGTGTGGTGCCTGCTCAGACTGAGAACAGCCTGGGGGACTCGAGGGGACGTGGTTCTGGATCAGCTCCAGGGGGACAGGAGCCCATGTGTCCATACTGCCGGCTTTGCCACTCTGGGGACCCCACGAGCTGGGGACGTCATGGGTGTCCACGCCTGTGCACCTACCCACTAGCTCCACACCTGCTCGTGCTCACGTCTCTGGGCAGCCCCCCAGCCTACAGGGGCTCCGAGACCCCCACCTGCCAGGCCCGCTATCAGTGGTGAGGAGGGGCCAGAAGCTGGCCTCCCATGCCCAGGGTCACACCAGCCACGCAGATCTTGTGAGAGTCTCCCACAGCCCCTGTGCCCCCTCCCCGGCACCCAAGCTTCCCTTGGGCCTGACCTACACTGAAGTGTATGGTGCTGGGTGCTCGGCCTCCAGGAACGCCGGGGACAACCCTGGGGCAGGTGAGCCTTGGTGCAGAAGCCCCTTCCTCAGAGCTGGGGACTTCCTCTCGAGGCACAGGCAGGCTCTGCGCTCCCCGCCCACTGGCTCTCCGGAGCCCCTGCAGCTTGCTCTGGGGGCTGCAGGGGGAGCCTGTGTCCCTGCCTGGGGTTTTCCCAGGGCAAGACCTTGCTCCCAGGATGGCTACGAATGTGTGTGAGCGCCTCGGGCAGGTGGCTGTGGCCTGAGGAGGCTGCTCCGGTTCCCCAAGGGAAACCCCAAGAAGGGCTTCAGTGCCGTGTGGCCTGGGGCATCTGGCCTACACTGGCATGGGGGCTTCTGTCCCTCAGGTCCCCGTCCCCAGAGAAACCCTGGCTGCTGATATGACTGTGCTGCCGGCTCCCCGAGGTCTCTGTCCCACCTGCCAGGGAGCCCAAGCGGCCGGGGCCCAGGCAGCAGGCGGCCCAGCCCCATCCTAGCCGCAGCAAGCTCACAGATGAGCACCCCAGTAGGGTCGTCCCGTGGACCGTGGGCCTGCAGAGGTCACTGGGACAGTGAGGCCAGGACAGACGGCAGAGGCTCTGGGGAAGCAGGGCCCCAGCAGCTCTGCTGGCACCTCGGGCCATTGCCTGGGCTGGGACACTGCCCTCTGCCCCTCCCCCTGCAAGAGTTCCAGCCACGTGGTGCATGGCCAAGCTCCCTCCTGGAGCCCTCCTGGCCACTGGCTGACCTCCAGGGCATCCAAGGGTAGAAAGCCTAGCCCATGGGGCCACAACAGCCTCAAACCTCCGGACACAACAGCCACTCTGCGCCGGCCAGGGGACACATGAGGGCCTTTGTCATCAACCCCCCGAGGCAATGAGGTGCCTGTGCCCTCGGCCATGTGGACCAGCAGGCCCACGACCCAGCCAGTCCACCTCTCAGTCCCCCTTCAGCATGCTGACATCCTTGCGGACACCTGCAAGGCCACAGCCATATGGATCACTCCTCCGGAACACGCAGCTTGTGGGCCCCCAAGACCCACAGCTCTTTTCCTTGGCACGTGGAGGCACAGGCTTTAGGGTCAGGGTCAGGGGCTATGGCACCCCACTGCTAACACCTCCCCCCATGTGCAACGCCATCACCCAGCACCCGACACAGAGCCACCTGCGTCACAGGTACTTGGCTGATTAAACGGGGTGGCACCCAGAGCTCACCCAGCCCTGGAGGCCTGGTGGTGTGGGGGGCAGTCCCGGGGCCAAGCTCCACTGGTGGCAGACCCTGACACACCTTCCTCCCCCCGTACCTCCCTGCTTCTGGTCCTGTTCCCCAAGGCCACACCACCTGTGACCCCTTGGGGGCTGGGGAGGAAGGTGCCTGGCCTGGGCCCCATGCCTCCCACACCACCAGGCTGGGGTTCCAAGCTCTGCCTGCCTGAGGCTCCCTGAGCAAGCCACGCCAGCTGGCCAGTGCTGGGAGATCCTGCCTCAGACTCCCCCTGGTGAGGGACCCTGTGGGCTGAGCTGTCCACCCCCCGGGGACCCTCCCTTTCAGAAACAGGTGTGGACTGGCCGCTGTCCTTGCCACCTGTGTCAGAGGAAGTGCGTGGCCCAAGGCAGGGATGGAGGCCTGGCACGTGCGCCTCCTGGGCTGTCAAGAGCGTGTGGATCGCAGGTCCAGAGGGAACCATGCAAACACCAACAGAAAGCTCCGTAAACACTGGCAAAACATGGGCAGGACCAGCAGCCACCCATGCCAGGCCTGAGCCCGGGGCCCGGCCCGCAGGCAACAGAACTCTGCTTGCAGGAAAACCACCCCAGGTCAATGACACCCTGCCACACCCTGCAGCCAGCACACACCAGGACCCACTTTTCAGGGCAGGGAGGGCCCAGGGGTCCTTGAACGCCCCCAACCTCCCAGAGCCTGAGGCCACCCCCTTGGGAAAGGGCATGACTCACTGGCATGCTTGTCAGCCAGGGCGATGAGGGAGCTGGAGATGTCCCGCCTCCGGTAGAAGCACACCACCTTGGCCTCCACGTTCCCGTTGGCCGTCTGCAACCGCAAGGCGGGTCTGAGCACAGGGCCTTGGCCCCAGCAGGAGCGTCCTGGGCGGGACCAGGAGTGGCCGGGCCCCAGGGCTCGCGACAAGGGGGCACCCACCAGCCCTAACCCCAGCCAGGAACCTGCCCCGTGGGGCTGGCGGTGCAAGGCTGCTGTGGTGAAGAGCTGTCCTGACAGCAGCCATCCTGACGCCAGACACAACTTTAAGGACTTGCAAAGAGTTTTCAGCAAATACAGAAAGAAAAAGAGGTGGTCAGGATACTAAGGAAGTCACTGGGTGAACAGCCTCGTAGGAAGGACACGTCTTTTTTGAACTAAGAGGTGTTTATAACTTTTAATAGTAATGCAAGGATCATGTCACAATTCTAATCTTTGTAAAATTTAGTGTACTAACATTTACAACATTTAAAAAATTATCTTTCAGAAAACTATTTAACTTCCAATTATTTAATTCCATTAGGCCAGGAGCATTTCAAGAAGAAGGCTTAGAAACTTCTCCCATCTGTGAGCACGAGGAAAGCATCAGCTCCCAGCCAGCGCTGCAGAGCGCACACCCTGGGGGTGCCCGTCCTCGGGCAGGACCACGGAACAATGGAAGGAGAGCAACAGTCCTCAAGAAGCACATGGGGGGGAGCTGTGCTCTCGAACCAGGACCCCCAGCAAGTGCCCGTGTTGCTCACTGACACCCGCTTCCGGGTGTGCAAACTCAGTCTTCAGGACAC
>JAQQAC010026072.1:310585-330699 GCA_029783875.1 Phataginus tricuspis
AGCTAGCAATGTATGAAAGGATAATAAATTCAACCTGGGGCTCACCTGGGAACACAAAGTTGGTTCAACACTGAAAATTTTATCAAGAGAATAAAGAACAAAAACCATCTGACCACCTCAACAGATGCGGGAGGAGCTGAGAAAATCCAATAGCTGTTCTGGATAAAAACGCTTAAGCAAACTAGGAACTAAAAAGGCACTTCTGAAAAAACTACAGCTCATGTCATACATACCAGGGACGGATGGTGGGCGCTCCCCCACCTCATGAATAAGGCAGGAGGTCCACTCGGCAAGGCACTGCACCCTGTAATAGCGAACAAGTGAATGACAGGCATACAGACGGGAGAGGAAGGGGTGAGGCTTCCTATACGCACATGACATGATGGGCCACACAGAAATTCCCAGGCTACAAAAGCTTATTAAAACTAGACAGTAAGGATTCAAGATGGCGGCATGAGAGGCGAGACAGAGGACTCCTCCCAAAACCGCAGATAGTGTGAAAACATAGGTAATACAACTAACCCTAAAACAGCAACAGGAAAGAAGGCTGCACCAGACTGCATGCAGACCTCATGAATACAGCAGACCTCACGAAACAGGGTAACGTACGAAAGCCTTGATCCGGCGGGACCCGAGCCCTTCCCCGGCCCCAGCTCACCGGTGGGAGGAAGAGAAACGGAGTGAGGAGGGGGTGGAGGCCTGGGACTGCTGGACACCCAGCCCTGGAGGTCTGCTTTGTGAGCAGAATCCTATAATGTGTTGTGCTCTGGA
Organism: Phataginus tricuspis; assembly: GCA_029783875.1. Lineage (NCBI taxonomy): Eukaryota > Metazoa > Chordata > Mammalia > Pholidota > Manidae > Phataginus > Phataginus tricuspis. Next base: position 311,357 of record JAQQAC010026072.1, read on the forward strand.
GGATGGGGAGCTGGGACAGGTAGAGTGCTTGAGAGACAGATTCCGGCCATTTGTGGAGGACAGGATCCACACCCAGCTGCTCTGGGAAAAGGGAAAGGCAGGCGGTCTGAGAGACTTCCTAGCAGCGAGAGGGCTGCTGAAGGGGCGGGGTTTGCACAGAGCTTGCTGCACGGAAAAAGGGATAGGGGGACAAGGTTGTCTGGGTGTGCTCTACCCAGCAGATTGGGAATCTGGGGAAATTCAGGCACTCCATCCCACTGGCTGGCTACTCAGCCCGGAGGTACCCCAATGCAGCCTGCTGAGCCTTCCTCCTGGCCTGACAGCACCAGCTCGCAAACCAGCAGTCACTGCTCTGGCATCAGGTCAGCCAGAGGGAGGCCCCACCTACAACAGCTAGAGACACGAGCAGAGAGGCTTACACCTGTGTGCTCGCCCCACTGGCTGTGATACGGGAGACAGGCAGGGCAGACGCGAATCAGGAAACAGATCTTTCCTCCCCCCAGGCACCAGCTCTGCTCCCCTATGACCCCCAACCTCACTCTAGGGGCTGAGCAGCTCCAGAGACTGGAGCTTCTGGGCAATAGAGGGCACCATAGAAACATGAAACGTCAAAAAAACATGGTTCAGACCAAAATCTTACAAACCCCAGAAAAAGGGCCAAATAAAACTGAACTCACCAATCTTCCTGAAAAAGAGTTCAAAATAAAAATCATAAACATGCTTATGGAGGTACAGAAAAATATTCAAGAACTCAGGAACAAATATAAGATGGAGATTCAACCATTAAGAAATTCCACATCTGAAATGAAACATACAATGGAGGGATTTAAAAGCAGATTAGATGTAGTAGAAGAGACGGTAAAAGGCATAGAACTTAGAGAAGAGGAATACAAAGAAGCTGAGGCAAAGAGAGAAAAAAGAATCTCTAAGAATGAAAGACTATTGAGAGAACTGTGTGACCAAACAGAACAATATTCACATTATAGGGGTACCAGAAGAAGAAGAGAGAGAAAAAGGGATAGAAAGTGTCTTTGAGGAGGTAATTGCTGAAAACGTCCTCCATCTGGGGAAGGAGATAGTCTCTCAAGCCATGGAGATGCACAGATCTCCCAACACAAGGGACCCAAGGAAGACAACATCAAGACATATAATAATTAAAATGGCAAAGATCAAGGATAAAGATAGACTTTTAAAAGCAGCTAGAGAGAGAAAAAAGATCACATACAAAGGAAAACCCATCAGGCTATCATCAGACTTCTCAACAGAAACCTTACAGGCGATAAGGGAGTGGCATGATATAATTAATGCAATGAAGCAGAAGGGCCTTGAACCAAGAATACTCTACCCAGCGAGGTTATCATTTAAATTTGAAGAGGGAATTAAACAATTTTCAGATAAGCAAAAGCTGAGAGAATTTACCTCCAACAAACCACCTCTACAGTGCCTTTTGGAGGGACTCCTATAGATGGAAGTATTCCTAAGACTAAACAGATGTCACCCAAGGGATAGACAGAGTACAGAATATGACTCATAACACAAAAAGAATGGAGGAGGAAAAAAAAGAATCTTTAGGTTGTGTTTGTAATAGCATACGAAGTGAGTTAAAGTACACTGTTAGATAGTAAGGGAATTACCCTTGAACCTTTGGTAGCCACAGACCTAAAGCCTACAATGGCAATAAGTACATACCTATCAATAATCACCCTAAATGTAAATGGTCTCAATGCACCAATCAAAAGACATAGAGTCACTGAATGGATAAATAACAAGACCCATCTATATGCTACCTACAAGAGACTCACTTCAAACCCGAAGACATACACAGACTGAAAGTAAAGGGATGGAAAAAGATACTTGATGCAACTAATAGGGAGAAAAAAGCAGGTGTTGCAGTACTTGCATCAGACAAAATAGACTTCAAAACAAAGAAAGTAGCAAGAGACAAAGAAGAACATTACATAATGATAAAGGGGACAGTTCAACAAGAGGATGTAACTATTATAAGTATCTATGCACCCAACACAGGATCACCTACATATGTGAAACAAATACTAAGTGAATTAAAGGGGGAAACAGAATGTAATGCGTTCATTTTGGGAGACCTCAACACACCACTCACTCTGAAGGACAGATCAACCAGACAGAAAATAAATAAAGACACAGAGGCACTGAACAACACAAAAGAACAGATGGACCTAACAGACATATACAGAAATCTATACCCAAAAGCAACAGGATACACATTCTTCTCAAGTGCACATGGAACATTTTCAAGAATAGATCCTATACTAGGCCACAAAAAGAAACTCAGTAAATCCAAAAAGATCGAAATCGTACCAACCAGCACCTCAGATCACAAAGGTATGAAACTAGGAATAAATTACACAAAGAAAATGAAAAAGCCCACAAACACATGGAGGCTTAATAACATGCTCCTAAATAATCAATGGATCAATGACCAAATAAAAACAGAGATCAAGCAATATATGGGGACAAATGACAACAATAATTCAACACGGCAAAACTTTTGGGATGCAGCAAAGGTCGTGCTAAGAGGGAAATATATTGCAATACAGGCCTACCTCAGGAAAGAAGAACAATTCCAAATGAACAGTCTAAACTCACAATTAATGAAACTAGAAAAGGAAGAACAAATGAGGCCCAAAGTAAGTAGAAGGAGGGACATAATAAAGATTAAAGCAGAAATAAGTAAAATTGAGAAGAATAAAACAATAGAAAGAATCAATGAAAGCAGGAGCTGGTTCTTCAAAAAAATAAGCAAATAGATAAACCCCTGCCAGACTTATCAAGAAAAAAAGAGAGTCTACACACATAAACAGAATCAGAAATGAGAAAGGGAAAATCACTATGGACACCACAGAAATACAAAGAATTATGACAGAATACTATGAAAAATTATATGATAACAAACTAGATAACCTAGAAGAAATGGACAACTTTCTAGAAAAATACAACCTTCCAAGGCTGACTCAGAAAGAACAGAAAATCTGAACAGACCAATTACTAGTAATGAAATTGAATTGGTAATCAAAAAACTACCTAAGAACAAAACCTCTGCACCAGATGGCTTCAGTTTTATCAAACATTTAGTGAAGATCTAATATGCATCCTCCTTAAAAGTTTTCAAAAAAGTAGAAGAGGAAGGAATACTCCCAAACTCATTCTACAAGGCCAACATCACCCTAATTCCAAAACCAGGCAAAGACACCACAAAAAAAGAAAATTACACACTAATATCCCTGATGAACGTAGATGCAAAAATACTCAAAAAAATATTAGCAAACTGAATTCAAAAGTACATCAAAAAGATCACCCATCATGATCAAGTGGGATTCATCTCAGGGATGCAAGGATGGTAGAACATTCGTAAATCCATCAACATCATCCCCCACATCAACAAAAAGAAGAACAAAAACCACATGATCATCTCCATAGATGCTGAAAAATCATTCGACAAAATTCAACATCCATTCATGATAAAAACTCTCAACAAAATGGGTATAGAGGGCAAGTACCTCAACATAATAAAGGCCATATATGACAAACCCACAGCCAACATCATACTTAACAGCAAGAAGCTGAAAACCTTTCCTTTAAGATCGGGAACAAGACAAGGATGCCCACTCTCCCCACTTTTATTCAACATAGTTCTAGAGGCCACAGCCACGGCAATCAGACAACACAAAGAAATAAAAGGCATCCAGATTGGCAAGGAAGAAGTCAAACTGTTCCTGTTTGCAGATGACATGATATTGTACATAAAAAACCCTAAAGAATCCACTCCAAAACTACTAGATCTAATATCTGAATTCAGTAAAGTTCCAGGTTACAAAATTAATGCACAGAAATCTGTTCTGTTTCTATACACTAATGGTGAACTAGCAGAAAGAGAAATCAGGAGAACTCCATTCACAATTGCATCAAAAAGAATAAAATACCTAAGAATAAACCTAACCAAGGAAGTGAAAGACTTATACTCTGAAAACTATAAGACACTCATGAGAGAAATTAAAGAAGATACCAATAAATGGAAACATATCCCGTGTTCATAGGAAGAATTAATATTGTCAAAATGGCCATCCTGCCTAAAGCAATCTACAGATTCAATGCAATCCCTATCAAAATACCAACAGCAACAGCATTCTTAAATGAACTAGAGCAAATAGTTCTAAAATTCATATGGAACAACAAAAGACCCCAAATAGCCAAAGCAATCCTGAGAAGGAAGAATAACGCTGGGGGAATTACACTCCCCAACTTCAAGCTCTACTACAAAGCCACAGTAATCAAGACAATTTGGTACTGGCACCAGAACAGACCCATAGACCAATGGAACAGACTAGGGAGCCCAGATATAAACCCAAGCATATATGGTCAATTAATATATGATAAAGGAGCCATGGACATAAATTGGGGAAATGACAGCCTCTTCAACAACTTGTGTTGGCAAAACTGGACAGCTACATGTAAGAGAATGAAACTGGATCGTCTAACCCCATACACAAAAGTGAACTCAAAATGGATCAAAGACCTGAATGTAAGTCATGAAACCATAAAACTCTTAGAAAAAAAAATAGGCAAATATCTCCTGGACATAAACATGAGTGACTTCTTCATGAACATATCCCCCCGGGCAAGGGAAACAAAAGCAAAAATGAACAAATGGGACTATATCAAACTAAAAAGCTTCTGTACAGCAAAGCACACCATCCATAGAACAAAGAACAAAGACATCCTACAGTATGGGAGAATATATTCATAAATGACATATTCAATAAGGAGTTGACATCCAAATTATATAAAGAGATTGGATTAAAGATGGCAGCATGAGAGGTGAGACAGAGGCTTCCTCCTAAAACCTCATACAATATGAAAATAAAGCTACTACAAATACTCTTGAAAGAGCAACAGGAAAGAGAACTACAATAAACTGCACACACCTGGAGACAAGAGCAGCCCTCACAGAAAATGGTAATGTACTAAAGCTGTGGTCCTGCGGGATCCAAGCCCTTCCCCCACCCCAGCTCACCGGCAGGAGGAACAGGAACAGAGCAGAGAGGGAGTGGAGAACTGGGACTGCTGAATACCTAACTCTGGAGATCTACTCTGGGAGCACAAACCTACACTTCATGGTGCTTGCATGATACTCTTGTAATTAGGAGCTTGGAAAGCTAAGACAGGCAGAATTCCTGGAGAGACTAAGATTCCAGCTGCTTGTGAAAGCAGGGATCCATACCCAGCTGCTCTGGGACAAGAGAAAAGCGGGCAGTCTGAGAGACTTCCTAACAAAGAAGCCCTTAGCAAGAGGGCTGCTAAAGGGGCAAGGATTGCACAAAGCTTACTGCTCAGGAGAAAGGACAGGTAGACAAAATTGTCCGGGTGCACTCTGCCCAGCAGGTTGGGGGCTTTCACAATCTTAAGGTGCGCCAGCTCCCTGGCTGCCTACACAGCTCCAAGAACCCCTTCTGTGACAGGCAGACTACTGCACCTTTCTCCTGGCCAGCCCCACCAGGTTTGCAAATCGGGAAACCCTTTCCTGGTGTTAGGCCAGCCAGAGGGAAGGTCTGTCTACAGCAACTAAAAACGCAAAGCATAGAGGCTTATACCTGTGTGCTCAGCCCACTGGTTCAGACAGTGGAGACAGGCATAGCAGCCAGGAACCAGGAAACGGCTCTTTCCTCCCCCAAGGCACTAATACCACTCCCCTACAATCCCCGACACTGCTTCAGGGGCTGAGCAGCTCCAGAGACTAGAGATTCTGGGCACTAGAGGGCGCCATACACAAATATGAAACGCCAAAGGAACCTGGTCCAGAGTAAAATTATGAATACAACTCTTGAGAAAGATTTAAATGATATGGACCTTATGACTCTCCCTGGGAGTTCAAAATAAAAATCATTAACATGCTCATGGAGGTATGGAAAGATATTCAAGAACTCTGGAATGAATTCCAGTTGGAGATCCAATCATTGAAGAACACAATGGACGGTATTAAAGGCAGATTGGATACGGTGGAGGAGACGATAAATGAAATAGAAACTAGAGAAGAGGAATACAAAGAAGCTGAGGCACTGAGAGAAAAAAGGATCTCTAAGAATGAAAGAATATTGAGAGAACTGTATGACCAATCCAAACGGTACAATATTCGCATTATACGGGTACCAGAAGAAGAAGAGAGAGAAAAAGAGATAGAAAGTGTCTTTGAGGAGGTGATTGCTGAAAACTTCCCCAATCTGGGGAAGGAGATGGTCTCTCAGGCCATGGAGGTGTGCAGATCTCCCAACACAAGGGACCCAAGGAAGACAACAGCAAGACATATAGTAATTAAAATGGCAAAGATCAAGGATAAGGGCAGCCTATTAAAAGCAGCCAGAGAGAGAAATAAGATCACATACAAAGGAAAAGCGAAAGGTTCTCATCAGACTTCTCAGCAGAAACCTTACAGGCCAGAAGGGAGTGGCATGATGTATTTAATGCAATGAACCAGAAGGGCCTTGAACCAAGAATACTTTATTCAGCAAGATTATCATTTAAATTTGAAGGAGGGATTAAACAATTCCCGGATAAGCAAAAACTGAGAGAATTTTCCTCCCACAAACCATCTCTACAGTGTATTTTGGAGGGACTGCTATAGATGGAAGTGTTCCGACAGTTTAATAGCTGTCACCAGAGGTAATAAAACCACAGTAAAGAAAATAGAACAGCTAATTACTAAGAAAATGCAAAATTAAATTAACTATCCCCAAAGTCAATCAAGGGATAGACAAACAGTACAGAATATGATACCTAATATATAAAGAATGGAGGAGGAAGGAAAAGGAGGAAGGTAACAAACAAACAAAAAAAGAACCTTTAGATTGTGTTTGTAATAGCATATTAAGTGAGTTGTTAGACTTTTAGATAGTAGGGAAGTTACCCTTAAACCTTTGGTTACCACGAATCTGAAGCCTGCAATGCCACTAAGTACATACCTATCAATAATCACCCTAAAATGTAAATGGACTGAATGCACCAGTAAAAGACATAGAGTCACTGAATGGATAAAAAAACAAGACCCATCTATATGCTGCCTTTAAGACACTCACTTTAAACCCAAAGGCATACACAGACTAAAAGTGAAGGGATGGAAAAAGATATTTCATGCAAACAACAAAGGGAAAAAAGCAGGTGTTGCAGTACTTGTATCAGACAAAATAGACTTCAAAACGAAGAAAGTAGCAAGAGATAAAGAAGAACATTACATAATGATAAAGGGGTCAGTCCAACAAGAAGATATAACCATTATAAATATATATGCACCCAACACAGGAGCGCCAGCATATGTGAAACAAATACTAACAGAATTAAAGGAGGAAATAGACAGCAATGCATTCATTTTAGGAGACTTCAACACACCACTGACTCCAAAAGACAGATCAACCGGACAGAAAATAAGTAAAGACACAGAGGTACTGAACAACACACTAGAACAGATGGACCTAACAGACATCTACAGAACTCTACATCCAAAAGCAACAGGATACACATTCTTCTCAAGTGCACATGGAACATTCTCCAGAATAGACCACATACTAGGCCACAAAAAGAACCTCAGTAGTTTCAAAAATATTGAAATCCTACCAACCAACATCTCAGATCACAAAGGTATAAAACTAGAAATAAATCAAAAAGGCTCACAAATACATGGAGACTTAACAACATTCTCCTAATTAATCAATGGGTTAATGACCAAATCAAAACAGAAATCAAAGAATATGTGGAAACTAATGACAACAATAACACAAAGCCACAACTTCTGTGGGACGCTGTAAGGCAGTTCTAAGAGGAAAATATATTGCAATCTAGGCCTATTTAAAGAAGGAAAAACATTCCCAAATGAATAGTTTAAAGACACAATTACTGAAATTGGAAAAAGAAGAACAAATGAGGCCAAAAGTCACCAGAAGGAGGGACATAATAAAGATCAGAGAAGAAATAAATAAAATTGAGAAGAAGAAAACAATAGAAAAAAAATCAATGAAACCAAGAGCTTGTTCTTTGGAAAAATAAACAAAATAGATAAACCCCTAGCCAGACTCATTAAGAGAAAAAGAGAATCTACACACATAAACAGAATCAGAAAAGAGAAAGGAAAAATAACGACGGATCCCACAGAAATACAAAGAATTATAAGAAAATATTATGAGAATCTATAGGCTAACAAGCTGGAAAACATCGAAGAAATGGACAACTTCCTAGAAAAATACAACCTTCCAAGACTGACCAAGCAAGAAACAGAAAAACTAAACAGACCAATCACCAGCAAAGAAATTGAATCGGTAATCAAAAAACTACCCAAGAACAAAACCCCCAGACCTGATGGATTCACCTCTGAATCCTACCAGACATATAGAGAAGAAATAACACCCATTCTCCTTAAAGTTTTTCAAAAAATAGAAGAGGAGGGAATACTTCCAAACTCTCTCTATGAAGCCAGCATCACTCTAATACCAAAACCGGGCAAAGACCTCACCAAAAAAGAAAATTACAGACCAATATCCCTGATGAACGTAGATGCAAAAATACTCAACAAAATATTAGCAAACCGAATTCAAAAATACATCAAGAGGATCATACACCATGATCAAGTGGGATCCATCCCAGGGATGCAAGGATGGTACAACATTCGAAAATCCATCAACATCATCCACCACATCAACAAAAAGAAGAACAAAAACCACATGATCATCTCCATAGATGCCGAAAAAACATTTGACAAAATTGAGCATCCATTCATGATTAAAACTCTCAACAAAATGGGTATAGAGGGCAAGTACCTCAACATCATAAAGGCTATATATGACAAACCCACAGCTAACATCATACTTAACAGTGAGAAGCTGAAAGCTTTTCATCTAAGATTGGGAACAAGACAGGGATGCCCACTCTCTCCACTTTTATTCAACAGAGTACTGAAGGTCGTAACCTTGGCAATCAGACAACACAAAGAAATAAAAGGCATCTAGATTGGTAAAGAAGAAGTCAAACTGTCGCTATTTGCAGATGACATGATACTGTACATAAAAAACCCTAAAGACTCCACTCCAAAACGACTAGAACTAATATCTGAATTCAGCAAAGTTGCAGGATACAAAATTAACACACAGAAATCTGTTGCTTTCCTATACACTAATGATGAACTAACAGAAAGAGAAATCAGAAAAACAATTCCATTCACAATTGCATCAAAAAGAATAAAATACCTAGGAATAAACCTAATGAAGGAAGTGAAAGACCTGTACTCTGAAAACTACAAGACACTCCTAGAGAAATTAAAGAGGACAGTAACAAATGGAAATGCTTCCCATGCTCTTGGCTAGGAAGAATAAATATTGTCAAAATGGCTATACTACCTAAAAGCAATCTACAGATTCAATGCAAACCCTATCAAACTACCAACAGCTTTCTTCAATGAACTGGAACAAATAATTCTAAAATTCATATGGAACCAGAAAAGACCCCGAACAGCCAAAGCAATCCTGAGAAGGAGGAATAAAACAGGGGGAAATTATGCTCCCTGACTTCAAGCTCTACTACAAAGCCACAGTAATCAAGACAATTTGGTATTGGCACAAAAACAGACCCACAGACAAGTGGTACAGAATAGAAAATCCAAACATTAACCCAAACATATACAGTCAATTAATATTTGATAAAGGAGCCTTGGATATACAATGGGGACATGACAGCCTCTTCAGCAGCTGGTGTTGGAAAAACTGGACAGCTACATGTAAGAGAATGAAACTGGACTACTGTCTAACCCCATACACAAAGGTAAACTCAAGGTGGATCAAAGACCTGAATGTAAGTCATGAAACCATAAAACTCTTAGAAAAAAACATAGGAAAAAATCTCTTGGACATAAACATGAGCGACTTCTTCATGAACATCTCTCCCCGAGCAAGGGAAACAAAAGCAAAAATGAACAAGTGGGACCATATCAAGCTGAAAAGCTTCTGTACAGCAAAGGACACCATCAGTAGAATAAAAAGACATCCTACAGTATGGGAGAATATATTCCTAAATGACGTATCCAAAATATATAAAGAACTCACGCACCTTATCAAACAAAAAGCAAATAATCCAATTAAGAAATGGGCACAGGACATGAATAGACACTTCTCCAAAGAAGAAATTCAGATGGCCAACAGGCACATGAAAAGATGCTCCATATCGCTAATCATCAAAGAAATGCAGATTAAAACCACAATGAGATATCACCTCATACCAATGAGGATAGCTAACATCCAAAACACAAACAACAACAAATGTTGGTGAGGATGTGGAGAAAAGGGAACCCTCCTACACTGCTGGTGGGAATGCAAATTAGTTCAACCATTGTGGAAAGCAGTATGGAGGTTCCTCAAAAAACTCAAAATAGAAATACCATATGACCCAGGAATCCCACTCCTAGGAATTTACCCCAAGAATGCAGCAGCCCAGTTTGAGAAAGACAGATGCACCCCTATGTTTATTGCAGCACTATTTACAATAGCCAAGAAATGGAAGCAACCTAAGTGTCCATCAGTAGATGAATGGATTAAGAAGATGTGGTACATATACACAATGGAATATTACGCAGCCATAAGAAAAAAACAAATCCTACCATTTGCAACAACATGGATGGAGCTAGAGGGTATTATGCTCAGTGAAATAAGCCAAGTCAAAAAAGACAAGTGTGAAATGATTTCACTCATATGTGGAGTATAAGATTAAAGAAAAAAACTGAAGGAACAAAACAGCAGCAGACTCACAGAACACAAGAACGGACTAATACTTACCAAAGGGAAAGGGACTGGGGAGGATGGGTGGAAAGGGAGGGATAAGAGGGAAAAGGGGGTATTAGGATTAGGACACATAATGTAGTGGCGGGGGTACACAGGGAAGGCAGTACAACACAGAGAAGACAAGTAGTGACTCTATAGCATCTTACTACACTCATCGACAGTGACTGTAGTGGGGTATGTGGTGGGGACTTGATAATAGGGGGAGTTTAGTAACCATATTGCTCATGTAATTGTACATTAATAATAGAAAAAAAATAGACAGTAAGGGCTTGGCAAACTCACAGTATGCAGAAATAGTATATGAAAAGTACTGTTTGCAGTAGCCCTAAGGAACATAAAATACTTAAGTATCAATTTAACAAAAGACCTATAGATCTCTAAAGATCAATGTCGTGTGCAAAGATTTTTTGACCACTGCGATACACAGGCAGGGGAATCAATGAAGATCTAAGTAAATTGTAATACATGAGGTGTCATGGATTAGAACACACGTTCGCAAAGTTTTCAGTAAAGGGCCAGATACTAAATACTTTAAGCTTTGCAGGATATTATGTAGATATAATTTCCACAAACCTTTAACTGATGAGTAAGAGATAAAACAGTAATAACAATTTTTAATTGCCTAATAACACAGGCCTAGTAATGAGAAGACGTAAGTTGTTTGTGGGGAGAAGACGTGCTCTCCACCATGAAACCTGATGGCACTGCTCCAGGAACGCTGCTCTGCGACGCGGTCTCGCACGTTCCCCGAGGGCCAGGCTGGTCTCTGTCTACTAGAGTGGGCCTTCAACGGAGTGTACTCATTTCTCTGGACGTTTTCTTTTCAGTGTATGTGCAGAGGGTTAACTCCGCAGTCCGGAGGTCTGGCTCTCAACCTGTTCCATGGGAACCCCAGGCCCTTGGAGCGTCCGGCGCGAGTCTTTGCTTTCTGGGGGCCGCACCGCCCAACTGTGCCAGCAGCTGGACACGCGCCACGCGGCGCACGTGGAGCCACGCCCCGGCCCTTCCGGATTCCGGTTTTTACTCTTGCTGACCCTGGTCTGACTTTTTTGTTAGGACGAAGCAACCACGAGTTCTTTCCAGCGAATTTCTGAGACCGAGGGTGGCTCTGGGCGGCCCTGCACTACAGCGTATGATTGGCCGCAGATCCCACGCCCCCCTCTGAGGGTCAGGCGTGGGCCCCTAACGTGGCTCAGCAGGTTTTGAAATTCCCTTTGCGTTGCCCGGAGCTGCAGGTTAAAACCGGAAGTTTGCTGCAAGTCCGCGTCGGAATGCGTACCTCGCTCCTCGGTTCACCTGCAGCAGTAAAGAGGCTAGAGAGCAGCCTGGGATTCAGACATTAGTTGCCCCCCGAGTAAGCTCCGCATTAAGTGGCGGTTCATGTAGATTTTTCAGATGAATTCATGAAGAACCAGGATTAAGCAGGCAGCAAAAACGAATTTCCGAAGACACTCGGTGTTTGACAGCAGCGGCTGGGCGGCTCTTCCCGTTCTGAGAAATTTCAGTTTCTGCTGAGTTTAGGATCAGAGGTTTAAGCGCTGCGACCCCGTGAAGCTGCCGCGTGGTAGGGCAGGCAAGACCTTCGGCTTCTATTTCTAATAAAAATTCTCAGAACTGATAATATCTAAGTCCACGAGGTCAAATGAAGTTCGTTTTTTTAAAGACGTACATACGAAACACCATGTGCATAGCCAGACACATTCCGACATGTGTGTGCGTTCGCAACCACTGCGCAGATCAAGAAAGCAAACATTCTAAATGCCCCCTTCACCAATTTCACTCCCCCTTCCCCACAGCACAGTCTGTTCTCTGTGCTTATGAGGCCATCTCTGTTGTTTATTCATCTGTTGTGTTTTATAGATTCCACAAATAAGTGAAATCCTGTGGTATGTGGTATTTGTCCTTCTCTGAGTTAGAATACCCTCTAAGAGCATCTGTATTTTTGCAAATGGCAAAATTTCATTCTTTTTTATGGCTGAGTAATATTCCTTCACACACACACACACACACACACACACACACACACACAGACCTTTATTTATCCATTCACCTATCAATGAGCTTTTGGACTGTTTTAATATCTTGGCTATTGTAAATAATGCTGTAATAAACACAGGGGTGCACATATTTGTTGGGATTAGGAATTTTGTTTTCTTCAGGTAAATTCCCAGAAGTGGAATTGCTGGCTCATATGGCATTTCCCTTTTCAGTTTTTCTGAGGAACCTCTATACTGCTTTCCACGGTGACTGCACCAATTGACATTCCCACCAACACGTTATTCCTTGTCTTTTGGATGGTGGCCACTCTAACTGGTGTGAGGGGATACCTCACTGTGGATTTGATTTGCACTGCCCTGATGGTTAGTAATGTGGAGCAACTTTTCATGTGCCTGTTGGCCATCTGTATTTCTCCTTTGGAGACGTGTCTGTTCAGGTCCTCTGCCCACTTCGTAATTGGTTTTTTGGTTTTTTTTGGTGTTGAAGCTTATGAGTTCTTTATGTATTTTAGATGTTAACCCCTGGTCAGATATGCCATTTCTGAATTATATTCTCCCATATTGTAGGGGCCTTTTTGTTCTGCTGATGTCCTTTGTTGTAAAAAAGCTTTTCAGTTTGATGCCATCCCACTTATTTTGTTTTTGTTTCCCTTGCCTGGGGAGACCTAACCAGAGAAAAGTGCTAAGTCCAATATCAATAGTGTATTTCTTATGTTTTTTTCTAGGAGTTTTATTAAAGGTTTCATGACTTACATTCAGGTCTTTGATCCATTTCGAGTTTACCTTTGTGTATGGAGTTAGACAGTAATCCAGTTCCATTCTCTGACATGTAGCTGTCCAGTTTTCCCAACACTAGTTGTTGAAGAGGCTGTCATTTCCCCATTGTATATCCATGGCTCCTTTATCATATATTAATTGGCCATATATGCATGGGTTTATATCAGGGCTCTCTATTTTGTTCCATTGGTCTATGGATCTGTTCTTGTGCCAGTACCAAATTGTCTTGATTACTGTGGCTCTGTAGTAGAGCTTGAAGTTTGGGAGTGTAATCCCCCCTGCTTTATTCTTCCTTCTCAGGATTGCTTTGGCTATTCGGGGTCTTTTGTGGTTCCACATGAATTTTACAATTAGTTGCTCTAGTTCATTAAAAAATGCCATTTGATAGGGTTTGCACCGAATCTATAATTTGCTTTGGTCAGGATGGCCATTTTGACAATATTAATTCTCCCTCTCCATGAGCACAGAATAGAGTTCCATTTGTTGGTGTCTTCTTTATTTTCTCTCACGAGTGCCCTGTAGTTTTCAGGGCACAGGTGTTTCACCTCCTTGGTTAGGTCTACTCCTAGGTGTTTTATTCTTTTTGATGCAATTGTTAATAGAATTATTTTCCTGATTTCTTTCTGCTAGCTTGTTGTTAGTGTATAGCAATACAACAGATTTCTGTGTATTAATTTTATACTGTGCAACTTTGCTGAATCCAGTTATTCTAAAAGTTTTTGGGTAGAGTCTTTAGGGTTTTCTATATATGTCATCTACAGATAGTGACAATTTTACTAAACGAAGCTCACTGTTGATGACCCTGACTCAGTAAGGCATGACCGGTTCAAATATTTTTCAGTGAGTGCCTGCTGACAAGTAATACAATGGGTAACCATAGGCTTTAAGACCTTCTATTTTAACAAGCCTGGTAAATCTGTTCAATCAAGCCCTTTTGTGCTCTGCACGTTCTATCACCATTGTCTGTAACATAAGTGTATTAGCCAGGGTTCTCCAGAGAACAGAACCAGTAGGAGATATATTTGTGTGTGTGTGTGCAGAGACATAACACGTGGCTTTACTCTAAGAACCGGCTCTTGTGGCTCTGCAGGCTGAGAAGCCCCAGAGCCCGCTATCACCCGCAAGCCAGAGGCCCGGGAGTGGGTGGAGTGGTGTACTTTCAATCTCAAGGTCTGGGACCCAGGGAACATTGGTATACATCCTAGAGTCCAAAGGCTCTAGAGAACCAGGGCAGGAGATGGACATCCCAGCTCAAAAAGAAAGATGAAGAAGGCCCTAGATGGACTGGATGGGTCTTGTGCCACAAAGGGCCGCCGGCTCTCTGCTGCGCCAACAACTCAGTGCTGACCTCTTCCGGAAGGTCTTGGCATGCCAGGGCCCCAGCAAGTTGGCCGTCAAGTTCACCACCACGACATCCTGGCAGATTCCACTTCAGTCTGTGCTAAATTAGTGTTTTCCCAATGTCTTTGAGGGTATTCTCTACCATCCTGGGCCTGTGCAGGCTCTGCACAAAGGCTCACTCTTCAGTTCCTCGAGGTAATAGCAAAGAGGTCTGGCAACACCTACTGGCTCATCAAGAGCCCCAGGCAGTCAAGTTCACTGTCTTTGGGCGACTGCTGACGCTGCTCCCTCCAAAAGGCTGACTGACTCAGACAAGTCCGTCTCCTCTGGACACATTGATCTGGCTGCCGCAATCAAACATGATTTAACTATGTCACATCAGTAAATGGTTGTCCTTGCCTGGCTGATAAATGAGTTACTTGGAACTTTTTATTGGAGTCACAGTTTCATTTACTTTTATTTTTTATTTTGCTATCATTAATATAGAATCACATGAGTAACACTGTGGTTACTAGATTCCCTCCATTATCAAGTTCCCACCACATACCCCATTACAGTCACTGTCCATCAGGGTAGTAAGATGCTATAGAGTCACAACTCGTCTTCTCTGTGCTATACTGCCTTCCCTGTGCCCCCTCCTATGTTATGTGTGCTAATCGTAATGCCCCTTATCCCCCTTATCCCTCCCTTCCCACCCATCCTCCCCTTTGGTAACTGTTAGTCCATTCTCGGGTTCTGTGAGTCTGCTGCTGTTTTGTTCCTTCAGTTTTTGCTTTGTTGTTACACTCCACAGATGAGTGAAATCATTTGGTACTTGTCTTTCTCCACCTAGCTTATTTCACTGAGCATAATACCCTCTAGCTCCATCCATGTTGTTGCAAATGGTAGGATTTGTTTTCTTCTTATGGCTGAATAATATTCCATTGTGTATATGTACCACCTCTTCTTTATCCATTCATCTACTGATGGACACTTACGTTGCTTCCATTTCTTGGCTATTGTAAATAGTGCTGCAATAAACATAGGGGTGCATTACGTCTTTTTGAAACTGGGATCCTGCATTCTTAGGGTAAATTCCTAGGAGTGGAATTCCTGGGTCAAATGGTATTTCTATTTTTAGTTTTCTGAGGAACCTCTATGGTGATAGAATGTACTGCTTTCCACAGTGGTTTAACTAGTTTACATTCCCATCAGCAGTATAGTAGGGTTCCTCTTTCTCCGCATCCTCGCCAGCATTTGTTGTTCCTGGTCCTTTCTATGTTGGCCGTCCTAACTGGTGTGAGGTGACATCTCATTAGTTTCATTTATTTTGGGGAAGATGAGCTGTGATGAGTTTCTCCATCTTAAACTAACTTTTCTGATTGTCACCTCCTCGGAAGTTGGGAATGCAGAGGCAATGCTGACCCATGCTGGGCCCCATTAATAAGCCAATGACGAGAATAAGCGTGCCACTGTGCCTTAAAACCATGACACTGGAAGCCCACTCTGCACCTTCACAGGACGGAGACGCTGAGGTGTGATCACACAAGGCTCGAGGACTGCTGTGTCAGAGCGGTGTCACGTGACTCGCGGGAGCTGCAGCACAAGGCGGCCGCCCCAGATGAACTCCACCACGATTCCACCGTTGTGGCTCAAGCATAGCCAGAGAACACTATGAATGCATCAGAGGGCGGTGTTCCAACAAAACTTCTTATATGGGCACTGAGATCTGAATTTCATGTAATTTTCATCTGTTGTGAAGTATTCTTTTGATGTTTTTTCTCAACCATTTAAAAATGTGAAAACTGTTCTTAGCTCAAGAGTCATGCAAAAACAGGCCGTAGGTCATAGCTTGCCAATCCCTATACGAGATGAATGGACGCTGGTTGGATGCCAATTCTCACCCACACGGATCTATACAAGTTTCAAAACACTCCAAATCAGAATTCCACTTTTTCTCATGTAGAAGCCAACACAAAAAAAAATTTTTTTAAGATGGATGTTCTGTTTATTTTTATTTATTTATTTATTTATACCTTTTATTAAGGTATCATTGATATACACTCTTTAATCTCGGATCCAACAAAAAATTTTATAAAGGAAACCCAAGTACTAGAGCAGGCAAAAACAGCCCGGAAAGGACCAGTTCGGAGGAGTCACACTATTTGATTCAAAGATTTACAGTAATGAGGACAGTGTGCGCTGTGCAGACACACCATCGAAAAAATGGAGCCAACAAGCAAGAACCACTGATGTGCGGTGAGCACACAGACGCCAGGACATCCCACAGCTCTCTGACGGCCAAAATTCTAACAAATGGTAATGGAACAACTGCACGCTGACCCATGCAAAAAAGGGGAAAAAGGGAGATCTTAACCTTATCTCAAACAATAACTTGAAGCGCATGATAAACTTAAAAGTAAAACCCGAAATCGTAAAAGTTCTAGAAGAAAACAGGATAAAAATCTTTGTGACTTTGGGTTGGTATGCAAAATGCACAAATTATGAAAGAGAAAAATATGTAGAAAATATATCTGACTCAGAATATAATCTCACAACTCAACAGTAAGAAAAAACAACCCTAGTTTTAAAACCAGGCAAAAGACTTGTGCAAGCACCTGACCAATGACACGTGGATGCAAATAAACACATGAGAAGATGCTCAACACTGCTTATCACCGGAAAGACGCAAAGCAAACTCTGAGAAGTGCCTGGTATGCCTCTCAATGCTGTGCAGAAATACTGCGGACAAGACCAAGCGCTGATGGGGGCAGAGGAGCCAGAACTCTCCATGCTGCTGGTGGGCAGAGGGTGCTGAAGCCACTCAGAAACACGGTGCGTCTACTTCTCACCAAGGTAACTGCAGGCTCACTCAGCCAAGCGACCCCAGTCCTGGGCATCTCTGTCTTTGAGAAACAGGAACATTTGCCCGCACAAAGCTCTGAGCGCAGGTGTCCATGTGAGCTTCACTCATGATCACCAGAAACTGGACATAACTCTGCCATGGTCTGAATGCTGGTGTCCCCTAAATCTGCATATTGAGTCCTAGCCCATAATGTGATGTATCAGAAAGTGGGGCCTTTGGGAGCTGGTTTGGTCATGAGGGTGGAACCCTCAAGAACAGGATTAATGCCTTCATAAGAGACCCCACAGAGCTTCCTCACCCAGGAAGGGGGCTCTCACGAGACATCGAAATCCGTCGAAGCCTTGACTTTGAACTTCCAGTCTCCAGACTGTGAGAAATAAAATTCTGTTGTTTCTAAGCCTAACCCAGTCTAAGGTATTTTGTTGACAGCCCCAAATGCCCACCCACTGGGGGATAAACCATGGTCCATGCCCCTGACAGAAGCCATTTGGCGAGCAGAAGGCATGAACTGTTGACACAGGAACAAGCCTTGAATGCATTACACCTGGCAAGAGAAGCCAGGCTCCAAAGGCTGCACGCTAGGCAACCCTGCTTCTGTGGCATTCTGGAAAAGGCGGCACTGTGGGAGCAGAGCCAGACCAGGGCTGCCAGGAGCCAGGCGATGGAGGGGCCACAACAGGGCAAAGAGGAGCTGCAGCGGGTTATGGGCATGCCCCCAAACCGAGGGTCACACACCGTGTGCTCATCGGGGCCCCCTGGCTGCTCCCTTGGCCTTTCTCTGAAGACCCCGCCAGTTCCATTGCCTTGGGGCAGATGTGGCTGCTGGGGCCCCACAGGCACCGTCTTTTAGGCCCATGCCCACTAGAAGTGTGTTCACCCCCAGGCTGACCACACCATGTAGACTCTGCACTGACCCTGGTCCCCTCACCAGGGGACTGGCCATCCTCTCACAAGGCAACACCAGGGGTGATGCCCTGCGGCCCCCCACTCCCAGGGAAGCCCCACCCCACAGTAGTCCAAGCAGCCTGCTCTCTGCCTGGAGCCCACAAACAGCCCTGCAGGGAGCCCAGGTGGTGCCCTCTACCCCTCCTCAAGTCACTGCAATCAGACACAGCACCTGCTGCCCAGGGAACCTGAGCCTTGACCAGGGGGGCCTGAGCTCAGCCAGGGCCCACGGCAGGTGCGACTGAGGGCGAGAACCCATGTGTGAGGGTGACACTGGGGGGCTATGAAGGGCTCCCCGAGTTCCTGGAGCCACCTGGCAGGGGCACAGCAGAGACCAAGGGCACGTGGGTGGGGGGTTACAGCCCTGTAAGGCATTTGGACTTGATCCCTCAAGGCAGAAGCCACGAAGCAGTTTCAAGCAGGGGAGACGGCAGATGATGGGCCACACAGTGGGGACTGGCCACCAGGGCCTAGAAGGAGTGCGGACATGGGAGCTCACGCCGTGTCCCTGTAAGAAGGCATGGCTCTGACCTGCATCCCACCAATGACCCCAAGAACCTGGGACTTTGGGAGCCTAGCAAGCATGGTGGG
>JAQQAC010026072.1:331199-343321 GCA_029783875.1 Phataginus tricuspis
AGCAAAGGAAGCACATTGCCTCCGGGTCGTGCTCTTACTGGACTGAGTCAGAAATGCCAGAGGCAGAATATCGCATCACTAATACAGGAAAGGCTGGAGATAATTTCAGGGCAAAACAAAGCAATACAACCATAATTTATTATTTCACCTGTATTTGCAATTCATCTATTACCTGCTAAGTACCTACTTAGTTAGACACTGTGGGGACAAGGAAACAGTCTCTGTTGGGAGCGTACAGTCTAGTGGGATGAGCACAGGTAACAAATACTATATGGTGATGGCAGGTGCTCGTTGGTCCAGATGAGTGAGGTGCACAGTTTTAAGCAGTCAGGACCTTGGAGAAGGCAGGCCCAGGGGGGGTCTGATGGTGGGCGAGGAGGCACGGAGGCCCCTCAGCAGGGCTGCACCCCTGTGCAGGGTGTTATGGGGCCCGTGGGCACTTTGGCTTTGCTGCTGCAGGGCTCCGAGGGCCCAGAGGTGACCTCTGTTCAAAAGGATCCCTTGGCTGCTGCGTAGCGAGGGATGAGAAGAGGCAGGGTGTGCAAGGCAAAGAAACCCTGGATAAGGCACATGCTCCAGGCAGAGGGTTGGAGAAGATTCCCCAGACATGAGGAGCTGCACCACGTTCCAGAAGAGCCATGGGTGTGGCTCACACTGACACCATCTTGCCTGAGTTATTGGACTTCAAGGATTAATATAACTGTGTTTCAGAAAAAGCATGTCATGCACCAGGACAAAAAAACAGGTTGGCCCTGATTTCCCCAGCAGCTAAGCTTGAAGACTGAGTCCTGAGGGAACAGCCAGCCTATGAATCCTATCCCCAGCCAAGCTCCTATGCTGGTAGAAAGGCCTCAAGGAAACGTTTTCAAGCCTAGAAGAAGCCAATAAAGCAAGTTTTAAAAAGTAAAAGCCACCTTCCATGTGGCCAGTGGGGTATGACCAAGACAGGCCAGAAAGGGCCCCGGGAGCCCGCACGGCCGGCAGGGGATGGAGGCGCATCCACAGGCCAGCCAACGCCTCCTCTGTGACGCGCACTGCCGCCAAGCCGGGCGCCCATCTCTTGTTTTTTTTGTGATTAATAAACAGAATCTTAGCAGAATCTTTTAAACTTGGGGTGAGGAAGCAGTCATCTGAGCTCGACAATCATGTTTTCCTTTAAAATAAACTTGGAAGGAGCAGCTCCCCACTTGTTCTGCATCTCCTGTGTCCGCTCCACCCTGCTTTGGCCTCTAGGAGTGTCGGAACATCCCTCACCTGACGTCTGTGGCGCTCACCGTCCTGAGGAAGCTGAGCCCGAGATTTTTAAACCTTACTGTGGGGTCACTGAGTCGTGAGCAAGTGTCTGGCAAAGCCAACGAAGTCACCCCCAACAATGGGGGCGATGCTGGGCAGCGACCGTCTCTGCTGGCCCTGGACGGCACAAACGACACCACCGGGTGCCCTGCCAGTCCTTGGGGCTGGGCCGCTGGGGCCCCCTTTCTGCCTGGCCGTCTGCAGTGGCCCCCATTCCCCATTCTGAGCTGGCACAACTCCCAAGCACAGGCAGGTGCTAGGGTTCGAGGAAGACCATCCTCCCTGACACAGGAGCACCCAAATGGCCCAGCTGGGGGTGTCCCCAAAGGGCTTCCCACTCAGCAGTATCCCCTGCAGCTCCCCTCCCCAGGGGCATTGCTGTGAGTCCCGGGAATGCACGTTGCTCCTCCCAGAGCTCGGGGAGACGCCCACCTGGTCAGGAAGCAGAGAAGGGACAGTTTAGAATGGACGCATGGGGCGGCATTGCAGAGTCCACTGCCAGTGGTGGCCAGGAGTGACATTCTCGCAGACTGACACTGCCCAAGAGAGTCTCTCCGCCTTATCCCACTGATGCCCGCCCCGTCTGCTGGGCGGACCCTGCTCTCACCCCGGCTCCCAGGCCGCCTGACCCCATCCTCTCTTCCAGGGCTCCAGGCCAGCAAACTGTCAGTACTGGGGCCCGATGACGCTTGGTCGTTGGGGACCATCCTATGCAGCGACCCCAGCCTCTGCCCCTTCAATGCCAAGAGTGTCCATGGAAGGCAGGGCCCCTGCCCCAAAGACAGCACATCTTCACCCCAGACTGGGCCTCTGCCAGGTCCCACGACAAGGGGGAGGTAAGGCTGCCAACCTGGATTATCAGATGGGCCTGATGCCATCACAGGGTGCCCCGAGGTGGAAGAGGCAGAAGAGAGACAAGGATGGGAGCATGGAAACGGGGTCGAAGATGCCAGGGTGCTGGCTGTGAAGACGGAGGAGTGCCCTGGCCAAGGAATGTGGGTGCTTCTAGGAGCTGGAAAGGCTGACATGGTTCTTCCCTGGAGTCTCCAAAAAGGGAGGCAGCCCCACCCAACCAACCTGAGCCCCATGAGCCCCGTTTCAGATTTCTGCAGGACTTAAAGACACCATCTGCGGCAACTCGCCGGGCAGCCCTAGGAAGGAAACCAACATGCCGGTGGGACAACAGAGCCTTCACCAGGCCCTGCAGCTGTCTCCGTGCACCACGCTCTCTGGAGCGGGCCACAGGCTCCGAGCCAGTCCCCACCGGGAGGCGGCGCTCCTTCCCCGCCCAGCCGGCCTGGCTCCATGGCCGCCCAAACCACAGAGGCGGCTCCGGGCCTGAGCCCTAGGGAGGCGGCCTCGGGGGACTGCTGGGCACCCCACAGCCGGCTCCTGGTAGGGAGGCCTGGTGAAAAGGAGGGCCCCGGGGCCACGTGGAGGGCAGAGGGGTGGCCGTCCCAGCATCCAGGACCCGCTACCATCGGACTCTGGACTCACGAGGTGCCCCAGCAAGGCCAGGAGCTGGTAGCGTGAGCCTGTGAACCTGTGTCTCAGGTGATAACACAGAGTCCTTCAGTCGCCAAATGACAGGAAACTTCATAGCATTTGTCACCTCCATCCTGCTGACACTTTACCTCCGATGCTGGACTGTGAGCAGAGGGGACGGGAGGCCGCACCTTCCTGCCCAACACAGAGCTGGGCCAAAGCAGGTTCTGGCCCTTGACACCCACTCCCACTCCAACATCAGGGTCTCTGGGGTGTGCGGGGATCATGATGTCCCACAGGGCCCTAAACCTCACCCCCACCCCACCATCCCTGTGGCCCTCCACCCACTCTGAAGATCCTAAGAAATACAAAGGAAAAAAATTAGATTCAGGGTCCCCAGAGAATGGGGGCTACCTAGCCGTGTGATCTTGGAAGGCTTCCTGGAGGAGGAGGGACACAGTACTGGGATGGAGGATGCCACTGGGCTGGGGCCTGGAGGGGCAGGGCAGCAGGGTGACAGCCCCCCAGGAGTGGGCCGTGGGAGGGGCCCAGGCTGGTGCACACAGGTCAGAGGCCTGGCGAGGATCCCAAAGCCCCCTCCACCTAGCTGCCGCCACACAGCAACCTGGTCAGGCCCTGACGGTCATCACCAAGCCCAGGGGGTGGCTCCCACCCTGGCTGCTGTGCTGGAGGCCTGGGATCTGCTACCCATCTCCTCCCACTTCCAGTCCTGCTCCCACTTGCTGTCCCCAAAATACAGCCCTACCTTGTTACCCCAAGCTCAGAACCCTCCCTCCTGCCCTCAACTTCCAGACAAGGGCAAATGCCATGGTGGGCCCAGGGCCAGCTCTTCACACCCACCCCAGGCCTTCTGCCCACACTGCCTTCTCGGTTTCTGGCCACTAACAAGCCCGCCGTGCAGAGGCAGGGAGGCACCACCTCCACCAGGAAGCCTCTGTGTTCGGTGCCCCCCTGGTTTCGGCAGCCCCTGGACTGCTCCCAACCATGGCAGCATCCCCGCATTGTATGTGCCCTGTGGTCTCTGGACTTGGGGTACCCCCAGCCGGGTGGGCATCACTTCATGACATCACAACTCCCACCCTCCTGGAGGATCGCTGCCTCCTGCTCCATCTCCTCACCACATGCAGGGCAGCCTCTAATCCCCCAAGGGGGACAGGCTCCCCAGCCCAGACTCCTCGCACTCAGGCCAGCAAAGGAGCTGGTCTGAACCAGCTCAAAGGCAGGGCCTGCCAGAGCTTCCCGCCCCTCCCGAGCCCTCCGCAGTAGCTGACCTGGAGGATGCTGGCCCATGACAGTTGTGGACTGGCCTCTCCTGGCAGCAGAGGGCTATCCTGGAAGGCCCCACTCCGCCCTGCCCCCAGCCCCTCCAGGTGGGCTCTTGGGGCTGGGCTGCAGCAAGGCAGCCCTCCTGGAGTGGCCTCCAAAGCCTTGGGGGTGCATGTTCTGAGGCCTGGGCTATCAGGTGGTCCTCCTGGGCCCTTTTCTCATCCCTAGGCTGGTCGTGACCTCTGGTGCCTGTCCCCCACCCAATGCCTCCCCAAAGACCACTGACAAAAGGCGCTGGAGGACAGACTGGGCTGAGTTGGCTCTTAGGAGGGTGGTGACCTTGAGGCCTGGGCCTCTGAAGTCACATTTTGCCAAAGGGTGAGCTCCGGACCAGGAGGGTGTGAAAGGCGGTGGACCCCACCGACTGTGGTGGATGGGGGAGCAGCATGTCCTTGTGCACGTCCTTGGACACCAGCTGGGCCACGATCTGCACGGTGTCCTACAGGCAGAGGCGGGGTCAAGCGGTGGGCCGGGCGGGAGAAGTGAGGCTGGGAAGGGGCTGCTGGCCTCCCCTGCTGGGGCACCACCCTGTGACCCCATCGTTGCCCACCCCCCGCCCCCCCCCTCCCAATCCCCTCAACCCCCTCGCACCGTGCGGTGGGCTGGGGGCCTGGTGGTGTGCAGCATCTCCCGGCCGCCCAGCAGGGCCCGCCGGCAGCACTCATCGATGCTGAGGCTCCAGTGGCAGCTCGGGTTCCTGCTCTCCGGCGGTTCACACACCTGTAGCGACAGGGATGAGGTCAGCACAGGCATGGCCAGCCCAGGCCCGGGCCCCTCTGCACCCGTGGCAGGGGATGCTCCAGCCATGCAGGATCCCGCCTGGCAGCCCTGCTTTGCTGGACAAGGGGCAGCCCTGAGCCACAAAGTCCTTACACTGAGGCTGCAGCCCACCTGGCTTGCACCTGGACAGGCCAGCAGAGCTGCCCCTAAGCCGTGGAGCACAGTCCAGAAGGCCCGAGGACAGGCAACCTCAGGAAAGGCAAGGCCAAAGGCCAGCCACTGTAAATCAACCGTAAAGAGACCTCCAGAATGCTCAGGATCCCAAGGACACAAGGCAGGGTGTGAGGTGTGAGCAGAAGGGGGCAGGCGGCACAGGGCAGGAGGTGGGAAAGTGATTCCCAACTGGGAAAGGTGGGAGGCAGCAGCCATGCAGGTGTCCATCTCCTGGGAAGAACTTGCCGGGTGAGCGTCTGTGCAAAACCCTCAGGACCCATCCTAGACTCTCCAGCTAGGGGGCCATCCTGCTACCTCCCTGGGGGAAAACAGGAGGTCCCTTTCTGAAGTGTCAAGGGTATGGGGGTACCATGCTAAAAACTGAGGATTAAGACAAACTCAATGTGAAGTCCCCATTCCTCAAAAGATTAAGAACAGAATGACAGTGTCACCTAACAATCCCACTTCTGGGTGTTTATCCAGAGGGCCTCAACACTCGCCTCCAAGCTGTCCCTGCGCCCGTGGCCTCAGCGGCACAGTTCACAACCGCCGGGATGTGGGGGCGGCCCAGGGGTCCACGAGCAGGTGACGGCGTGAGCCCAGTGGGATCCCCCACATGGTGGAGTGTTACTCGGCCCCAGGAGGCACTGACAGATGCCGTGGTGTGGATGGGCCTTGAGCACATCGTGCCGAGTGGAAGAGCCACAAGGACAACTGTGTGAGAACCGTTCACATGAGGCCCCCTGAGGAGTCACATCCAGGAAAGTAGGATGGGGGGGCCAGGAGCTGGGGAGGGGGTGAGGCAGTGTTATTTATCGGGGACACAGTTTCAGATTTGAAAGATGAAAAAATTCTGGAGATCTGTTTCACAATGACGTGAATATAATTAACGCTAGCAAACCATACACTTAACAGTGGTTAGGATGGAACCAAGAAGTGGATATCTGGGTATAGAGACACTGTGAGGAGTCAGAGAGAAGGTGGCTGCCTACCAGCCAAGAGAGGCTGGAAAAGACCCTCCCTCACGGCCTCAGAGGAACCAGCCCGGGCGACACTTGGATTTTGAACTTGTAGCCTCCGGACTGTAAGACAATAAACTTCTGTTGTTTAAGCAAAAAAGAGAAAAAAGAAAGAGTGAAGTCCCCAGCTCCTCTTCCCACTGTGCCCCAAGAACCCAGCGGCCTGGCTCTTTCCCCCACTCTCCAGGAGAGGGGGGCTCCTTCAGAGCAGAGGCCTGCAGGCACTGAGAGCAGAGGTGCCCAGCGCAGGGCAAGCAGCCTGCCCAACCACACCGGGCAAGCCTGCCGGCTCAGGAGGCTGTCCCACACACACAGCCCTGCACGCACGCAAGCCCCGTTGACACAGCCCAGCCGGCAGAAGCATCTGAGGAAGCACCCGCTGTGAAAGAACCTGACACCAATGGCCAGGGAGGAAGGGACTCGGAAGGAGGAGTACAGGGAGCAGAAGAAAGCACGCCCCTGCCCCGCTGTGCCGACATCCCCTGGGTGGGAAGTACCCACAAGGCGGTGAGGATGATGAAAAGGGGCCATTCAGAGGACAAGCCTGAGCGCTCTGAACTTAAAAATGCAGGGTCAGAGTGGAGCCAGACACTCCCGGAAGGTGTGTCCAGCTGCTGCTTCCGATTGTCCACTCTCTCCTGGTAAAAGGATCCCACTCCTCCCCTTTAATAAGTGACATCAGAGAGCTTCCACTAGGCTGTTTTCCTGCCCCGTTGATGTTGGGCCATGCTGACAGGGCACATGCACTGAAGCCTGTGGGTATGAGGTGGCCTCCTGCGCCTCTGCCCTCCAGCTAGAGCACAGCGCTCCCCAGGAAGACTCGAGAGGGAGAAGTAGGAGGAGACGCACAAACCCTGCTGACCGCGGACCCATGAGCAGGAAACAGGTTTGTTGATGTGTGTCATGGAAATCTTGGAGCTGTTTGTTACAGAGCATCGTTACAGCAAGTGCTGACTAATAACGGAAGGACTGGCAACAAAGCACAAGATCTAGAAACAGGTAATAAACAGGAGGAAACTGGGGAATCAGTCCTGTAGGTCCACCATCCAATGAACAGGATCTCCAAAAGGAGAGGAGGGAGAAACACATGCACAACACTCCCCAGCCATGAGGGGCCAGTGCCCAAGTTGACAGGGCTCACACAGGACAGTGAGGGAGCAGACTCGCACAGGGGGTGGCCTGTAGGGTTTCACAGCCCAGGCCGGAGGAGACAGAAGCTCAGAACGCCCAGAGACTGAACTGCAGAGCACGCAGGGCAGGCCAGAAGTGCACGTGGCCCAGGGCCTCAGGCAGCACTAGGAGCGGGAGGCGATGAACAGTGCCTTACACCCCAAGAGAAAGCGATTCCCACCGAGAACTTTCACCTGACCTAAGTACCACTCAAGTGTGCAGGCAGAATGAAGACGTTTTTATACTTTTTAAGACCTGGAACTCCGCTGGCCCTTCTGAGGCAGCTGCTAATGAGGCACTGCCCAGGGGATGCGGGGGCCCGGGATCTGGGCTTGTAGGGGTCTCCGAGGACACTGAGCTCCCTGCCGTCTGCAGGGCTGGGTCCTGGGGGGAGGAGACTGACGCCCTGCAGGAAGGGCTAATGATCCGAGAGAAAGGTGAGGAGGGTGGCAGGGCGCACCCACTGCCTCAAAGAGCCCCACGGCCGCTCAGAATGGCCCCCTGCCCAGCCTGCTCCCGCTCAGCTGCAGTTGAGGAGCACAGGCTCACCATATGAGAGCTGTGCAATGTGGGGGGCGACCTGACTCTCCGGGAGGGGTCCCAGGACCTGAAACCCAGGACCCAAGGCAGAGTAGCGCGAGCCACCGTGAATGGCACCAGGAAGCGGGGCCCAGGGTAATGGGTCCTGGGAGCCAAGGAACGGCTCTAATTTGTGTGCCTTGCATGTTAATAAAAGTAGTGTGAAATTTAAAAAATAAGGGACTTAGTTAAGAAGAGTAATCTGATGGACACAGAACATGCACAGACCCTAACCCACAGAGAACCGTGCTCACCAAATGGGACTTTTACACACTGGCTATGCGCCAGGCTGCCAGCCAACAGATTTGCCACCACAGGGCTCATAGGCGGCAGTCGGCACCCGCAAAGCAGCACAGTTAGACGTCAGTGACAGAAGGATAACAAGTCACCCTTCGGATCAACTTCCCAGTGAAAAGGGAAGCTGGGGCTGCATGCCAACTTCTTTAGAAATGAGCAGCAGAAGCAGGGCACGCTGCAGCAGGAGGGTGGCCAAAGCTGTCCTCTGGGGATGGTCTGTAGCTTTCAATGTTAAGAAATTAGAAAAAAAGCCCCAGAACAAATTATGAAGCAAATAAGTCAAAAAGATAGGAGAAGAACAGCAAAGAAATTTGCTGGAAGTTTAAGGCAGAATTAGGAAAGATTATGAATAATTCAAAATTAAAAACTAGTGGACAATTATCACAGATTGGTTCTTTGAAAAGCCATTAAGTGGTGCTGTGAAAATGACCACATACACAAAAACAAGTTCCAAACAGAGCAGCGATGTAACTGCAGCCCTGGAACGCGAAGGCTCCCAGAGGAAGGCAGAGGCAGGAACCTCTTCAGCACCGGCATCAGCGATTTTTTTTCTGGATAGGTCGCCCCAGGCAAGGGGAACAAAAGCAAAAATCAGCAAGTGGGGCACATCAAACAGGAAAGCTTCTACATGACAGCAAACACCAGCAACAGAACAAAACTGCAGCCAGCCAAATGGGAGGAGATAGTCATTAATGGTATATTCAACAAGGGGCTAATATCTGAAATGTATGAAGAACTCATATGACTGTAAGTTGGTTGGGGCTGGAAGTGCAGCCTGGAGAACATAGTCAAGGATTCTGTGACATCTTCCTGTGTTGACAGATGGTAGCCACACTAGAGGGGGTGAGGATTTAATAATATGGGTAATTGTTGAACCCATGGTGCTGCACATTTGAAACAAATACAACATTGTAGATCAACACTTCAATAAAAATTGTAAAATTATTTTTAAAAAAATCATATGGAACAAAGGCTTGGCAAGATGGCGGCATAAGCAGGGTGGTGGAAATCTCCTCCCAAAACCATATATACTTATGAAAATACAACAAATACAACTATTCCTAAAAGAGAGACCAGAAGATACAGTACAACAGCCAGGCTACAACTGCATCTGCGAGAACTCAGCACCTCACGAAGCGGGTGAGATACAAAGCTGCGATCCGGCGGGACCCTAGCACTCCCCCACCCCAGTGCACCAGCAGGAGGGAAAAAATCAGACTGGGGCGGGAGTGGAAGCACAGGACTGCTAAATAACCAGCCCTGGTGATCTGTGCCGGGAGCACAGACACACACCGCATGGTGCACTGGAGATGAGAGAAATGGAAGGGCAAGATCCGAGATGGAGACTGCAAGCGGGTCCCCACAGCCGGCTCCCTGGGACAAAAGAAAAGTGGGCGCTTTTTTAAAAGTCTTAAAGAATAAGGACCCAACAGCTAAACAAAATCGTCCCAGCACACTCAGCCCAGCAGGCTGGGAATCTTGAGGAATTTCAGGCCCCCTAACTGGCTGCTGGGTAAAGCAGCCCCACTGAAGCCCCTCACGGTGATAAGCAGCCTGCCATTCGCTCCCCCTGGCCGGCGCTGCAAAGGGTCTGGCAGATCCGCCACAGCTGCGGAACAGCAGGAGAGTGGCCCCACCCACAGCAACCACAATCTCCTCCCAGTGGGCGCACAGCTAACTGGGAAGGGCTGGGGAAGCCAGAGCAAGGTCTGGAAGGAACCAAGGGGCGCAGAACGCACCCAGCGTGTCTGCAAACCCCCTCAGTGCTCTAGGCTAGCCTGAGGGTGGCCCTGCACACAGCAGCTCAGGGGATTCTCCCACAGACTGCCCCCTGGTGTGCAGGTAACCGGCACAGGCTGTGAAGAAGGGCAAGGAGAACAAGCAGGAAGGGACTTTGTTCTCCCAGCTGACACATGTGTCACCTGCCTGGGACCACTTCTATCGCCATGAAAAGACAGAAGAATCTGGTCCAGTCAAAAATCACCCAGACAACCCCAGAGAGAGGGCCTGGTGGGATAGATTTAAACAATCTTCCTGAAAAATAATTCAGAATAAAAGTCATAACCATGCTGATGGACCTATAGAGAAATATGCAAGAGCTAAGGGATGAAGTCAGGAGGGACATTACAGAAATGAAATGATTGATGGATGGGCTTAAGAGCAGACTGGACGAGGTGCAAGAGACTGTTAATGGAATAGAAATAAGAGAACAGGAGTACAGAGAAGCTGAGGCAGAGAGAGATAAGAGGATCTCTAGGAATGAAAGAATATTAAGAGAACTGTGTGACCAATCCAAACAGAACAATATTCACATTAGAGGAGTACCAGAGGAAGAAGAGAGAGAAAAAGGGATAGAAAGTGTCTTTGAAGACATAATAGAGGAAAACTTCCCCAAGCTGGGAAAGGAAATAGTTTCTCAGACCATGGAAGCCCACAGATATCCCAACACAAGGGACCCAAGGAAGACAACACCAAGACATATAATAATTAAAATGGCAAAGATCAACGACAAGGACAGAATATTAAAGGCAGCCAGAGAGAGAAAAAAGATCACCTACAAAGGAAATTTCATCAGAAGAGAAGAGAATGGCATGATATATTTAATGTAATGAAACAGAAGGGACTTGAACCAAGAATACTGTATCCAGCATGATTATCATTTAAATTTTAGTGAGGGATTAAACAATTCCCAGACAAACAAAAGTTGAGGGAATTGGCCTCCCACAAACCACCTCTACAGGATATCTTAAATGGACTGCTCTAGATGGAAGCACTCTTAAGGCTAAAAAGATGTCACCAGAGAAAATAAAATCATAGCAAAGAAAGCAGAACATCCAAATACTAACTAAAGGCAAAAAATAAAATCAACTATCCACAAAAACAGTAAAAGGAAATGCAAAACAATACAGAATAAATCACCTAGCATACAAAGAATGGAGAAGGAAGAAAAAGAAGGGAGAGCAATAAAGAATTATCAGACTGTTTATAATAGCTTAACAAGAGAGTTAAGTTAGACTGTCTGATAGTAAAGAAGCCACCCTTGAACCTTTGGTAACCACGAATCTAAAGCCAGCAATGGCAATAAGTACATATCTATCGATAATCAGCCTAAAAGTAAATGGACTGAATGCACAAAGCAAAAGACACAGAGTAATAGAATGGATAAAAAAGCAAGACGCATCTATATGCTGCTTACAAGAGACTCACTTCAAACCCAAAGATATATACAGACTAAAAGTGAAGGGATGGAAAAAGATATTTCATGCAAACAACAAAGAGAAAAATGCAGGTGTTGCAGTACTTGTATCAGACAAAATGGACTTCAAAATGAAGAAAGTAGCAAGAGATACAGAAGGACATTACATAATGATAAAGGAGTCAGTCCAACAAGAGGATATAACCATTATAAATATCTATGCACCCAACACAGTAGCGCTGACATATGTGAAACAAATACTAACAGAATTAAAGGAGGAAATACAAAGCAATGCATTCATTTTAGGAGACTTCAACACACCACTCACTCCAAAGGACAGATCGACCAGACAGAGAATAAGTAAAGACACAGAGGAACTGAACAACACACTAGAACAGATGGACCTAACAGACATCTACAGAACTCTGCACCCAAAAGCAACAGGATACACATTCTTCTCAAGTGCCCATGGAACATTTTCCAGAATAGACCACGTACTAGGCTACAAAAAGAACCTCAGTAATTTCAAAAATATTGAAATTCTACCAACCAACTTCTCAGATCACAAAGGTATAAAATTAGAAATAAATTGTGCAAAGAAAACAAAAAGGCTCACAAATACATGGAGACTTAACAACATGCTCCTAAATGATCAATAGATCAATAACCAAATTAAAACAGAGATCAAACAATATATACAGACAAATGAAAACAAAAACACAAAGCCACAACTTCTGTGGGATGCAGCAAAGGCACTTTTAAGAGGAAAGTATATAGCAATCCAGGCCTATTTAAAGAAGGAA
>JAQQAC010026072.1:348321-391380 GCA_029783875.1 Phataginus tricuspis
AGGATACAAAATTAACACACAGAAATCTGTTGCTTTCCTATACACTAACAATGAGCTAACAGGAAGAGAAATCAGGATAACAATTCCATTCACAATTACATCAAAAAGAATACAATACCTAGGAATAAACCTAACCAAGGACATGAAAGACCTATACCCTGAAAACTACAAGATACTCCTAAGAGAAATGAAAGAGGACACTAACAATGGAAATTAATCCCATGCTCTTGGCTAGGAAGAATAAATATTGTCAAAATGGCTATACTACCTAAAGCAATCAACAGATTCAATGCAATCCCTATCAAAATACCCATAGCATTCTTCAATGAACTGGAACAAATCTAAAATGCATATGGAACCAGAAAAGACCCTGAATAGCCAAAGCAATCCTGGGAAGGAAGAATAAAACAGGGGGAAATAGGCTCCCTGGCTTCAAGCTCAACTACAAAGCCACAGTAGTCAAGACAATTTGGTATTGGCATAAGAACAGGCCAACGGACCAGTGGAACAGAATAGAAAATCCAAACATTAACTCAAACATATACAGTCAATTAATATTTGATAAAGGAGGTGTGGATCTACAAGGGGGAAATCACAGCCTCTTCAATACCTGGTGTTGGTAAAACTGGACAGCTACATGTAAGAGAATTGAAACTGGATTATTGTCTAACCCCATACACAAACGTAAACTCAAAATGGATCAAAGACCTGAATGTAAGTCATGAAACCATACAACTATTAGAAAAAAACATAGGCAAAAATCTCTTGGACATAAACATGAGCAACTTCTTCATAAACATATCTCCCTGGGCAAGGGAAACAAAAGCAAAAATGAACAAGGGGGACTGTATCAAGCTGAAAAGCTGTACAGCAAAGGACACCATCAGTAGAACAAAAAGATATCCTACAATATGGGAGAATATATTCATAAATGACGTATTCAATAAGAGGTTGACATCCAAAATAGATAAAGAGCTCACGCACCTCAACAAACAAAAAGCAAATAATCCAATTAAAAAATGGGCAGAGGATCTGAACAGACACTTCTCCAAAGAAGAAATTCAGATGGCCAACAGGCACATGAAAAGATGCTCCACATCACTAATCATCAGAGAAATGCAGATTAAAACCATAATGAGATATCACCTCACACCAGTGAGGATGGCCAACATCCAAAACACAAACAACAACAAATGTTGGTGAGGATGTGGAGAAAAGGGAACCCTCCTACACTGCTGGTGGGAATGCAAATTAGTTCAACCATTGTGGAAAGCAGTATGGAGGTTCCTCAAAAAACTCAAAATAGAAATACCATTTGACCCAAGAATCCCACTCCTAGGAATTTACCCTAAGAATGCAGCAGCCCAGTTTCAAAAAGACAGATGGACCCCTATGTTTATTGCAGCAGTATTTACAATAGCCAAGAAATGGAAGCAACCTAAGTGTCCATCAGTAGATGAATGGATAAAGAAGATGTGGTACATATACAGAATGGAATATTATTCAGCCATAAGAAGAAAACAAATCCTACCATTTGCAACAACATGGATGGAGCTAGAGGGTATTATGCTCAGTGAAATAAGCCAAGCGGAAAAAGACAAGTATCAAATGATTTCACTCATATGTGGAGCATGGGAGCAAAGAAAAAAGAAACTGAAAGAACAAAATAGCAGCAGACTCACAGAACCCAAGAACGGACTAACAGTTATGAAAGGGAAAGGGACTGGGGAGGATGGGTGGGAAGGGAGGGATAAGAGGGTAAAAGGGGCATTATGATTAGCAGACGTAAGGTAGCAGGTGCACGGGGAAGGCTGTACAACTCAGAGAAGACAAGTAGTGACTCTATAGCATCTCACTACGCTGATGGACAGTGACTGTAATGGGGTTGGTGGGGGGGACCTGATGAAGGGGGTAGTTTAATCACCATAATATTGCACATGTAACTGTAGGTTAATGGTACCAAAATAAATTGTAAAAAAAAAAATCGGTAAGTTTTGGGGATGTAAACACAGCATAGGGCATACAGTCAATAATGTGATATCTTTGCATGCTGACAGGTGGTAACTACACTGTAGTGAGCATTTTGTAAAATATGTAATTGGCGAATCCACTGTTATACCCCTGAAACCAGTATGTTACATGTCCACTATACTTTCGTTTAATAAAAAGGACCAATAAAACAGAATTACTTTTTTTCTTATATCCTCACCTACTCCATGTATATCCATCTTTCCCATTTTTGCCAAATATTTTCATGCTTAATGTCTATTTGGTTTATTAACTCTAAGTTCTTAGACTTTATACACTTTTCAAGTCAGTGTTGAAAACTGTTTTCTCATTGCTTTTAAGCATCTCTTCATAGATTCTGTTGGTAAATATCTGTATGTCATAAAATTAACAAGTGCTTTCTTCCAGACTGTCTTTCAGCATTTGTGTCTTTGTGCCAACCTTTAGAAACTGTAGTCAGATTTGACAGGATTTCCCCTTATGGATTTTGTGTTTGGCCTAAGATAGGCACTTCCAAAATTCCAAATACTGGTCATATTCATTCTCCATTGCTTGGTGGACTGGTTTTGATGTTTGGTGTGTGTACATTTCATTAGAGGTGGGGAATCCACATACAATCTTCTGAACGGGTGTCTGACCACCCAACACCATTTGCTGGTCTGCTCCTGCTCTGCTGTGCAATGCCATGCAAAGCACACGTTAAATCCCCAGATTTCAACAAGGGGCCGTTTCTGGACTCTGCTGGGTTGTAGATCTATTTGCCAACCAGTCCCAATACCACACAATTTTTATTACTGCAGCTTAGAGCAGGCAAGCAAGGCCTGCTCTTATTTTTCAAACCTCTCACATTGGTTTGTTTTCCAAGTAAACTTTTAAAAAGCATGTTTAGTTTTTCAAATTATATTTTTACCATGCAGTAATATATTGTTTACTTCTGTGTGTTTTTTGCTTCTGAAGAAGAGATGCCACAGTGCGTGGCTATTTTGTCCCTCACGTCTTTCACTCAAGAGTAGGTCTAGCAGGTGGCCGTGCTGCTGCATGGGCGGCGCCCACTTGCTCTGACTCCACATCCAAAAGACTTGGCGGCCTGGCAGCAGAGTTTGATGTGAAAAGACACGGGGCTGTGCATGGTCTGTCTCCGCCCCACTTGGTTGACCGTCACCGGTCCCACGGCCCCATGTCACTCCGTACACTTTTCCTGGGCATAGTTTGGTCATCCATGTGCGGGGCC
This sequence comes from Phataginus tricuspis, assembly GCA_029783875.1. Lineage (NCBI taxonomy): Eukaryota > Metazoa > Chordata > Mammalia > Pholidota > Manidae > Phataginus > Phataginus tricuspis. The sequence continues at coordinate 351,560 of JAQQAC010026072.1, forward strand.
GCGAGACTTCACACAGAAGGCCCTCGTGCCCTGTGCTGGGCCTCAAGGGCCCCCGTGGAAACGGGTCTTTGCTCGGTTTTCTGATCATGGTCTCCACTCATCAGCTGCCCGCTGGTCTTTCTGGATAGTTCCTCTGGGTTTCTCATCTTTTCTCCCACTTCCCATTTCTTTGTCTTTTGCTTCTATTTTCCAGGATACTTCCATTTTATATTCTAACTGTTCAACCAAAGATTTCAATTCTGATATTAAGAGCTTTTTATTTTCTGCATGTTCCTTATTTAAAAAACAGAATCCTTTCTGTGTTATGTGCAGAGAATGTTTTCTCTTCCTTTTCCAAGGATCTCATTCTAATATTCTGGAGGTCTCCTGCTCCCTGCACTTGTTTCCTCCGTCTCGGGGTCCACATGTTCACACGGAACGGAGAAACCACGGTGCTGCTGAGAGCTCCATGGACAGGGTGAGGTCTGCTCACAGGCAGCTGTGACTGATACTGATGTCAGCCACCACGCGGCCACCTACTTCTCCCTTCCACACTTGGCTGCTCGGGCCTCTCTTGGGTCCCTGTCCTGGCAGGGTCTGCTTCCCAAACACCTTTCTTGCTGTGTTTCAGAGTTTTGGGAGGGAGAAGGGTGTTTTATTTATTGACTCCCTAAAATCTAACAGAAAGAAAGGGCAATTCTCTGCCTCTGGTGTTCAACCCCTAAGTATCCAGTCAATCAAACTTGTTAGTAATTGTGCTCCTTGAATCTATTACATCTTTATTTCTTATTTTGCTACCTGATCACTTTCTTTTGAGAAGTGCATGTTAAATCCACTGCAGTTGTGACTTTGGTCATTTCTTATGAAATTGCTGTAACTTTAGGCCTTACCTATTTCCAAACTCAACTGGCAGGTGCCCTTGTGCCTCCAGGTGTTGCAGGGCACACACAGGCCGCTGCAGGTGGAGAAAGGCGGTGCCCACCACCCAGGAGGGTCCCTGCGGCCACCTACATGGGCTCCCAGGCCTGCCCCTCAGAGCCTGCCGCGGAGGTCTGTCCCACCCCTGCGTGGCCTTAGGCATGCATTGAGCCTAAAACTGAGCACAATGACAACATGGACAAAATTTCCCTTTAAAAATATATTTAAAATTCAGGAACCTACTCTCCAAAATGAACAATGCCTTATTTGCTTCACACCGTTTCCCCCAGGAATAAACATGATTGACAAGGACTCGTTCCCAGCTCCTGCCTCCATCCTGTGAGCACAGAGAGGGCTCTGCAGCCTCAGGACCCGGCCATAAATGACATGAGGTGCCCTGCTGGTCACCTGCAGGCGATCTGTGCCACAGGGCAGAAAATAAACGTGGCAGTAAATCGCTTCCATTTGCTTCCTACTTGACATACTTGGAGGTAAGGAGTCCCTGGAAGCGGGGATCTCACCTTCCCAGGGCACCACCTGCAGGCTGGCTGCGGACCCTCCCACCAGCAGGGGGCGCTGCCCCTGCTCCCCACACCCGAGCAGACACCCGTATCCTCCCACCTTGCACATTTTTGTCAAACCATTTATTTCCCTGACACCAAATAGGGGTTTCCTCTCAGTGCACGGCTTTCTGGGGACTCGCTGTGCCTTGCAGGTGTATCCTATGTCCCACATGCTGGTCTCTGCACGTCGATTATACCTTACCTCCGTCCTATGCTGGGTGTTGGGGGCAGGAAGGCGGCTCCTGTTCATCTCTGTTTTCAGTGGGAGCTACTGGCCCCAGCTGCCCCAGGGTGTCCAGTCCAGATTGCCCAAGCACTGAAGGGTCAGCTGCTGGAGCACCAGGGCCTGGGCAGCCTTGCTCTGCCCCTCTCCTGCCCCCCAGGAACTTCTATCAGGCACACACTACTTGCCTGCTCTATTTCATCCTCACAAACTGAAACTCTGTCCCCATTAAAAACTGACTTCCCCTCCCCTCCCCCAGCTTCCGGCACCGGCCCTCCTACTTTCTATATCTATGAGTCTGACCCCTCTTGGGACCTCACAGTGGGGAGTCATACAGGATTTGTCCTGTGTCTGGCTGACTTCACTCAGCATGATGTCCTCAAGGTCCACCCACAATACAGCCTGTGCCAGCACTTCCTTCCTTTTTAAGGCTGGATAATATCCCACATCCATCCCTCTGTGGAGAATTGGGTGGCTTCTGTGTATGTGAATGTTGCTGCAAACATGGATGTACAGATATCTGCTCATGTCCCTTTCGATCCTTTCAGACATATGTCCCATACGTGGGACTGCCGTTATCACATGGTCATTCTCTGCTTGATCTTTTGAGGACCCTCCATACTGCTTCCCAGAGCACCTGCACCATTTTACATTCCTATCAGCAGTGCACAGGGCTCCAGGCTCTTCACATCACCAACTTTTTTTTCTTTTATTCTGGCCATCCTAGTAGGTGTGAAGTGGTATCTCATAGTGGTTTTGACTTACATTATCCTATAACTAATTAATGGTGGTGAGCATCTTTTCATGCATTTGGATATCTTCTTTAGAGAAATGTCTAGTCAAGTCCTTTCCCCATTTTTGATTCAGGTTATTTTTGTTGTTTTTATAAGTTCTATATATTCTGGATATTAATCTCTTATCAAATGTGATATGCAAATATTTTCTCCTATTCCCTGGATTGGCTTTTTATTCAGTCAATAGCATCTTTTGATCATCAAAAGTTTTAATTTTGATGCCAAACTACCTATTTTTGCTTCTGTTGCCTGTACCATTGGTGTCATATCCAAGCAATCATTGCCAAACCCAACGTCATGAAGCTTTTCCTCTTTATTTCTTTCAGGAATGTTGTAATTTTAATTCTTATGTTTATGTATTTTGACTTACTTAGGTTAACTTCCATATACAATGTCAGGTAAGAGTCGAGGTTCATTTCCTGCATATGGATATCCAGTTTTCCCAGCACCATTCATTGAAAAGACTGTCTCTCCCCCACAGTGTGGTCTGGGCACCCTTGTCAGTTATCTTTGACTTTGCTCATGGTATGTATTTTGCCTCAGTACAAGTTTATTTGTTTCTCACAAGTGGTTAAATGTATTCGTCTATTCTTTTATGGTTTCCAGACTTCGAGACTTGGTTAGAAAGGCCACCCATGTTGCACAGTTATTACAGAATCTACCCAGGATTTCTTCTAGTACTTTTACGGCTTTATTTTTTTACATTTAAACCTTTTACACATTTGGAGTTTATCCTGGTATTCAATGAGAGGCACGGCTACAACTGCCTCTCTTCTAGACAGCACATGTTGCCCAGTGCAACTTACCAAAAAGCCTATCTTCCCCCCACTGATTTGAGATGACATCTTCTTCCTACATTAAGCATCTGTAGGCTGGGTCAATTTTTAGTTTTCTATTTGGTTCTGCTGTTCATGCATCATCACCGGCCAGGGCATTACTGTTTTGATAATTGAAACTTTGTGATATGAATCCATGTATGCTAAGGCTGAAGCTATTCTTATTCCCACTTGACCAGTTTGCTAGAATACAAGCTTTCAGGATCTTTATTGTTGTGACACTGAATAATGAAATGCCTGAGAAAACCCTCTATGCTGCTAAATCTTCTCCAAGAACACAGTTCAGCTCCTCCCCAGTGCTCGAGTTCTGAGTCTCGCGTCTGGCTGCATGGGCTGATTCCTCCTAGATGGTACAGGTCACCGTGGGGCAACACCTCTCTGGCTCCTGTCTTCCTAAGTGTTTTGCTCTCCTTCATGATACAGATTTTCTTCAAATGTTTGGTGCTCTAGACTGTTAATTCATATTTAATGAGGGGACTAAGAGTAGATTAGCAGCATGGGTGGACTGGAGCTTGGTGGCCAGGGCAGCATCCCACACACAGCTGAAAGCTGATCCTGGTGCTCTGCCCAGCTCAGCCACTACCCACAGCCACCTGCCTGCCTCTGGGAGCTGCCCCGGCCCTGCAGGAGGATGTGGTCTGACAGTGCTGCTCCTGGGTACCCACCACCTGTCCACGACAGCCACTGTGCTCCAGCCCTCCTCCCAAGGAGCCCTCACCCCAACAGGTGACACACCTGTGCAAAATTTATGTCTACAATGCCTATCCTGAGACGTCAACCTCACAGAAGCCAAAGGTCTGCTGGTTTGGTCTTCCAAAACCCTCAAAGGCCCCTCACAGGTATTTGGGCAGAGGGCACATAGTACCCACAGCAGGCAACTGAGGGAGTCTGCTTTCTTTTTCCCCCCACCTGTTTATGCAGATTTTCGACCATGGTGAACGCATTCACAGACACGCCTAAAGGCACAGCTTAGTGCTCCCACAGGCTGAGCTGGCCGGTGGCTAGCACCCCATGTACCAGCTTGTCATGGCCTGGATCCATCTGGCCTGACTTTGGCCTTTCCATGGAACCATACGGAACTGAGGGTCTAGCTTCCTTTGCTCATGAAGCGTCCCTTGGGGTGGAGCAGCTGTGCCCCACCACTCCCACGGCTGTGGATGCATAACTGCTCACCTGTCTGGCGTGGGGGTGAGGCAGGGAGGAGCCTTCAGTCTGGAGCTGTCACAGCTAAGGCCTCTTGGAATATCTTGGTCACGACTTTTGGTAACTACTTCTGCTGACCACATACCTACCTGCTCAGTAGGGGACTGTCCCTGCTGTGGCGCAGAGCTCCCTGGACTTTGTGCGACCCTCTCGGAGTGGCCCAGGTTTGGGGTGCTGGGAGGATTGAGGCAGACCCACCCTCCTGGCCTCACAGGGCCCCTCTGGAGTGCCCACCAGAGGCAGACAACACAATTCTGGGATGCAGGATGGGCATGAGCCCACCCTGGTACCAGCCCAGGGTTCCAGAAAGGGAGCTGATACTCTGCGCACCTGCTCTTCGTCAGGAGCCACTCAGCCCTCCCTGAGGGCCCCTTCTCCAGACCATCCTGACCAGCCACCTCCAAAGCCAGCTCTTGGGGTTCTGTGGGCTGGAGGAGGCTGCAGCAGCTGTCAGCTTACCCAGTCCTGAGTCTGCAGCGCCTGCCGACCGCTGCTCTGGGCACCGGCATGGCCCCTGGCCATGGTAGGGCTCAGCGCGGGGCTCTGCTGCGACGGCTGTAGTGCCGGCTTCTTCCCAGGGGGGACCTTAACCAAGTGCTTCCTGCTGTCCATCTTCACCCGGGAACTGCCCTTCTGTACCTCTGGGGAAACAGCCCCAAGGCCATCTGTGTCCCCACGGCTACCCGGGACCCTCGGACAGATGGAGGCAGTGTCAGACTCTGGGGGGCACAACCTCGGCCACTGGGCCGACGTGCTGGGTGGGCCCCAAGAGGCCACCACTGCGTGGCTGGGCCCCCCAGCTCTTGCTGCCAGTTTTCTCCGCATGCTCACTCCAGGCTGGAGCCGCCGCTGCACCCCTCTCCCTCTGCCCACGCCCAGGCCGCCCACCCTGGCTCCAGCTCCGGGGCCACGTGCCCTGGGCTCTCACCTGTCCCCCTGCTGAGGCCCCAGCAGGCCGCGCCTCCCTTCTCCCGGGTCTGTGACCTCATCTGCGCGCAGCCGGCCACACCCTGGGCCCTGGCTGCGACCCGGCAGGAGACGAGGAAGCCCTCTCCACTCCACGGGCTCTCGGGCCAGCGGCCTGCGGGGACGGGGCGGGTCCGCGGCGGTTCCGGCAGGCCCGGGGCCCCGCCCCGCCGCTTCCGCTCCGGGTCCCGGCCCGTGGCCTGGGCAGCGCCCCCTGCCCTTCCGGAGCCCCAGCCCCACCCCGCTCCGGGGCCTGACCGCCCCTGGACCCCAACTCCTGGTCTCCCGCCCACCGTCCCAGCAGCGCCCTCCCGTCGGCCGTTTCCCCCGGGGCACTGGGGATGGAGCCCGGGCCTGGACAAACCGAGGGAGGGGCCGAGGCCGCCCCGAGGAACCACGCGGCAGGCGGAGGGCCTGGGGGTGCTCCCCAGGTTTATTAGTGTTGCATCAGCACCTTGAAATAGTCCACGTGGTCACATTTGTGACAGATTAGAATCTGCTCCCAAAAAGGCTTACATTAATTGTTTAAAAAAAAAAAACTAGCAAGGTGTACTTCCTAGAAACCAAACTGCACAATTAACGGGATGGATGGAGTCTGCAGACCAGTATGGTGGCGGCCCCTGGCCTGAAGCCCTTGGGGTCTTGCAGGCTAGGCCGCCCAGGGACATCCCCACGGAGGGAAAGCCAGGTCTGGGGAGGGAGGTCGAGGAACAGGCCAGGCGCCCAGGCAGCTGGCCCTCAGAGGCAGGCTGGCCTGGTCTAATGAAGAGTCTGTCCCAGGCATTTGCCAGACACACCAAGAACCATCACGTCCTCCCACCTGGAAGTGAGGACAGTGCAGCAAGGCTGGCCTGGGCCATTCTGGCCCCACAGACCCCCAGCTGGGCCCAGGGGGTTTCCTTCCCGGGCTGCGGCCATGACACTCATGACACTAGCCCAGGGGGTCACGGGGAAGGAGGAAGCAGTGAGCTTGGCTGCAAGGCAGGGGCTGGCCCTTAGTGGCCCCGGGCAAGAGTGGAGCCTGTCTGCACCGTGCTGGGCCGCCGCGGGCGCCTTGCCTGATGGTAACTGGTGGCTTGGGTCCTAGTTACCTCTGGTTGGCCAGTGGGCTAACTGCTGCTGGGGGGGTGCTCCTGTCCTGTGCGCTGCTGTCTGGGGCCCACAAAGCTCACACCCCCTGACCACTGTGCTCACAGCCACACCCGCTCAGTCAGATGGCTTTGGCTTCTGTGTCCTCTTCCTTTGAGGGACAAAGTGCTTTTCTCACAACAGCTCCATGAGGTAGGCAGGGGAAATGTGACCATCCCCGTTTAGCTGATGGGGAAACTGAGGCACGGGGGTAAGTGCAGCCCGAGTCCCCAAGCAAGTTGTGGCCCGGGGATGGTGTGGTATGTGGGCTCCACAGCACTCAGGCAGAGGACAGACCGGCGGGCTCTGCAGGCCCAGGTGTAGGGTGGAGGCACTGGGTCCTCCACACGGTGTAAGGACAGCCACAGAAGTGGACCCAGGAGGCCCCAGAAAAGGGGTGGCCCTCAGCCAGGAGGAACAGAAGACCCCTGGTTGTTCCTCTGAAGCCTGCCCTGCAACTGGAAAGCTAAGTCTGGTCCCTCACGTGCACCTGCTCCTGTCGAATGTGACATCCGAAAACTTGAGGAGCAGATGAGGTCCCAGTGGTGAAGGCAGGACCCTCAGGGGTCCAAGGCTCCCTTCTGAGAGTAGCCACAGGCAGGCCTGCTCTGTGGCTGGCACCCTACCCCAGGTCCTTCCAAGCCAGGTCCCAGGTGCTGTCAGAGGGGGTGAATTTCAGTGAGGAGGGCTCTTGGGAGCGACTCTCTGCCCAGCACTCTGCCTGCAGGCACCGGAGTGTGAGCCAAACCCAAGGTCATGTTCTAGTCCTGCCCACCAACTCACCCAGGGCCTTTGAGCATGAACACCTGGACCCTGTCCCTTGGCCTGGGGGAGGAGGGAAGCAGGAAGGTCATGGGTAAGCCAAGCGGGACATCTCCCACCCCTGAGCCATGGGCTGCCAGAGGCCCGTCCTCCGGGAGAATGGGAGTGGTCTGCAGCCTGTCCTGTGTTTGGCACTGTTTCCCAAGTAGGGCCTTCGGAAACCAAGACCACAGCCCTCAGGGTGGGCCACCAGGGTCCCAGGGTCCCAGCTACAAGAGCTGGAGGGCTCTTCCTGTGGGGACTGGGGTGTGGGGTTGTGGGAGCAGCAGGACTGTGGAGGACCCCGCCTCCTGCTACATGGGAAGGCAGAGGGCAGGACTGCCACCCAGGGTGAGACCCAAACCTAAATTTCACTCAGAGGAGCTTGGCTGAGAGGCCAGGCCCTTGGCCCAAGAGATTCCCCCTGGCTGCACACACAGCTCCAATGGTTCTGGCCCCTGCGATCAGGCTGCCCTGCCTGGGCATTCACTGGCCACAATGGTGCTCGGGTCACACAAAACCCTGGGTCACCTGGTCCACGCACACCACAGCCAGAAGGTGAGCTGGCAGCAGGGAGAGGCGGCTGAGCAGGCCGGGGCCGCCCGTGGAGGCCACCGTGCTTGCTGAACTCAGGGCAGGGACAGCTCGCAGGAGCGTAGCGGTGTCTCCAACAGTGGTGGGAACACGCTGTGGGGCGGGACAGGTGTTGGGGGCTGGCTCTGCCCCAGCCCTGAGGGGCATGGGGACTTCAGAGGAGCAATGTCTGTTTGGCAGCTACATCATAACATGTATTTAACAGCGTTAAAAATATCTGCTACTATAAAGCCTCTCCTGCCCTGCAAGGCTGGAGTTTATAGGGACCATGTGTGGGCGGTGCTGGGGCATCTCTGGGCTGGTCGGTGGCTGGGGCCCCAGGCAGGGCTGGCCGACCTCTGTGTTCTGCTAGGATGCCCCAACAGGAGGCTGGCCTCCGGCTCTGGCCCCCCAGCTCTGTGCCTGGGCACACAGGCAGCCTGTTGGTCTGTGCAGCCACCTGCCTGCCCCCGGCTCCCTGAGGAAGCAGAGTCCTGGCTTTCAGGAAGGACAGGACACGAAGATGAGAACCCTTTTTGCTGGGGGGCTCAGGGGTCCTGAGGCCCAAGCACACCTTCCGGGATTCTCAGACTCCACACCGTCCACCTGACCGCCCACCCAGCACGTTCTGGTTAAGAAGCAGAGCGGTTAACGGGCTCCCAGGGGGAAGCCCCCCATTAGTGTCCAGGTTGTGAGCACATTCATACTTAAGACTGTTTCTCTTTGTGTTTTAAGGGTCTGTGTCTGTAGTAAACTGAAATGTTAACAGAAAGCAGCTGGGCCCCGGCACTCGGCCCGTAGGGCTGTAGGCAGGGCTGCGGTGGCCCCGACAGGCAGGGCTAGAAGGTGGGCTTGGAGTGTCCAAAGATGCAGATGGGGAAGTGCTTGACGTGGGAGGACCACTGGGCCGCCAGCTGGAAGAACTTGACGTCGTTCCATTCCACGCCGTCGATGAGGACTGCGGGGACAAGACTGCCTGACCCACCTGCCCTCCAGGCTGCAGGGCGAGGCTGACGGGGCCTGACACCCCCAGGGATCCCCGGCTCCCAGGCGGCGACCAGCCCCCACTGCCACTGCCCCTCTGGGGTCTGAGCCGCCCACTGAGGCCAGACTGTCCCCACACGGCTCTGCACAGCAGGTTTAAAACACCCTCCACTGGAGCCAGAAAACTGCCGGAGGAAGGCATGGTGGTTTTTGCCCGCCGTGGTCATCAGGCTCGCGTGCATAAGAGCAAACCTCTCGAGCTCCACGTTCTGAATCAATTACCTACAGAGTATCCTCTATCAAAACCAATCTTTTAAAAGACCAAAAAAGGATGGAGAAATTATTTCTCAATTTGAAAGCTATCCCATGCGTAGAAGTGCTTTAACCGGAGTGTTCAAGCTCAAAGTATGTAAGATGCATTTTGTAGGCAAACTAAAGCATTTCCTCAGGTGGGTCTAAAAGCAGCCCCACTTTGGCCTGGCCCCCTTCTGCGTGTTACGCACGGAGCCAGTGGTGTCCTGCAAGGGCCCGACTCCCCGCCGGCACTCACCCCGAAGCATGTTCTGCTGGTGTTTGGCCGTGCAGATCAGGCGGCCGATGCCCTCGATGCACTGGCTCTTGGACTCCACATCCTTGTCCTTGGTTTTCTTGGGCAGAAACATCACTAGGAGGAAAGGGGGCCATGCTGCCAGTCCGCTGCTGCTCCTCGGCCCTCGGGCCTCTGACACAGCCCACTTGCTGCTGGAACCACAGCTACCTGCCCTCCCACTCACCTAGGAAGCCTCTGCTCAGGGCTCTGGTCACACGCAGCCCCCAGACCCGTGGGGCCCTCAGGGCCTGTGCGCCCGCCCCCCGACTGTCCCAACAGCTACCCTGTCCCCCCACCTCACCCTTCTTGTTCTTCTCCTTGGTGACCACAGTCATGGACATGGTGGGCGTGGCTGCAGCCTCACCACTGCTGGGCAGCCTGCTGACCTGGAGAGACCGGAAGGTGCACTTGAGCGTGTTTTTGGCGGCAGGCAAGTCTTTCTTCTCTGCATCCCTCTTCCTGTCTGCAGGCTGGGCCGCCGTCCAGTAGTCCACCTGCAGCCCCATCAGCTCGGCCCCGAGGCCCTGGCTGTGAAAGCAGAGGGCAGCTCACTCCTCCATCCTGCGGTGACGGCGCAGGCGCGGAGGTGCCAGTAGGTGCCTGTGCTGCCCCAGCTCTGGGTGCGGCGGGCAGGCCTGGCCCCATGGACACACGTGGGCATGATGCCAGGGCCGACCAGGAGTGCCCAGGCCTGCCACCCACCTGCTCTCCCAAGCTGCCCCTTGAGTCTGGAGGGCCAAGGTCAACCAGCCTTGGCCACCAGTCAGAGGTGTGGCCCTGTGACCTCACGGCCTACTCGGGTGTGATGATCCCCCAGTTTTGTAGGATAAGTTCTCGTGAAACTCGAGGGCGGCCCAGAGGGCTGCTGACCACCCCGCCCGCTGTCTCCCACATCTCAGTCCCCAAGACCCTTATCTGTGCGGAGCACCCCATCTACTGACTGTGCAATTTCTGTCCCCCACGGTGGGGGCTGGGAAAGACACCAGGCCGTCCCCTGCCTCTGAAGCCACACCAGGACCTACACCCGCCCCATGTCCTGGGCACCCTTGTCCAAGCATGCCCTTTCCCTCCCCAAGGCTCTGAGCCCACCTTCCAGCCAGACCCTCAGCCTGGCACTTGTGGGGCAGTCAGCCACCATAAGAGCTGGTGTCCTCTGACCCGAGTCCCCAAGGGGACTTGAGTTGGGTGGGGGCACCTAGGCAATAAAGGGTAGCCCAGCCCACATGGCTGTGCTTACCTGGGGGAGGACAGGCCTGCGCTCACCGACGGGGAGGAAGGCGGGGTGGGCGAGGCCTCCTTGGCGGCAGGAGACATGGACGGTGGGGTGGATGGGAGTGCACTGGAGCCTGAGGGGGCTGCGTCATCCGAGTCACCTGTGAGGGGTCAGGGGCCGCGCTAAACTCGCCTGCTGCTCTGCCCCAGGATGCAGCAGGGAGGCTGGGCAGCCCCATGGGCTAGGGAGGGCATGTGTAGAAGGCACTGCTGCACCCGTGGTGGGGGTGACCCAGTCTTCAGGAAGCAGAAACATCAACCAAGGCATGATGGAACGCACGGCGCAAAGCGGTCGTCCTTCCCTGTGAGCATGTGGTTCTGCCCCTGGGCCCCACCAAGGCTCTGGGGCTGCCCCTGCCCTGCCTGCATCCCAGCCCCAAAGGTGGGAGGATGGGGTCACCTGACGTGGCTGACGATGGTTCCACTATTCCGACCTTCACCACCTGGAAGGCAACAGGACGTGAGCTGGCATCAGAGGTGGGGTGACGGCCAGCCCTACCACCCTGCACGCCACAGCCCCAGACCCAGGCAGAGCCATTTCCACACTGCTGCCTGCCTGCCATGCCCCCGCCACAGGAGCTCCTGGGTGGAGCTGCGTCCTAGTCCCTCTAGGCTGCGCAGCAGAGCCAAGCTCAGGGCGGCCACCGCCTAGATGGTCAGCCATGGCAAGGCCAGGCCGGGGCCCTCCCTCTGAGGGGGCGCGTCTGGAAGACTCCAAGGTACAGCATGCTCCATGGCTGTCCTGCACTCCCATGAGGGAGGCACAGGCCCCATGAGGCCCATAGCTGCCAGCCCACCCTGGCCTGGCATGTGGTTGCAGCTGCTGTTCAGGTGCACGCGGCCTCCAGCAGCAGGGCCTCTCCCAGACTCAGCCTCTTGGGTCCCACAGCCTGGCCATCAGGGGACCAAAGGCCTTGTGCCTGGCCAGGTCCAAATGTCAGTGAGCAGCCTGCCCAGATAACAGGGCCACACAAGGTGCTTGGTTCAGGCAGCTGCTGCCCCTGTGCAAACATGGGGCCAGGGGGCTGCAACAGCGGCTGGCTGGCCCGAAGTAGTCCTTCACCCTCATTAGTGGGAGAAAGGTGAAGCTCCCACTCACAGGCCGTGTCCCCTGAGCAGGCAGCACAGGATGCACCCTCTCCTGTCCCATAGCCCCTAAAGGACAGGGGCCTTCTCTGCCTCACCCTGGGAAGGGCCCGTCCTGAGGCCCTGCTGGCCAAGCGCCACCTGCAGAGCTGGTCTGACACTGGTGCGATGCTCGGTCGGTGCTGAGGACGGCACAGCAGGTGGCTGCCTGCCTGCACACACCCACTCCCCGCAGAGCTGGGGCACTGGCAACCCCTGGACCCACCCCATTCAGCACAGGAAGAGAACCATGAGCTCCAACATGGGAGACAGTTGAAGGCAAGCCCTCAACTCCAAGTGGTGAAAATGTTCTGGAATGTTCAAATTAATGTAGGATGGCTGCAGCAGCCCTTCAGGTCAACAGGTCCCCAAGCAGGCAGAGCAACATGCTGCTGGCGGGGCGTAGCCCGGCACACCAGTACTCACCCCGACGAAGGGGATGAACTTCTGGGAGGACTCCTCATCAGGGCTGAGAGCAAGGAAAACACAGCGACAGCCTCCTGTAGGGGCAGGCTCCCACCTCTCGGCAGGCACACTGCCCAGTTGGGGGGCAGTCCGGGAATCCCAGCCATGCCCCTCCCCCCACTGGCACACCCGGACCTCTAACCTTTTTTCTGTGCCCACCCAAGGCCATGAGGCCGGGGGAGCCCTGGGGGAGCATGAAGCCCAAGGGGTTTGCTTTCCATACCAGCCCTGCCCATCCGCCTTGCTGCCCGCACTGCAGAACTATGTTCCTCACTCAGCCCAGAGAAGGGCTTGCTGGGCATGCATCTGGGGCCCCCAGGGAACAGTCTGGTCTCCAGTGACTGAGGGGACTGCCTCAAAGCCAGGGCATGGAGGTTTCTCCCAGATAGTCTGGGTAGTTGGCACTGACTACTGACTAGAAAGGCGGGACTGTCCCAGGCCTTTGGCCTCAGTGAGGGGCACACATGCCATGCTCTGAGAGAACGACACCCCCAGAATGGCCCAGAGGAACACCAAGGCCTCTGGGCCATGCTGCTGCAGTGTGCCAACTGGCACGGGGTGGCCACAGAGCTGCTGTCTGGACTCAGTTCTGCACAACTTTCCATGGAACTTCCCTAAAACAGCCGTTACAGCCCATCCATGGTGAAGGCAGAGCCCACGGGCCCTCGGAGAGGGTGCGGGCGGTGCGGAAGCATAAGGCCCATGCTTGGGCTGCCCTGAGGCTCCTCTCTGCAGCATGCTGCCCACTGACGGGTCTCCACTGAGGTCTGGGCTGCAGCCCAAGAGGCTCTCTGCAGGACTCAGGCCGAGGCCCCATCAGTGGCTGGAAGAGCATCTCCTTCTCAGCCTTTGGGAAGGTCCCCAGAGCAGGGCCAGTCCTAGGCCTCTATCCCTCCTGCTGCCTCAGAGAATAGAGGTGAGCTCTCTGCACGGCCCCAGGTTGGTGGTGTCCACGTGGCTATGGCCCAGCTCCTAGTTCCGTTTCTTATTCCATTTCCGCAGACCACAGAGCCTGACGTCAGAGAGCAACCCCTGCAGACAGTCCTGTGAGTGCCGTGCGGGGAGCTGCTGCAGGACATGCCCTTCTGGGTGCCAGCTCCCGGGATCCACAGCCTCTGCCCAGCAGCCCGTCCCACCCCTGCAGAAGACCCGGCCGACATCTGCCTGAAAGAACCCAGAGGTTTGGTTTGTCCTGTGGAAATGACCACATTCTTAGCCGTCCTCTTCCAGCTAAAAACAGTAGAGGTGAAAAAGAAAACATCTCCCCTTCCACCAGGTCAAGTAACAGAACAGTCCCAATCCCGTGTCCAGGCCTGCTTCTGCAGCAAGGCCTTAGCGGGGTCCCAACCCAGAGAGAGGGCTGCCTGTTACCCTCCCCACAAGGCACACAGGGAGGCAGACGAGGGCCTCAAGGGGCTGAGACTCGGGCAACGCCACAACACGGGGTGCACCGGGACTCTCGAAGCCAAGCCACGTCTCTGGGCCATGCAGACAACACTCAGCTCTCAACACATGCCCGGCATAACAGGGGTGACACCGGCTTGCCAATGAGGCCCTCAACCTGAACCCTGGAGGCAGAGGAGCACCCAAGTCATGGGCAGAGATGGTGGCCAGAACTAATAAGGCTCACACCGTGGTAAGGGCCCCGGGGTCCAGCTTGTGAGACCTACACGAGGAGGCAGGTGTGAAGCAAGCCTCCAAACGTCAGGGGTGTAATCCACATGGGCCAGGACATGGGGGCACTGGGCATCCTCTCCCAGCACCCGAGGAAGCCGCCTGGGTGGAAGGTGCCCAGTAGGTGGGCAGTGACCAGCAATGGGGTCTAACCTCAGGTCTGATGTCAGGCTGAGGACCGGGTGCTGTGTAGACAGGATCCTCCCTACAGTGGCTCTTGGAGGGGCCCAGGCTAAAGAGGCCCCAGGAGGGCTGTGCACACTACCCACCCTCGCCTGGGCCTCCCACACAGAAGGGTGTTCTCTGTCACATCTGGCAACGGCGGACCTGCCGACCTCCTGGGCCTGGGCCCCGAGAATGGCCGACACACCCAGGCATCTGGAGCCCTCACCCCCCATCCCCGGGCGCCGGTGTCACTGCCGTAACGCAGGGTGGGGGCGGGAGGCGAGGGAGGAGGGTCAGGGTCTCTGAAAGCTCCACTTGCTGCTCAGAGGAGCTGACCGTGGGGGAGAAAAGCTGCTGCAGCAAAGCGCAGCCATCACAGGCCCAAGGGCCGGCTGGGGGTCAGCGGAACGCAGTGGGACTGGTCTTTCTCTCGCCCAAGAAGGCTTGTTTAGCAGGACAGTTGTAGGGGCTCAGACTCCCCCTCTTCTGATCTGTCCTAGGGCCCAGCAAGGGGGCCATCTGGGGGACCCAACAACCCTCCCTTGGGTGGGTGTCCCATAAGAGCAAAGGACCCGAGGCCCAGAGCAGTGACAGAGGGCAGGATGCTGGGGCAGGAAGGGGCACCCAGCGTGAGAGGCTGCTCTGGGGGCATCTGGGATTTGACTCTCAACACACAGGTTTTCAGAGAGGGGAGCCACCTTGGGGGTGGCTTCGGGGGTCTGGCCTGTGCAGACGAGCCACTGAGCTTTGCCAGGGAAGCCCCTGCGACTCTGCAGCCCCAGAGCGAGGGGCAGGCTCCGAGCGCCCTGCACAAGCTCCCAGCCTGGATGTCCCCCCATTAGTGTCGCATCAGCATTAGTGCCAGCTTCCTAGGGCTGTCAGACCTGAGCTGGGCTAGTCAACGCTGCTCTCAGGGGGTGAAGCCACTTGCATTGTGGCCCCAGGCCTCTACTCTGCTCTAAGAGGTTGTGCCACCCCAGGCTTCAGAAACACTGAGGAGCAGAGTCCCACCTCTCTGTAACTCACAACCACAGACAAAGCAGGCAGAGGAGGCCCATGTGCCTGACCTCCAGCCTGCAGGGCCCTGCTGTTGGTCAGCCCAGGCAGGGTCCAGAGTGCAGGCAGGCTTCATGGTGGGGATGGGGTGGCTGTGGGGTGTCTGTGCTGTGGCTGCCCTCCTGACTCAGCGCCAGGACCCTGCCTGCCCGGGCTGCCTCTCCTGACCCCAGGGGAAAAGCAGCATAGGGGAGAGAGTTTGGGGGCCCTTGGGGATGTGCCCCCACCTGCTGACACTGCTAAACAACCGTAAAGACCAGCCTAGGGACAGAGGAGGGGCAACCCCAAGACAGTGGTACCTGAGGGCAAAGTCAAAGTGAAAGTTCTTTTTCCTTTCCAGAGAGCCCCAAAGAGAGAACAGAGTCACTACAGGCTCGGCGCTCCACACGCCCAAGCATGGCACGGCAGAGGCGTGTGCAGGGGTGGCTGATGCCCCGCACGCAAGGATGGACCAGTGTAACCAGACTGGCCACTGTCCCTCGCAGACACTGTAACTTAACTCCACACCTCCCACATTAGGAAAGACACCTGGCGCCCCTACGTGGGGGCAGAGATGCTTTACTCTGACACGCTGCAGGGCCCGCCTGCTCCAGCCCCTTGACTGGCCTTTCGCCCACTTGTGACTCCCCAGAGGGACTGCCGTGTCCAAGGCCTGGCCAAGAAGGGGCCACTCAGTCTCCTTCAATGGCCTGGCGCCCCAGCCTGTATGCCCAGCCCACCACTGTGGGCCCGGCACCCAGACCTCCGCCCCACCAGCCTCCAGTCCATGGCGCCTGACTGCAGTCCTGCTCTGGGCAGGATGATGGTGTGTCCCTGCCTCCCAAAGGCCCTGGGGGTTAAAGGAGCGAGTGAAGAACTGCTGGGGGCTGGGCAGCACAACAGCTATTCCTTTCGATTTTATGAAACTCCAACCCAGAAAACAAGACATGCCCAGCTGGTTTTGACTTCTCCTGGGGCAGGTGGAGACTCCAGGTGTTGAAGGGGACCAACTGGTGGCCCACAGCCTTCCCCCGAAACCCACTCCGGTCCCATCCCTCAGAGCTCCCAACATGCCACCTATGGAGCTGGGATGTGATGGCTATAGGTGGCCTGCATTTACCGCATGGGGCTGGGTGTCCCTCACTTCCCCCACCGCCAGCCCAGCACCCAGGGAGGTACCTCTTCTGCTTGTAGGTCAGCATGGCCTCCGCGATGGGCAGCTGGTGGGCGCAGTTGGCCCCCGAGATGTACTGTGTGATCCTCGACACAATGTCTGGTGTGTCCTGCACTGCATGAGGAGGCCGGGCAGGGTCCGTGGGGTGCTACGCTCAGGCCCTGCCCCACCTCAGCCTCCCCAAGGATGCCCAGCCCCCTGAGCCAGGAGTCTGGCTGAGGGTCTCTGCTCTCTCCACATCCTGAGAGCATACTCCAGGGCCCTGCCTCTTTCAGCCCCACACCAGGCGTGTCCTGACAGTCCCCAGGTGCTCAGGCATGGCTGGGCTGAGAACGAGGTGTGGCGGTGTGGATGCCAGAGCCACGGGCCAGGCCTCACCAGTGCTCTGGGCCTCCAGCCTGTTGAACAGGTCTCTCCAGGCGAGGTCCTGGAAGAAGTTGTTGTAGCGGTAGTCCACGGAGCCAAGGTACCTGGCCACAGGGTGGGAACCTGCAAGTGAAGGGCGCAGTGTCAGGGTGCTGGGACTGCCGCACGACTTCCCAACGGCCCCAGTTCCTCCACGCTGGGCAGGAGGAGACAGTGGGGCTGCGCTGGGCACACCCTGCAGAGCAACCGGCGCCCCATGCCATGGGACTCGAGATGGCCGAGGGTCTCCCCCAGGACCCTTGCTTTCCAGTGGATTGACATTTACAGGTTTGTCACAACACAAACTGTGTGAACCAAAATACAGAGTACAACTGCACAGGATTCGTGATTAACGCCTACTTTTCATTTCTGACAAGGGAAATCAAAGTTGGCATCAAGTCGCCCTGACAACAGCTTGCGGGGCCAGTGCGTCGAGAGGGGATGGCCGTGCAGGGTTAGAACTGCCCGCACTCTGTGCTGTGAATTCGGCAAGGCGCCGGTGCGAGCCCTGGTCTCTGCAGCCCCAGCCCCTCACCCAGTGGGATGACGAGGAAGCGCATGTAGCCCAGCCAGTCCGGGGTCTTGTGGGACAGCTGCTCCACGAAGAGCCGCAGAACAGCGCTGAGGTAATGCTGAGCCCCAGCCACCGCGATCTTCACAGGGGTAGGGGGCTGGGAATTGCAGTTGCAGCTGTGTCCCCACAGACAGGACGGAGAGGGGACAGAGGCCTTAGGGAGCCGCCCTGGCTGCGAGTGCCGCCCTCGCTGAGCCCGGGCAGAGGTGCAGGCCTCCATGCACCATGCCTCCTGCAACCCCAAATGCAGGGCTGTTCCCCATGCTGATGGAGCCGCTCAGCTGGCCCTTCGCAGCGGAAGCCCCCAGCCCAGGGCTCATTCGGCCTTGCCCAGGCTGCAGGTGAATGTCTGGGCCCTGCGTGGCAGCCACCTGGGGCTGTTTCTTTACCAGGCGCCCCCGTGCTGCAGGAACTCTGGCCTGGGCCGCCGGCCCAGCGCCCGCCCATATCCGGAGAGAAGATGGCCCCCTTGGGGAGCCTGTGGTCAGCATGCCCAGGATCCACCCGCAACACCATGACCAAGCCCCAGGTCAGGCTGGAGAGCAGAGACCCACCAGACACGCGGGCAGCAACACCACGAGGAAGGTGTGGGACTCACTATCTCTGTATCCGTGAGACAATGGTGCTGAAGGCCGCCTGGACGTCGGCCGCGGAGCACGTGCACACCACGGGGAGCGTGTGCTGCTGCAGGACGTCAGAAAGGAACTGGGGGCCGAGGGCGCTGGGTAAGCCTCCGCTGCCTCCACCCCACTTGCCCGCGACCCGGCAGCCATCAGGGATCCACAGAGTGCCAGGCTGGCCAGACCCCCGCCCCCTCACCCTGCAGGGAGGATGCCCGGCCCCTCCCCACCTGCCCCTGCCAGTCAGAAGTGTTGACAAGAATGATGTTTTCAGGGAGCTGGTCGTCAGAGATGAGGATGTGGTTTAACTGATCATACACGGTCTTCCTGGGGATCTAGAGACACATGGCAGGACACCACCAGTGGGAGAGGCGCAGCTGGCCCCCAGGCCCCTGCAACTGGCAGGAACTCGGCTTTGCTTTAGACCGAGGCCACCGCGGTGAAGGCACCTCCGGGCCAAGCCGCCCGGGACCAAGGAGAGGGCAGCGAGCACCAGCAGCGTGCTGTCCCAACCAACTCTCCAGGTGACAGGCTGCCCTCACTGGAGCTCCTGCAGTTGACACCGCCCCCACCTTGGCCCCGCCCCACCCCGCCCTGCAGCTGGGTCCGCCCCGCCCCTCCAGGCCACGCCCCCGCACCTGCAGCGGGCTCCGCGTGTCTGGGCAGCGCTCGTTGTCCAGGCTGTTGGCTCGCTCATTCTGCGGCCTTGCCGGCTGCCTCTCCTTCAGGGATGTGCTCCGGCCCCGGCGGCCGGCCTGCTTCCCCTCGGACCTGTGGGGGGCCATGACAGGCTGGGGCCCATGTGCTCACGGCCCCAGGGCAGGGAGCCACTCAGCAGTGGGGGCGGGTGACATGAGGGCCTCAGGGTCACCTGTGAGGACAGAGACGCCCCACCCCGGGACAAGCCAGTGCAGGCCAGTTCCCAGCAGCCTGGCCCCTCTTGGCCCTGACCTAGGCCCCTGTGCGACCCCACCAGGTAAACGCCAACACCCAGACTGGAGGCTTGTGTGTCAAGACCATTAAACCCAGACTGGCTGGCACGCTGTCCCCACTGGCTATGGTGGCCAGGGCGGGGACCCTGGTCTGGTGAGAATCTGGGGTCCAGGCTTCACTGCCGAATACTGGGCTAACACTGGGCTTTGTTTCTGTCAACGGATTCCCATGGAGTGAAGGGCTGGTGGAGGCCACGCCACCTGGCATGCTTGCCTTACAACAGGTCTGAAGCCACATGTGAATCTAGCTGCATGATGGCAGCCCTGGGGTAGGGCAGGGTGCCCATGCCAGCCCCACTGTCCCTCTGGCAGCCTGCCCACCCCACGGAAGCCCTTGGCCCTGGTAGTTGTGGGGGTATGGGACTGGGGGCTGACCATGCCTGGAGGCACAGAGGGCAGCAGGGAGCCCAGCAGGTGCCCAAGGAAGGCTCAGAGCCAGGGCAGGAAAGCACCTCCCAGGCTGGGACTCAGAAAAGCACCCTGGTCTGGCCAAGACAGCAGAGTGGGAGAAAGCAGGTAAGAGACCCCGAGAGCACATCCCCCCAGGAAGCCACCTGCAGTCACAGCAACTCAGACCCCACCTCTTCCACACCCAGCGCTCACCGGCCACGTGACCCACTCCAGGAGGGAGGGAACTGGGCCCACCCCATGGGGGGCCCACAGCAGGCACTGGGCCAGCCCACAGGTTCAGCGGGCCCACTGCCTGTACCATACTGGGCAGCTCCTGCATGAGCCCTGGCCCAAGGGGGTGCCAGCTCCAGGAAAGTGCCCAACAGGGTGAGGGGACCCCAGCCCGGCCCCGACACGTGTGGCAGCTGATACAAATGGAGGTGTGGCAGTTGAATGTGCGCCTCCAGGGGTGCACCTGGAAGTCTGTGTGCCCCCCACAATGCTCTCTGGACACACAGGTCCTGCCCCGACAGGGCGCCACACCTGGACACGTCTGTTCCACCCACACTGGCCCACAGGGCAGTGCCAGGCCACAGCCTCCCCAGGGCGCCCATCACCTGGTGGAGGGGATGACCAGAGACTCAGTCTTGGTGATCCTGCCACTGGGTGGCAGCTTCTCGGTGAACACATCCAGGGCAGAGGCCTCCACCTCTGGGCTGTCCTCTGGCTGAGCTGGCTGCTCCCCAGGGGTGGGCACGCCCTACAGGCAGAGAAGGAAGCCCTCAGGACCCCACACCCTGCAGCGGTTCCTCTCAGGGCCAGACTCTCACACCTAGGGGTCGTGAGGGTGTTCATGCCTCTTCCGGGCTAGGGGTTCCCTGCATATGACACACAACCACACACATTCCCTAAGGGGCCTGTCTGACCTCCTCCCCAACAGGCCAAGGAGCCTGGCTGACCTTGACCTCCAACCCGCCACAGGGAGACCGGCACCATACATCCCTAAAACCTGCCTCAAGGCCCGGGACCCTCTGAGAACTTGTACGAGGGGTCAACCACAGTGTTCATGGGGCCTGTGCCTGACAGTGAAGCGTAGGGATGTCCACTGTCCCCATGGGGGGCATTCAATCCAGGACACCCTGACCATACCTAGGCTGGGGGTGAGTCCAGACCTGACCGTCCCCTGGGGTGGCGAGTCCAGGGGCGCCCTCACTGTGGCTCTGTGGTCATGAGCACTGTGAGCAGGAGGACCTGCATGGGGCACCCGGCCCTGCCAGGTCAGAACCCTGAGAGAAGCACGTAAGCGAGTCTGTGCTGGGCGACTGAGCACAGCCTCACGCCTGCTCACGTGGGCCGCTGCCTCGGAGACGCTGTCACTTGGCTGCTTGCCTCCCATGGCCCGCATCTTCTCAGGCACGTCGGCCTGTGTGGACAGTGAGTATAGGCGTGGTTTAAAGGTGGGTGCCGGGGCTGGCTCTCTTCTGGGCAGGGGCTCTGGGTTGGTAGGTGGCCCGGGCAGACTGTCGGGGTCTTCTGCATGGAGTCTCAGGGTCATCCCATGCAGGCACCTGGCATCAGGCAGGGAAACTCGGCCACACCACAAACCCAGGAGCATGTCTGGGTTCCAGTTTGCCCAGCCCGAGTGAGACAGGCAGGAAGGACTGGACCACCCACCCTGCCTGGGGGCCACCCACTCACCGGACTCGGAGGCTCCTTCTGGCTCCGGGCACTGTGGATGCTCCCGATCTCCGTCTGCGAGCTGGAGTGTGACAGGCCTTCAAAGTACGGCCTGGGGATGGGGAACGGACGGGGTCATTCTCCAGGACCCTCCCCACACACGGACAGCCACTGTGCCTGGCAGGGCTCTGATGGTGGGCGGGGCTGGTTCTGAGAAGTGGTCTCAGAAGGCTTGGCATCAGTGTATGCCCCCCACTGCACAGAGAGCACAGGCCCACGCTGCCCCTTCCTGGCTGCCCTGCCCGCCCCGACGCAAGCCCCCAACTGCCCCAGCGGCCCTGGGCGAGGTGGCACGGGGCAGTAAGCCACCTCCGAATCCCACTGAAGACGGTCCTGGTGGGGGCTGTGGCCACACAGCAGTGCGACACAGTGCCCTCAGCACAACCTGGGTGGGCCAGACGTCCCTGCCGGCAGCAGACGTCGAGGACTCTTGATGAAAGGGGCCTGGGAGGTGGTGAAGCTGAAATGATGGGCGGGGCTCAAGCACGTCAGGGACAAGGCCACGCGGGGACGTGGAAGTGTGAGCAGGACCGTGTCACAGGCAGGAGCAGGGCCACGAGGCACCCATACCCACCCTGGAACTGGAGACACCAGCTGGCCAGGGGCCCCCCATAGGGGCGGCTGACAAGTGGGGCTATAGATGGGTGGTGGCCTAGGTCACTGGGCAGCAAGGGGACTGACCACATGGGCTGATGAAAGCAGAGACCTTCCCCAGCTGAAGGTGGGGGGAAGCCACAGGGTTCCAAAGACCCAGAGCACCGGGCTAGCTGTGCCGGCTCTGAGCTGGAGGAGGGGCTGCAGGGAACTGATCGGGCAGGGAGGCTACTGGGAGGGGGTCTCAGTGGCTGCAGGTGAGCTGAGGGGCGTCAACAGCACAGCGAGCCGGCTTGGCTGCGCTCCTGCCCCTTGTTCCTGTCAGCAAGTATAAGAGCAAAGCCAAAGGCCCAGGTCTCTCTGACTCCAATCCACCCCTCCCCTTCCTCCTCGGCAGCCACGCCCCATCCTGCAGGCAGAGGCCCTCCCGGCCCCAAGGCCTCCTGAGCATCCAGGGTCCAGATCCCCTACAGACCTGCATCCTGTCCTGCCCCAGGCCGGGGCCCAAGGGCTGCCTACGACACCATGTGATAGGACCCCTCTGCTGCACCCAGCACACCTGTCTCCTCACTGGACAGAAGAGCCTGGTGGCCCACATCTGCTGGTGCCCCTCCTGTGACAGAGTGCCTCTCCGCCCGCCCATCCCACACCCAGAGCTCTTGCCTTCCACACCATCCCAGCAACCCCCTCAACCTCCGATGCCACGGCCTCCCGTGGGCATGAGCCCAGCTGCCCCTTGCTGCTCCCCCATCCCCAGCGCACTCCAGAGAGAGCTTTCTAGGTGCACACCTGATCTTATCGCTCTGCTGCTTGTCACCGTCTACCAATACCGCAGACCGAGGATGCCTATGAGGGTCCACGCCTCCCCACCCTCCCCTGCCCACAGCCTGTGGCCCCTGGGCTGGAGCGTGCACAGCTACCTGGCACTGGCTGGCAGCCATGCCTGGTGTCCCCGGTGCCAGGCAGCGGCCATGCCCACCTGAGCTTTGGCTTGGGGGTGCTGAGGACACTGTCGTCATCCTCCATGTCAGGGCCGCTGTCGCTGGGGTTCTCCATGTCCAGCGTGTCATACAGAAGGTCCAGATCCTCCTCCACCTCGGGGACATGCTCTGCAGGGTCCTGCTCAGAGTCCAGGACCTACAGTGAGGTCATATGTGTGAGGGCCAGCATGGCTGCGCCCCTGGGCAGCCTAGCTCCAGCTGGGGAAGGGGCACCTGCAAGAGGGCCAGGAGGGGGCAGAGCCATGAAGTGCCCTCCTCCAGCCAGTGTGCCCAGGCCTGAGGGCGGCCCTGGGACTCCCCCAGTCACGGGCACTGGGCATGGTGGGCGAGACCGGCCCTCCTGTAGCCCAGCTCACGGAGGCTTCAACACATGGCCACGCTGTTCAAAGACCACAAGCAGTGCTGGGACAGGTGTGCCGAAGTGTGGCCACCACCACAACCAAGCATGAAGTGTTCCCTCCCAGTAGGCCCTCAACCCCCCAAAGCCCCCTCCTCCCTAGGCAACCAGTGGGATAACTTTTGCCCGTGCTTTTGGCCTTTTCCAGATGCCAGGTAAATGTATCACAAAGGACGCAGCCATGCACTTAAGAGCCGCCTGTGTCCGTCTACGTACAGGGCCTCCTCTGCATGGAAGGGCGAACACCGGGTGTAGCCAGGCAGCGGTGGGTGGATATGATATGTCTCCCGTGGCTGCTGTCACAAGTGACACTTCTGTGACTGCCACTCTCGTGGGGATGTGTCTGCATCTCTCACAGGCAAATACCCAGGAATGGGACTGCTGGGTGTTGGGCAACTATGTGTGACTCTCTTGAGGAACTGCTGGGCCGTTTTCCAAAGCAGCCTCATCCTGGTAGGTTCCCACGTGCTGGACGAGGGTCCAGGTGCCCCACATCCTCCACATTTTCCTTTTTCATTACAGCCACATGGTGGGCACTGAGGGGCGCCTCAGGGGGTTCCGACGTGTGCTCCCAGATGATGTGCTGCACCTTTTTGTGGGCTTACTGGCTATTTGTGTATCATCTGAACGAACTGTCGAATCAAATCCTTTGCCCAGTTACTGAACTGGGCAATTAAGTGTTTAAGCGGGCTCTTTGTTTTTCTTATAAGTATTCTCTGTATGTTCGGATGCAAGCCCTTTACCGGATACAGATACATAATTTGCAGATGTCCCCCACTACACAGGCTGTTGTTTCATTTTCTTGTTGATGTTCCTGATGAAACCCAACATATTTGTTTTTTCTCTGATTGCTTGTGCCTTTGGGGTCACACCAAAGATACCAATGTGACCCAGGTCACAAAGGTTGCCTCCCATGTTTTCCCCTGATTTACAGCTTTGGCTCTTACATTTGGGCCTTTGATCCATTTTTAGTTAATCGCTGATAAGGCTGTGAGGCAGGGGTCCCACCCTATTCTTCTGCATGTGGAAATCTAGTTGGTGCTGCACCATGTGCTTGAAGACGTTTTTCCCCACTGAGCAGTCTCAGAGTTTTTGTCAAAAGCCAATGACCAAAGACAGGACTTATTTCTGGACTCTCAACTCCATTCTACAGATGTGTTCAGCTGTGGCAAGAGCAGCTTTGCAGTGAGCTCTGAGATTGGGACTGACTGTCAGTCTTTCTTTTGTTCTTTTCTCAGCATTGTTTATTCTGGGTCCCTTTCATCTCCATGTAAGTTTGAGGAGAGCTGGTTGATTTCTGCAAAAGGCAGCTGGGGGTCTGGAGACCCACCTGGGAAGTGCGTGGCCAGGACGGGACTGTCTCAGTACCCGGTCTCAGAGGGGGTGGCCTTGGGTGTGTGCACACGTGGCCACCACTTCCAGGCGGCTCAGCTCACTTTCTGTGCTGTTGTGACCACATGTGGCGACACTCAGACACCTACACACCACCTCTTCCAGTGGGTCCAGAGCCTGCAGACTCACTTTCCTCTGACCATATTAAAAATAAAACCAAGGCATTTTTCTTCTGGTTGTAAAGTTATACACACTAATCATAGGAAATGTTTACACTAGAAGAAATGGGGAAACCGTATGTGTGGCGACAGGTGTACATATATTGAAACCCTGTACTTTCTACTCAACTTTACCGTGAACCTAGAACTGCTGAAAAAAAGTTTATACAAAAACACAAAACACAACAACGTGTGGTCACAGCCCCGATCGTGCTGTCCAGCCTTCCTCCCGGCCTAAGCCTCAAGCCCATCACCCCAGCACAGGCGGGCTCCTGGGGCTTCCGTGCGGCCCTTGAGCTGTGCCTGATGGTGTGCGCAAGGCCAGCCAAGTCCAGAGGGCCACGGGGACGGTCAGCGGCAGAGCCTGGACAGCCCAGAAGGCCGCTGGAGCCCTTCTCCTCTCCATGATGCTTTGCTTGGGACGGCAGACGGGGCGCAGGGTGGGGACGGGGGGCAGGCAGTGTCACTCACCTCATCTGACACTTTGAACCTCCGCAGCAGTGCCACGACTTTCTGCTTAAAGTTTTGCTGCTGTAAGACAAGCAGGACAGAATGATAGCCCGGGGTCACTTCCCCTGGGGGCACAGCAGGCCAGCAGCTGCCCCCGAGCACGGCCCTGTGGGAGAGGGGCACAAGCACGCTGTGGTGTTCAGGGCACATGCCGTGCTTGCAGGAGGCCAGTATATTCACAAGCAGGTGGGCAGCCAAGGAACAGCCCTGAGGAGCCCACAGTCCCAAACCTGGAGACGGGAACCAGGGGGAGGGCAGGCACCCCCTCGACAGTTCTTCCAGAAGCCTTCATGCGAAGGAGACTGCCAGCCCTTCCCTGGCTCACAGGCCCTTCCCTTCCCGGGACAGCACCACACCCACAGGACTCAGGCGGGCAGGGGGCAGGCAGGGGGTGGTGAGGGCTCAGCAGAGGACCTGAGCTTCACCTGCTCCCAGAGCCACCCCGGACCGCAGAGGCTCAGCTCAGGCCAGAGTGAGGTGGCTGCTCCCAGCCACCCAGGAGGAGCCTAAAAAGGGAGGCCCCGGCTCCCTCCCACAGAGCTGGCCACTCAGGCTCCAGAACTGAGACTCAATCAGGGGCCCGCCACAGCGGTGTGGGCCGCAGCGCCACAGCAAGGGACAGAGGCAGGCCCCCACACTACGCCGGTTGCCCAGCCTGCCAGAGGTAGCAACGGCTTCGGAGGCTGGGTTTGTGTTCCATGGCTTCCCAGGTGGCCCTCCACGCTGGCCTGCCCTGGGGCAGCAGCAGAGCCCTGGGTACCAGCGGTAGACATCCTGTGATGGGCTAAGGCCTCCGCCTGCAGCTTTCCTCCCACAGGAGAAGCCTGCCAGCCCTGCCAGCCCTCAGCATCTCCGTGCTAGCGGGCCAGATACTGGAGAGGAACAGGACTGGCCTCACACTGGGTGTGTCCAAGTGGGGAGGAGACAGACCCCTGGCTCTGCTTGTGGAGTGGCCTGGGCAGGAAGGTGGCCTGTGGCCAGCAGGGGGACGCCTGCCCGAGAAGCTTTAACTGACCGTGGCTGGGTGCCTTGCAGCTCCCTCCCACCTTCCCAGGGCAAGGCTGTGTGGGGGCTGCCCACATTCACACCGTATCTCTGGGAAGCAGTCAGACCTCAGGGAAGCCAGCACAGTCTGGGGGGATGGTCTGAGTTCCTGCCGTGATCCCAGGACAGGTCACCTCCCTTCCTGACCCTGCTCCTCTTGAGAGGGCCCGATGCGGACCATACGCCCAGGTTCATGCCCACCTGGGCCCCTCCCCCCCACCTTCCCCAGTGTTAGTAAAACCAATTTCCACCGACCCTGGTCATGGACGCCGTTCTTACTATCGATCGCCGCTGCTTCTGGGGCTTCCCCACGTCAAAGTCATCCTCATCCAAATCCTGCAGAGACAGCCACAGTGCCTAGGGCACCCCAGGGACTCCCACTGCCCGCCACGCACCTGTCCCAGGAGGCTCAGCGAGGGAGGCCCGTCCCACCTGAGCTGACAGAGGGAGGCGCCGCCCGGTGCCCCCAGAGTGTGTGCTGACCCATTGGGTGCAGATGGGAGAAAGGAAACACCACTCGGGAGCCAGGCTCCCAGCCTCCCCACCCTGTGCCGCCTGTGTGGCAGGGCTTGGGAGGGTCCTCAGCTGCCACTGGAGGCTACACAGTTGCTGGGGGTCCTGGCAGGAGGTGGACGTGGTACATCAGGAGCCCCGCAGTCAGCGCCTCCCTGGAAGCCCTGGGACCCACACGGCCGCCCCGGGCCCAGGTCACCTGCCCTGGCACAGCATCGTCGCTGGCCTCCTGCTCAGAGGAGAAGCTCTCGGACTCCTCTTCCGAGTAGTTATCTGCAGAATGAGCACACAGAAGGGACCGCGCCTGAGACTCCACCCGTCTCCCTTGGAGCCAGGGGATGGGGGGGGGTGCGCTGTGCTTCCCTGCCACCACGTGCCCATCCCACAGCCACAATGGCCCCCACAAACCAGTCTCGGATGCCGGTGGCCCTTCCTGCACGTCATGCGTTTCAGCCTGGATCTCATGCCTGACTGGGGCCCCCACTTGCCCTCCAGCAACTCAGGGAGGCTGATTCCCCCCATGACAATGACAACAGCCCATACCAGGACCTATGCCCAGACCCAGGAAAGGCACCGTGATGGACCCCAAGACCTCCTGCGATGAAGGGCCCTGCTGCCCAGCTCCCATGTCAGCGTGCACAAAGCTGCTCATACTTGGAGCCCAGAGGGCAGCCCGCAGACCCTGTGCCCCTTCCCACTTCCCAAACCTGGCAGGGTGGTGGCCAGGAGGTGCTGCCCCCTTGTGGAGAGGCAGCAGAGGACCCGACCATGGGCTGCACTCACCTGTGGACTTGGTCTTGGGGCCAGTGTGCATGGCACTGTCCTCGTGGTCAGCGGGCTGGCTGGACAGGGAGAAGACCCAGATCTCGGCCACCTTGACTGAGGCCTCCTTGATGCTGCTGCAGAGGCTCAGCACCTGGCCGCCCTCGGAGGGGTGCTGCAGCACCTGGGGGCGGAGCACTGTTACGGAAGGTGCCACGGAGCAGGGCCCTGGCAGCCCCGGCATTGGTGCACACGCCGGACTTCAAGGGCTTTCCTCTCGGGCACCACGGGAGCAGGGACAGGGCCACAGGCCCAGAGAAGGAGGGCACAGGAGCAGGGTGGGCGGGCCACACGAGGAGGATGCAGGCTGAGCCGGGGAGGTCGGCATCAGGCTAAGCTACGAGGGACTGAAGGCTGTTAGAGGAGAGGGTCTGAAGACCCCCTTCCCAGAGCAGTGTATGAAGCTGCGGCTGCCAGCCAGCCCGGGACTTCCAGGTTCGCCACCAACACATGGGATCCAATTTCAGGCACCCATGTCTGTGGGGGACCAAGAAGGACTGGCCACCAGCACAGGGAGCTGACACCCACCAGGCTGGCCCACCAGGACAGTGAGCCCCTGGGGCCATTCTGGTCCGGAGAGATTCCTAGCAAACCAGGCAAAGGGGCAGAGCCCTGTCGCCCAGGCAGCTGGGCCTGCGCCCATGCTGGTCGCTGATGCGAAGCTGTCCGCCTTGACACCAGCCTTGTAAAGGCAGCTCAAGACACACATGCAGACCAGAGCCTTTCCTTTTTGGAAGCTGCCTTTTGGGGTCACCTGACCAAACCCAGGTATCGGGCTTTCATGGGCCAGATTTCTTTTGAACTTTTGGGACCTGATGTGGAAAGCCAGTTCTTCAGCCAGGAAGAAAATGAGATTTTTGAGAAAGTAGCCTGTCATCATTTCAGGCACCACATAAGGAAGGCTGGCTAACTTTATGCCAACATTCGGCCCCACTCCCTTATACCTGCATGCACAGTGCATGTGCATGGACACTGACAGATGGGGGACACACACACGCTCACACGCATGGCCCGAGGCAGCAGCTGCCTCCTCCCGCTTTGCCTGCCCGCGGGCAGTGCTCCAAGCACACCTATGTCACCTTGCTAAGGGCTGTCTGACTGCCAGAGTCCCCAAATCACAGAGCTGTGTGCACCAATGCCAGGAGAGGCATCCTGGTCAATGAGGAGGCAGACCCACACAACTTGGGCCACAGGACGGCTTGTCCTGGAAGGAGCCCGGGCGAAGGCTCAGTGTGCAGGCGTACGTCAGGATTCAGCCTGGGCAGTTTGGCCTGGACGTGGGCAGTGGGGCTGCCACGCCCCTAAGGAAAGCCCACTCTTCCCCCACTGAGGGAGGATGGAGAGCAGCCAGTCTCTGAGAGAAGACTGCGCCCCTCTGGGGAGGTCTGCCAGTGCCTGAGTACCTTGTGGCAAATCCAGCAGCGGCCTGGCATTACAGCTTAATCAGAGCCCTCTGCACAGCAGGAGGGCTGGATGGCACCTCCCAGCCTCCTCTGAGCCATAATCAGCCTAGAGGCAGGAGGCCCAGAATGGCCAGAGAGGGCACAACCAGGCTGACCAGCAACCCGAAGCCAGGGGAGAAGCCCTCCAGGGCCCCGAGGAGTCCAGGCCATCTGCCAGGGCTGCATCTGTGTCTAAGGGCCAGCAGTGAGGCGAAGACCCAACAGACCCTGGCCCCTGGCGCTCTGCATACCCTCCATCTCCCTAGGGGCAGACAGCTGGGCAGGGCCGGGACAGGCAGTGAGCTTGTGCTTGTCCTGGTGAGCCAGCAGGCAGGCAGTAAGGGCCCAAGGGGCACAGGTAGGGGCGTGGGTGGGCAGCACTGCCCTCTGAGCCCTGCACGGGAGTCCCGGGCCACATGAGGAGGACCGAAGACTCTCCATGCAGGGCTACTTGCAGCCCCTGCCCTGGCGCTGACACAGCCCCACATTCCCAAGTGTCACTGACACCCAGTGGTCACCTCACCAGCCCTGAGCATGGCCCCATGACCCTGAAGGCCCCAACACAAGGGACACGGGGCCGTCAGCTGACCCTCCCCCAAGATCCGTCCTGCAGCTCCCAAAGGCCCGGTGAGAGCAGAGCTCCTCGGCCTGGGGGCCGATCCCTGAGCCCCCGCCCACCGCCCTGGGGACACCAGGTGCCACAGGACAGTGTGGTCTTGGGGGCTGGTCCTGTGTGCTTCCCCTCAGTCCCATGGCAGGGGCCCTCTGCAGCCAGCTTTGTGCCATGCCGACCCTCTGCGAGCAGCTGGCCGGGGTCAGTGCCTGCTGAGCAGGATGAGGGCATCCCAGCTGGGCACAGGGGCACTTACCCAGATACCACTCCCAGGAGGGCACAGGACAGGCCCACCCTGGGCCAAAATCTACCCTGGGCAGCGTGGAGCCCAGCCAAGCACCCGTCCAGCTGAGTGAGCGCCTCTGGTGCAACCCGGCCTGCAGCACCCCTCACCTCGGCCATGTTGATAGCGCCTGCCGCCAGCGTTTTATAGCCCAGGATCGTTCGGTGTTTGTAGCGCTTTCTCCGCTGCAACATGATCTGCAGCTTGTTGCCGTCTCTCTTCAGGAAGTGAGGGTACTGTGGAAAAAGAGGTCATGGCTGCCATCCATGCCAGCAACCTGGCCCCGTGGGGTCTGGAGCACCTGTGGTTGGGGGCCCCCCGTGAGCCCGGAGGCTGGCTGGGTGGCCACGTGCCACGGTCTAAGCTAGAAGCTGCTGCTCGGCTGTGTGCCGAGGCCTTTGGGAGGGGCCGCACATATCTGTGCCCATCCCACCCGGCTCAGCAGGCAGGGGCACCCAGCAGCCCCCCAACACGGTGGGGCCCAGGTGCCTGCGGGCCAGGTCGCCCACAAGCTCATGTGTATGAAACACCTTCTCACAAGTTTTACTCAAAGTCCACAAACCAAAGTCTGCGGAGCCTGTCATTCCCCCGACCATGGTGGCTACACACCTGTGCAGTTGTCCAAACACACAGAACCTTGTACTGAAAGGGTGAACCACACATCTCACACGCTCACTGTGAGCAGAGAGGATTTTTAACGGGTTTAAAATGGATTGATGTTAAGTACAGGATTAAGCTTTAAACTGAGTGTGCTGAGCAAGAAGAAAGTGTATCTGCTGAACTTGAGGAACACCAGCCTTAAAGCGGCTCTGCGAAGGGGCGGTGCAGGGGGCTGCCCTGGGCTCAGCTGGGGGCCGATCTGGGCCCCGGACAGAGCAGGGCTCTGGGCAGCCCACAGGGAAGTCCTCTGTTCATTGTTCACACTGGGGGCACTTCCCAGGCTAAGCTGAGCCCACCCCGAATATTTCCAAGGGGCCTGACAGTGCTGAATTCCCAGAGTTCTCTGCGTCTTCTCTAGACACTGGGATGGGTTCCCTTTCAGCACCCCCAGCATTCTCCGTGGGGCCGGGGCAGAAAACTCCATGTAATACAGCAAAGCTGCCTCCCAGCATCCCAGAGGGAACATCCGGGGAGGAGTGGGGGTCACACCACCTACAAGGGCGCTGTCCCCAGCCCTGTACCAGGCCCACCTGCAGCGAGAAGGTCAGCGCCAGGTCGGTCTCCACTTGTCCGCTGGGGGGCAGCACAATCTCATGGGACCGCAGGATCCGCTTGGAGCCCTGAGACAGAGCAACACTTCTGACTCAGAGCACTGGACAGTGAAGCCAGCTACACTCACCATCACCCCCTCCTCTTCCTCTGCAGGAAGAGCACAGAACCAGGCAGGAGGCGTGTGCTCCCAAGCTCCCAAAGGCACCATGGGGAGACTGACCAAGAGCCTTAAAAACGTCACATCTTTGACTCAGTGAGTCCTCTAGAAATCTGTCCTAAGAATGATGACCTCAGCTTCTGCAACCATGAAGAAGCGCAGAGGGCGCAGGGCGGCTGGGCAGCGCCTGGAGGAGCAGAGGTGTGCGGAGGGCACGCACTTCTGAGAATGGGCGGGAGGGGTGCCCGCCCTCCCCGAGGGCACACGCTGGCGCAAGGGCACAGTGATTAAAGCACGGGGGCACCGGCATAAAGACAGGGACACAGACCCGAGACGCACACAGAGCACATCAACAGAGATGACGAGCCTTTGGGCCCGAGGACAGGCCACCTACCCGCTACACGGCTGTGATTAGCAGATAAGGAATCACTGGTATAAAACTCACTGGTTCTGACCTTAAACCTTATACCAAAATAAATTCCAAACAGACTGAAGATGTTCATCATAGTTTCATTTTAAAAACAGCCGTGCCAACATGGATGAAGCTTGGTGACTTTATGCCAAGTGCTGGAAGCTGGACACAGACAAACACAGTGTGACCCCATGTGTGGGGCACTGAGGGGGAAATCCACAGGGCCAGAGGCCACCCAGGCAGCTTCAGGGCAGCGGGAGGGGCAGGGGAGCCGTCTGACCAAGATGTGGGGTGCACAGAAATGAGAGGGCGGGAGTGGAGTGTGGGTCCAGGACAGACACGTGAGCTGACAGGAGCGACCAGGAGGGACCCTGGGCACCAGGGCGACGCTGGCCGGTGTGGCTCTGCTTGGACATCCTGCTGCACAAGCCAGCTGATGGCAGCCCAGCCGCTGCCCTAGGCACCACGTGGCATCTGCGCAGAGCCCCCGGGCACCCCAGCTGCTTCCAGACCATCGCGGAGTGACAGAGTGTGGCTAGGGTGCACAGCAGCCCCTCCCGGCAGTCTCACCTCCCCTCTGCTTCCCAGGGGGTGGGAAGGGATACCCCGCGTGGGCTGGGCCTCCTGCCCTCAGTCCTGTGTGGCTTTGGGGCTGAAAACTCATAGCAGCAGCTTCATGGAGGAAAAGGGTTTCTTCAGACCTTTATTTAAAGGCCTATCAGGTTTTGGGTGGTAACAACTGACAAGAAAAATGAAGATGGCCTCATGCATCAGGAGCCACAGGCCAGTCCCAAGCATCCAAGTGGAGCTGTGAACATGGGCTCCAGGAGCCTAGGACTGAGGGGAAGCAGGCCTGCTTGGTCTAGAGGTCCTGGGGGACAGGACCCCACATCCTGGGTCCTGGGACAGGAGCGGCTGGGCGGCCTGTACCGCTGAGGTTGGGTTGTCAGGTGGGTGGGTCCACGCCCATCTCCCAGGCAGCATGGGCCCTCCAGGGGCCCAGGATGTGGTGGGGGAGGGCCTTACCTGCATCTTGACAGCGATCACCACTGAGATGAGCCCCTTCTCCAGCTCCCTGAAGACCACCAGCTTCTTCAAGGTCAGGCTGCACAACCTGCAAAGGGCAGAGGGCGGCTCAGCAGGACCCTCAATCCCTGGCCCCCCACCCCAGGTGTCCCAGGAAGGCCGGGAGCCACGGCCCAGCTCCCTGCATGAGGCAGGCACCCCTCACCCCAGGTCCCTGAGGACGGGTCTTGGGCTCCTGGTGGTGGCTCAGTGCGGGTCTGGGGATAGGCAGGCAGAAAGGCAGCAGGCCAGGGAAGCCCTGGACAGGGCAGCTCTGCGCCACCTCGTCCTGCAGACCCCGCCCATCATCCCCAGTTAGGCCCCGCAGCCCTGGGCAGGGAGGCCTGGGGGGCAGGCAGCAGCCATGTGGCAAGATGCGCGTACACCGGAGACCTGCCCGGGCTCCCTCTCCCAGCCCGACGCCCGTCCGCCTGTTCGTGGGGACAGCAACAAGGCCCAAGGGCAAGGGACCCCCACACAAGTGCCAAGGCCAGGCCCACAGGGGGACCCAGGCTTCCTGCACCTAGCACACTGCCCCCAGCCCCACGCTGCAGGACAGCCTCCATAGTGACCCACGTGCTCGCCCTGCCCGCAGCAGCAGGGCTTGGCAGGCTAGGCAAAGAGCCCACTGCCTGGACACGCACCCTGCACCCCAAGCCTGGCTGCGACGTCCGCGGGTGCCCTCAGCGCTGCCAGCCACATGTGAACCAGGGACCCCACCGTCCTGTGCCTCTTAGATTTTACATTTGTCTACTTGGCACCCATTAGTCATAAAGCCAAACTAACGACCAAGATTGTTTACATCTCATCTCCCCTGGACCGCGGCCCATACTTCCAACCACCTCTTATCAGATGCCCCACACCAGGCCACTGTCATCGGTCCTGAACACCCTGGGCACTCAGCAGGCTGGGGAGTCCACTGGGTTATTCAAATGCGCCAGTCCTAACCTGTTTGTCTGCCCTGCCCTGCCCTGCTTTTCCCACAGGAACCGAATCAAGGCTCTGGCCTGGGCCCTCCCCTCCCACTCTGCCTCCCTGTGGCCCTCAGCGCCCCACCAGGCCTCTTCTTTCTAGGGTACAGTGAGTAATATTAGACTTGTCTTTCAATGGCACCAACTTGTCTGTGTTATCACTCACACTGGGCCTAAAGTCAGCCTGTCACAGGCGGCACAGAGTAGGGACGATGGCGGCCCTGCCTGCACCTCCCTGAGGCCAGAGGAGCAGCGGACGTGGGGGCAGCTCCAGGCTGGAGGCAGACGGACAGGCTCCAACAGCCCCTGACAGACACAGCACCACGGGGGCGCCGAGCACTCCTCCCGGCTCCCAGCCCTGCCTGCTCCACCCACCGGGGCCACTCTGATTCTGCAGGGCTCCTTCTTAATGAGCAAACAACTGGCAAGGGGAAAAGACAGAGAAGGAGACAGGTTAAAGGAGTCAGTATTCACCAGGACAGACCACATTCTGGGTCACAAACACAGAACTGAAGCTCAGAGCACCTACCTATTCACTAGAAGGGCGCTGCCCCATTCATGCATCACTGAATAAAGCCACTTAGATCTTCAAAAATGGTAACAATGATGAAATACATTTTAAAACAAAACAAAATACTGAAATTATATAAAGTATGTTCTCTGACCAGTTAACCAAAAATCAGTAATAGAAAGACAGTTGGACACACCAACTACTCAGAAGTGAAGAAACATTCTGCGTGGGTCAGAAGTGAAGTAAGACAAATCAAGTTCTATGGGACACAGCTAAAGCAAGGTTGGGGACAATCTACAGCGTTAAATGTGTGCGTTAGAAAGGAGGAGAGGCCTCAGGCGCACAATCACAGCTTCACCTTACACACTAAGGCAAGAAGACCAAATTAATCCCAAAGTGAGCAGTACTAAGGAAATAATGACAATAAAAGCAGAAACAATGAAATTGAAAACAAAAAACAGCAGAGAAAATAAAACCCAAAGCTGGTTCTTTGGGAAGACTGGACAAAGAAAAAATAAAAGGAGAGAGAGAGAAGGCAAAAATTACCAATATTAGGAATAAAAGAAGGCAGATCACTACAGAGTTCACAGACTATGTAAAAATGTGATCAGGGAATACTACAAAGAGCCGTGGGCAGATGCATCTGAGAACCCGGACAGACTGTGTACATTCCCTGAAAGCTTCCAAGTGCCCAAACTCCCAGGACGAATAGCAGATCACGGAATGGCCTACTCTATGAAATAAGAAATTGAATTGATAGCTAAAAAACTCCTGAAAAAGAGAACTCCAGGTGAACTTAACCAGACATTAAAAGAAGAAATAATATCAACTGTACATAATATCTTCCAGAAAACAGAAAAGAAATACTCCTCACTCATTTTATAAGGTCTGCAATTACCCCAATACCAACACCAGATGGATATAGTATGTAACAGAAAACTATAGGCCAATATGCCCTTATGAAAACATACGTAAAAATCCTCAAGAAGATATTAGCAAATTGAATTCAGCCATACATGAAGGGAATAATGAATAATACATCACAACCCAGTGAGGTTTGTTCCAGGAATTGTTCCAGGAATGCAAGACTGGTTCAACATTTGAAAATCAGTGTGATTCATCCCATCAAAAGGGTAAAAAAAAGGAAAACGATAAAATCTCCTCAACTGATTTTGAAAAACCTTCGACAAAATTCAATTCCATTTGTCATTAAAAACTCTTAGTGAACTAGAAATAGAGGGGAACCTCCTCAGCCTGATAAAGAGCATGTCCAAAGGCCCCCAGTGGACAACACGCTGGATGATGAGAGACAGAATGCTGCCCCTAAGACGGGGAACAGGGCAAAGCCACATCCTTGCACCGCGGCTGTGAGCATGGCGCTGAAGGCCCACCCATGCAACAGACCAAGAAAAGGAAATAAACGGCAGGGAACAGGAAAGGAAAACAAAAAGCTCTTCTTACCTGCAGACATGATTGTTTATGTAAACATCACAAGGAATGTAGAAAACTGTGAAAACGAGCTCCCAGAATAAATGAGCTTATTGGCAAGATCATATGATACAAGTCCAACATATAAAAAGCAATCGTATTTCCACAGTAGCAATGAACAACTGCAGGTCAGTTTTTACATTTTTCCCTTTAGAATAGCTCCAAAACAGAAAACACATGTCCAAACCCTACAAGGCAAATGCAGGGTCTGCACTCTGATTAAAAGAGCAAGGGCCTAAGTAAAGAAGAACTGCGACTCATGGACATTAATGCCCCCCAGGCTACAACTACCATTGCTACACAATCCCACAGACACCCCAGCAAGGCTTCTCTGTGGATATATCAACAAACAATTTTCAGACTGATACGGATGGGGAAAGGCAAGGAACTGAATAATCAAAGTAACTTTGAAAAAGAAGAACAAAGTAAGCCAGGGACCTCTCGCTGCCTAACATCAGGGCTTGTTACAGGCTGGCAGGAATCTGGACAGCATGGTGTTGACAAGGGAAAGGTACATAGATTAGCATGGGCAGAAACAGTTTGATTAACTGAACTTCAAATTTTTAAATGCTACTATGAAAAATGTATTGAGGGGATTAAAGATGGCAGCGTGAGAGGTGAGACAGAGACTTCCTCCTAAAACCACATATAATATGAAAATATAATTAACACAACTAATCCTGAAAGAGCAACAAGAAAGAAGGCTGCACTGGACTGCATACATCTGGAGAAAAGAGCAGACCTCACGGAACAGGGTAATGTACCAAAGCTGTGACCCAGTGGGGCCCAAAGCCCTTCCCCACCCCAGCTCACCGGCGGGAGGAAGAGAAACAGAGCAGGGAGTGAGTGGAGGCCTGGGACTGCTGAACATCTAGCCCTGGAGATCTGCTCTGGGAGCATGAACCCACATTGCATGGTGTTCTGGTGATTAGTGGGGTTGGAAAGCTAAGACAGGCAGAATACCTGGAGAGACTGAGATTCCAGCTGCTTGTGGAAAACAGGAATTCATATCCGGCTGAACTGGGTGGGCAGTCTGAGGGACTTCCTAACAGCGAGAGGGCTGCTAAAGGGGAAAGGACTGCACAGAGCTTATTGCTCAGGAGAAAGGACAGTTAGACAAAATTGTCTGGGTGCACTCTTCCCAGCAGGTTAGGAGCTTAAACAATCTTCAGGCGCTCCATCCCCCTGGCTGGCTATGCAGCTCCAAGGCCCCCCGCTGTGATACGCAGCCTGCTGTGTCTTCCTCCTGGCCAGCCTGCACCTGGCTTGCAAACCGGCAGCCCCTGCCCTGGTGTCAGGGCAGCCAGAGGGAAGCCCCGCCTACGGCAGCTACAAACACAAAGCACAGAGGCCTACACCTGTGTGCTCGGCCCACTGGTTCTGGCAGTGGAGACAGACATAGCAGCCAGGAAGCAGGAAACAGCTCGTTCCTCTCCCCAAGGACCAACACCACCCCCCCCTGCAACTCCCAACATTGCTCCAGGGGCTGAGCAGCTCCAGAGAGGAGAGATTCTGGGCACTAGAGGGCGCCACATACAAATATGAAATGCCAAAGGAAACTCGTTCAAAGCAAAATCTCAACACCAGAGAAAGGACTGGGTGACACTGAATTAATAAATCTTTCTGAAAGAGATTTAAAAATAAAAATCATAAACATGCTCATGGAGGTACAGAAAAATATTCAAGAACTCAGGAATGAATTCCGGTCGGAGATCCAATTGTTGAAGAACACAATGGAGGGTATTAAAAGCAGATTAGATACGGTGGAGGAGGCGATAAATGAAATAGAAACTAGGAAGAGGAATACAAAGAAGCTGAGGCAGAGAGAAAAAAGGATCTCTAGGAATGAAAGGATACTGAAAGAACTGTGTGACCAATCCAAATGGAACAATGTTCGTATTATAGGGGTACCAGAAGAAAAAAGAGAAAAAGGGATAGAAAGTGTCATTGACGAGGTAATTGCTGAAAACTTCCCTGTGGGGGAGGAGATAGATAGTCTCTCAGGCCATGGAGATGCACAGATCTCCCAACACAAAAGACCCAAGGAAGACAACATCAAGACATATAATAATTAAAATGGCAAAGATCAAGGATAACCACAGACTATTAAAAGCAGCCAGAGAGAGAAAGGTCACATACAAAGGAAAGCCCATCAGGCTATCATCAGACTTCTGAGCAGAAACCTTACAGGCCAGAAGGGAGTGGCATGATGTATTTAATGCAATGAAGCAGAAGGCCTTAGAACCAAGAATACTTTATCTGGCAAGATTATCATTTAATTTGAAGGGGCGATTAAACAATTTCCAGATAAGCAAAAGCTGAGAGACTTTACCTCCCACAAACCATCTAAACAGTGTATTTTGGAGGGACTGCTATAGATGGAAGTATTCCTAAGGTTAAACAGCTGTCTCCAGAGGATAGACAAAGAGTACAGAATATGATACCTAATATATAAAGAATGGAGGAGGAAGAAAAGGAGGGGAAAAAAAGAACCTTTAGATTGTGTTTGTAATAGCATACTGAGTTAAGTAAGACTCTTAGATAGTAAGGAAGTTAACCTTGAATCTTTGGTAACCATGAATCTAAAGCCTGCAATGGTAATAAGTACATACCTATCAATAATCACCCTAAATGTAAATGGTCTTAATGCACCAATCAAAAGACATAAAGTCACTGAATGGATAAAAAAACAAGACCCAACTCTATGCTGCCTACAAGAGACTCACTTCAAACCCAAAGACATACACAGACTAAAAGTGAAGGGATGGAAAAAGATATTTCATGCAAACAATAGGGAGAAAAAAGCAGGTGTTGCAGTACTTCTATCAGACACAAGAAAATTCAAAACAAAGAAAGTCACAAGATACAAAAACGGACATTACATAATGATAAAGGGATTAATCCAACAAGAGGATATAACCATTATAACTTATGTGTCCAACACAGGAGTACCTACATATGTGAAACAAATACTAACAGAATTAAAAGGGGAAATAGAGGGGAGAAGATTCAAGATGGTGGCGTGAGAGGTGACACAGAGAACTCCTCCCAAAACCACAAATAGTACAAAAATATACTCAATTAATAAAATTAACCCTAAAACATCAACAAGAAAGAAGGCTGAACCAGACTGCATACAGACCTCGCCAACAGAGCAGACCTCACAGAACAGGGTAATGTAGGAAAGCCTTAATCCAGCAGGACCCAAGCCCTTCCTCCACCCCAGCTCACGAGCTGGAGGAAGAGAAATGGAGTGGGGAGGAGGTGGAAGCTTGGGACTGCTGAATACCTAGCCCTGGGAATCTGCTTTGTGAGCGGAAGTCTATATTGTATAGCGAGCGCTCTGGACATTGGAGAGCTCAGACAGGTGGAGTGCTTGGGAGACTGACATTCAGCCGTTTGTGAAGGAGGGGATCCACACCCGGCTGCTCTGTGTCAGACGAAGGGCGGGCGGTCTGAGAGGCTTCCTAGCAGCGAGAGGGCTGCTGAAGGGGCGGTGTTTGCACAGAGCTTGCTGTGCGGGAGAGGGTAGAGCTGGACAAGGTTGTCTAAGCGCACTCTGCCCAGCTGATTGGGAACTTTGAGGAGCTTCAGGTGCTCCATCCCCCTGGCTGCCTACTCAGCTCCGAGGCGCCCCACTGTGACACACAGCATGCCGAGCCTTCCTACTGGCCTGCAGGCACCTGCTCACAAACCCCCAGTCACTGCACAGGCGTCAGGCCAGCCAGAGAGAGGCCCCACCTGCAACAGCTAGAGACGCAAACCACAGAGGTTATACGTGTGTGCCTGGCCCACTGGCTCGGACACTGGACATAGGCACCGCAGACGGGAATCAGGAAACAGCCCTTTCCTCCGCCCACACACCAGATCCACTCCCCTATGACCCCCAAACTCACTCTAGGGGCTGAGCAGCTCCAGAGACTGGAGTTTCTGCACACTAGTGGTACCACACAGAAATAAGAAACGTCAAAAGAACATGGTTCAGACCAAAATCTCATAAACCTCAGAAAAATGACCAAATGAAACTGAAGTCACCAATCTTCCTGAAAGA
>JAQQAC010026072.1:391880-413924 GCA_029783875.1 Phataginus tricuspis
AAAAAACTCAAAATAGAAATACCATTTGACCCAGGAATTCCACTCCTAGGAATTTACCCTAAGAATGCAGGAACCCAGTTTGAAAAAGACATATGCACCCCTATGTTTATCACAGCACTATTTACAATAGCCAAGAAATGGAAGCAACCTAAGTGTACAAAGAAGATGTAGTACATATACACAATGGAATATTATTCAGCCATAATTAGAAAACAAATCCTACCATTTGCAACAACATGGATGGAGCTAGAAGGTATTATGCTCAGTGAAATAAGCCAGGCCGAAAAAGACAAGTATCAAATGATTACACTCATATGTGGAGTATAAGAACAAAGATAAAAACTGAAGGCACAAAAGAGCAGCTGACTCACAGAACCCAAGAATGGACTAACAGTTACCAAAGGGAAAGGGACTGGGGAGGATTGGTGGGAAGGGCTGTACAAGGGGGAAAAATTATGATTAGCAGACATAATGTAGGGAGGGGGAACGGGGAGGGCTGTACAACTCAGAGGAGACAAGTAGTGATTCTATAGCATCTTACTATGCTGATGGACAATGACTGTCAAGGGGTAAGTGGTGGGGGCTTGATGATGTGGGAAGTCTAGTAACCATAATGTTGCATATGTAATTGTAGATTAATGATACCAAAAAACAAACAAACAAAAAAGTAAAAATAGAAATACCATTTGACCCAGAAATCCCACTCCTTGGAATTTGCCCAAAGAATACAACTTCTCAGATTCAAAAAGACATACACACCGCTATGTTTACTGCAGCACTTTTTACAGTAGCCAAGATATGGAAGCAACCTAAGTGTCCGTCAGCAGATGAAAGGATAAAGAAGAGGTGGTCCATATACACAATGGAATACTATTCAGCCATAAGAAAGAAAGAAATCCTACCATTTGCAACAACATGGATGGAGCTGGAGGATATTATGCTCAGTGAAATAAGCCAGGCAGAGAAAGACAAGTGCCAAATGATTTTCCTTATTTGTGGAGTATAACAATGAAGCAAAACTGAAGGAACAAAATAGCAGCAGACTCAGAGACTTCAAGAAGGAACTAGTGGTTACCAAAGCGGAGGGATCAGGGAGGTTGGGTGGGGAGGGAGGGAGAAGGGGATTGAGGGGTATTTTGGTTAGTATACATGGTGTGGGGGGATCATGGGGAAAACAGTGTAGCACAGAGAAGGCAAATAGTGAATTTGCGGCATCTTACTACACCGAAGGACAGCAACTGCATTGGCGTATGGGTGGGGACTTGGTAATATGGGTAAATGTAGTGACCACATTGTTTTTCCATGTGAAACCTTCATAAGAGTGTATATCAATAATACCTTAATACAAAAAAAAGGAATGATGTGGGCACAGTAGCGCCACCCTGAAAACTTCCTACAGTGACAGAAAACTCCACAACTGCACAAACAGAGCAGGCGGCATGGGATGTATGGCCAGTGCACCTCAGGCATGAGATGCACATTTTAACGAATCAGCTGCCACAAGTGGCCATCATACTGGAGAGCGCAGGGTTACAGCATTTCCGCAGGTGCCCCACAACGGGGTAAAGTTCCAGATCATTCCCAGATTCCTAAAGACATATGCTGAATTTCTTCTAATGCTTTCTCTGGACTACCATATGATATTTCCCTTTCAATCTGAGTGTGATAAATTAAAATAATATTCTAACATTAAATAAATCACATCCCTGAAATGACTCCTCTGGTGTGACGTAACTTTGCCTTTTTATACCTCGTAGAGATTTTTGGTCAACATTTCATTTCGGATTTTCACATCTGAACCCCTAAGTGGGGTCACCCTGCCTCCTCTCCTGGGCTGTCCTTGCGAGTGTTCATGACCCCACTGCCCACACAAATGGACAGCCTCACGTCTTCTTTTAACCTCTTTCCAATCTCTGAAACACGTCATTTGAGGTGGGGCTTATTTCTTGAAGATTTGGTAAAATTCACCAAAATAAAAACACCTGGTGCTCTTTGGGGAGAGAGGGGTTTCAGTGTAATTGATCTCTTCACACTTTCTCTTTTCTAGTCAATCACTAAGCAATTCACGTATTTTCTACAAAATTATCCTACCACCAAATTTTTGTATTTGTTGAGTTCGTGTAGAGTGTTCCCGACTTCATCTACATCATTCATTCCTAAGCCCCACATG
This sequence comes from Phataginus tricuspis, assembly GCA_029783875.1. Taxonomy (NCBI): domain Eukaryota; kingdom Metazoa; phylum Chordata; class Mammalia; order Pholidota; family Manidae; genus Phataginus; species Phataginus tricuspis. Next base: position 394,051 of record JAQQAC010026072.1, read on the forward strand.
CGTGCTTCCTCGCGGCCACTCTCGCCGAAGGGTTGCCCTGTTATCCATCTTTCCAAGCAGCTGGCCTCTGGCTTTGGCTGATATCCAGCAGTTTTCTGGCTTGTGAAGTTTTGCTATTCGCTTCCTCCATTCCTCTATCTTCAAAGCTTCACTCTGTGCTGTGTGCAGTCTGCATAGGACAGGTGCTCCCAGGTGGGAACGCTCATTCTCACCCCCAAAACATTCGCACTTAGAATGAGGACATTCAGCGTTCAGAATTGACACCTTGATGGGATGACATGGGATTTCTGACCCCATTTGGTGGCCCACCATCCTCTCCCAGGGGTACAGGTTGCCACCCCAGGGCCCCAGCAAAAAGATCCCCATTTCACAAGACCACTGCAACAGACATGCTCCTGGGGCTGTCAGCCATCTGGGCTGCCATCCCAGCCACCACGCCGGCCCCAGCTTGGCCCACAGTCCCTCTTCATGGCCAGGAGCTCCTGGGGCTCCCTGTTCATGTGTGCAAGTGTCAGTGTGTATCTGGACTGTCTGCACAACTGTCCCAGAGCCCATGTCTGATGGTCTTTTCAGAGCCACTCTGAAAGTGTGACAGGACAGCAACACCCCTGAGGTGTTGCACTGACATGCCATCCTTGGTGGGGGTGGAAGGAGCCATTACCGGGACACCTGAAGACGGCTCTGGGGGACAACCCTGCTCTCTTGGCAGCAGAGTGCCATGTCTCTGGGTGGGAGAGGGTCTGACGCACCCTTAATCCTTAGGGCCACCGGTTCATGCAGGAAGAGTCAGGCTGCAAACATGCGGGGGCAGCCAAGCATCCCCAAGAACCCGCAGGGCAGGGCCTGAGGGCCTGTGGGAAGACATCCATGAGGGTCAGCAGAGTGGCTCATGGCCCAGGACACCTGGACACTCCAGGCTGGGCTGGAATCGAGCTCAAGGCAAGTGCAACCATCTCAGAGCCACCTCCTGCCACCAGGAGACTGGGTGGACCAGCCATCGCCAAGTCCCCACCCGTGGGCCTCTGGGCCTCTGCCTCTCAGTGCCGACTCAGGGTACTGTGGCTTCTGCATGCTGTCAGGTCAGTGGGCCTGCGGGGTTCCAGCAGGAGGCCCTGTGCCATGTGGTGCCCGTCCCCACACAGAGGGGAGGTAGGCCTCCCAACTGCTGGCTGGGGCTGGAAGACTGGGCTGTGAGGAAGTGGGAGGTGGGAAGTGCCAGCAGGGTGGGAGGGGAAAGCAGCACAGGGGAGGGTGGAGGAGGGGGCGGAAGGAGGCGGATCGAAGGCTGGCCGTGTCCACTCTGGAGCTGAGCCATATTGGTGGACTCACAATGGGAAGCACAGGGGTGCTCCTGGGCTGAGCCCTGGAGGGCAGGAGTCAAGGGGGTCAGGGTCAGGGATGGACGGATGCTGAGCCCTGGGACTCTGGGGCTGGTGGAGGCACAGAGTGCCCTGGGGACGGGCGAGTGGGGGCAGCAGGGACCTCCCCCAGGGGCCACTCAACAAGGCCTGAGCGGGCAGGGAGCAGGGGCCCAGTGGTTTGCTGTGGGTAAAGCTGAGGCAGAGGCCCTAGGCCAGGACAGGTGCTCTGGGAAGCAGTGAAGCAGGAGAGGCAGCGACCAGGGAAAGGCCACCACATCCCAGTGCCCCAGTTTCTGTGAGTTGAGGAACAAGTGACATTTCAGAAAGTTCACAAGAACCTGGTCTCGCAGAGACTTACCCACTCGAGGCCTGTAGAGCGTCTCCCTTTCTGCAGGGCTGGCTCGGGGTCTCTATTTCCAGGTGCTGACGGAGGCCAGTTCCACCCACCCCTCCCCAAGTGGTGGTGTTCGGAGCCCACACGCACACCCCACAATGGGGGAAGGAAGCTGGGGGTCCCTCTGGACCCCTGCTGCCTCCAGGAAGCTTGGTCAGCACACATGCCCTAGTCCCAGGACAAAGACCTTGGCTCACCCACCCCCAGAACCTCGATTCCCAGTGGTGGGGGCAAGACCTCCAAGGGGAGACAGGGCTGCAAACAGCAGAGAGCTGCCTTTTCTCTTTGGAAGGCTGAGACCCCCTCCCCCCACCGTCCCCATGTGTGTGATGAAACTAGGGACAGGAGGCTGGGGGTACACAGGGTGGCTCAGGGAGCATCGTGACCCAGTGGAGCAGGCTAGGGACCCCCTTTAAACCAAATTTCCAGAGCCTGGGAGGCATCCTGGCTTCACTCAGGCATGGGAGGGCACTGGCCGGGGCTGGGCAGACCGCCAGCGGGGTCCTGGGCCCCAGGAAGCAGAGGTGCCCAGGAGGGCAGCCCCCACGTGGGAGGCCTGGGCTCCAGAACCTTCCCTGGGTCTATGCCAGAGGCCAGTCTGGCCCAGCCAGGCCCGGAGGTCAGTGCAGGTGACATGAGTTTGGCTTTAACTTTTTCCACCCCTGGTGGGAGCGTCATCTGCCACAGCCTTATTTTGGGGAACAATTTGGCAACGTCTATCCCTGTCTTTTCACTGGGACAAAATACATGTAAAATTAGCCACTTTCAATTAAGTGCCTGGTCTGGTGGCATTAAACGCATTCACACGTACAGCCATCCCCACCATCATGTCCAGAACTTTCCATCTTCCCAAAGTGATGGTCTGTCCCCTTGGCTGCTGACTCCCTCCCCGACCCTGCCCCGGGGGCCCTTCACGTGGCAGGTCACACGGAGTGCCCTCCCCGTCTCAGCCTGAAGTCCACAGGGTCCTCCTGCTGCGACACGGCAACGACCTCCCTCCTTACCCCACTGTGCGGAGGCCTCACCCGTGGAACCCTCAGTGGGCGCTGAGCCGCCTCACACCTGGGCCACCTGTGTGATGTGAGCACACGCGCACACACATCTGCTCACACCCTGGCTCACCTCTGGGCACAGAGCACAAGTGGGACTGCCGCCTCACGTGGTGATCCCGAGCTTGGCTGTTGAGGCCCCCCTTCCCACAGGAGCTACACGGTTTGCACCCCAGCCAGCAGTGCACAGGTGGGCCGGCAGCTTGGGATTGAAGGCTCTTGCTGAAGGGGGTCCCCCGTGCAACCCTGGGAGGAGAGCAGTCATCCTCTCACCCCAGGCCTGCCAGAGGCCGAGGGTGGTGAGCAGAGGCGACACTGAGCTGTGCGGTTCAGGACACAGGGCACCGGGGACACAGCTCAGGCAGAACACTGTGCCCGCATGGCCTGGGGACAGAGTGGACAGAGTGGAGGGCCAAAGGCAGAGGGAGGACAGGCGGGGGGCTTTCTGGAGGAGTGCCAAGACCCCCATCTTCTCTCCACTCAGCACCTGTCCCCAGGGTACTGGGGTCCCTTGCCGGGACCCCTTGCTCTCCCCTGTTCCCTCCAGCTCTGCCCACCCCCTTGGGGGCATCTCAGCCTTGCTCTTGCTGCTGAGCCATCCCTGTCCACTGTCCAGTTTAGCTTTCAGACACTCACTGTTCTGGAATGTTCTTCCACCAGAGCCTCCTGGCCCCATCTCGCAGATGCAGGGCTGCGCCCCTGCTGAGCTCTGCTCCCTGCTCGCCTGCTCTCCATTGCCTGGCTGGACCTGGACCTGGCGTCTGCTCCAGCCCAGAGCAGGGACGAGGCCGCTAGTGCCTATGCCCCAGGCAGCTGTGCCTCGACTGCTTCCCAGCTGCCACCGTGACATGGCAGCCTAGGGCTCCCCCAAGCCCTCCTGGTCCTGCATCAACAACCCCAAGACCCACGGTGTCCTGCTGGGCACCAGCTAGAGAGCCATCTGCCTGCGGAGCCCACTGCCTCCTATGCTCAGCCTCCGGGCAGGCCCTCGGACAGGCAGCGCTCAGCCAGGACTCCCGCACTCCCAGCACAGCACAGCCCCCAGGCTGCCCCACAGGGCCTGGCCCCGGCCCGCCAGCCGCCCTGAGCCACTCGGGCCTCCTTGCTGCCCCCCGACCCCTCCAGCACATGGGTCCTTGCTGCCACACTGCCACCTTGCTCCCTCCCCACAAGGACACTTGGGCCTGGGCAACGCATGTTCTCTGGTTCACTGTCTGCCTACCCCAGAGGGTAAGGACCATGAGAACGGGATTGGACCCTAGAGCCTCAGACAGCGCCTGGCACATGCAGCCAGGTCCTCACCAGGGAAAGGCTGGGCACACCATGCCCAGAGGGAGGCACTTGCCCCAACGCAGTGGCTCACCCAGCCCCGTGAGACACCAACTCAGTACGACTGGAAACGGGGCTGTTACCACAAGCCAAGTGAGAGGTGGTCAATAGATGCAGGAAAACAGCCCCAAAGCCAGTGGCAGACAAAGGACCAATGTCCCAGCACAAAGGCTCTTAGGCAGGCACAGCAAGAAGGCAACGACCCACAGAAACGTGGGTGGTGGCCATGAGGACAGGAGCTATAGCAGCACAGACCCCGACACACAGTGACCTCAGGCTCCAGAACCTTCTGGGGCTGGGGCTGACTCACTGCCTGCCGCCAGGAGCCGGCGAGGACAGGCACGGGCCCTGTGCACCCTGATTTCCTACCACGGAAAGTCTCAGCATCGTCACTTGGGGTATCTCCCGGGCACATGGAGGCATTTCAGCCAACAGGTGGGAGTGGGCTGGGGGCCGGATGCTAAGCTTTTGACATTGCCCTAGAGCAAGGGGCTGCCCAGCAGACGCCCTTGAGCCCGCCATCCCAGGGGTTGTCACCTGCGGCTGGCAGTACAGGGTCTAAGTGGGCCACGCACCACATCCTCTCACCTGCTGGGCTGGTCTCCTTGAACCTGGAACCATCCCCACCCCCCTTTCTTCTCACTTTTGCTGCAGTAAAATGCTTATAATGTAGAGCTGACCATTCTAAAAATTTTAAAGTGTGCCTTTAGTACATTCACAGTGTTGTGTGACCATCACCTCTAATTCCAGAACATTTTTATCACCCCATAAAGAAACCCCCCGGCAGCCCCCGCCTGCTCTCTCTGCACCTGCAGCATTTCATATGAAGGGAATCACATGTGCCCTTCTGTGCCTGGCCTCTACACTGAGCGTCTGCTCTCCAGGTTCGCCCACAGGCACAGGCCCTGTGCCTGTTGAAGGCTGAATAATATTCCACCCTGACGGGCCACATGCGGTCAGTGTGCCCCCCCACTGACGGGCCTCGGATTGCCCACCGCTGGGCACGTGTGCATCAAGCTACTGCGGACGCTCACGTTCAGCAGGCTGACACCCCCATCCGGGGCCCCTGAGGCCTTCAGTGCGCAGCCCTGCAAGCAGTCTCCTCCCAAACGTACGCAGCTGTGAACAGTGTGACGTACAAATCGGGTGTGGTGAGAGGCCCAGGGCAGAAGCTAACGGCAGAACAAATCGATGTTAATGACACACTCCTAAGTCACGGGCACGTGGTCCCCCGTGCCCTCTCCTCACGGTGATGTGGGATGACAAGGCGCCACATGACGAGATGAAGTGAGGGAGCAGTGCGGGCCCGTGGCATGGTGCTGGCTGCCACTGACCTTCTGCCGTGTCAGAGCAGGACCGCCCGCCCCCGGACCACGGCTGACCGCAGCAGCAAGCCAAGCAGAGGCTGCAGTGCGGCAGCCACAGTACCAGCTTCCGTGTGGCCGCTCAGCCATCGGGTGTGCTCCTGCCACGATCCTTCTGAGACAGCAACTTGCTAGGCCACATGGCAACCCCACATCTGGTGTTTTGAGGGATGCTGACTGTGTCCTCTGCCGCACTTCATGTCCCACTAGCAGCGCTCGGCTCCAGACTAGGCACAGCACACTGTGTGGCCAGCCCCCATGGTCCCAGCGTGAAGCCGCGCAGAGTAAGGAGGGCATACTCGGTTTCCACCAAGTGCACCGGCACCAATGCCGCTCCCACCATTTCCTCCAGGCACCCCAGGAACATGAATGGTTAGAAATGCAGCCGCGTGTGGGGCATGCCTCTGTGGTCCCAAACCCGCTGACTGCATTTCTGGTAGGAGGGAAACTAAGGGGCCTTTGTCTCCCTGAGCAGACCCTGCCCACGCACTCACGGGTCTGCCTAGTGGAACGTGGTGCTCTGTGCTGGCAGCTGGCCAGGGGCCCCCACACCCTGCCTGCCTCCCGGGATCAGCCGGCCCTTCCTGCTCTTGCGTGTGCTAGTGGCCTGCGAGGCTGGGCCATGGCATGGTCACAGGCAAGGCTGGGCAAGTGGAGGGCTGCAGAGCTTTCTGTAAAAATGCTCCGGCGACAGTGAGCCACAGCCTGAGAGCGCTCCACGAGGGTCTGAGACTTCTGTTCACCCATATCTGCAAGTACCAGCCACCCTCCCTGGCAGCCCAGAGTGGCTGCCAGCTCTTACTGGCCCAGCTCAGCTTTCTCCTGTGTCCGAGTCTTATCTGGACATGGCCACTTCCTGCTCATCAGGAGAGGTCAGAAGTGCCTTCTCAGTGTCTGTCAGCTAGCACATGGGGCTGGAATGGCTCCTGCAGGTGAGAGGAAGTCAGGCCTCACAGCCGAGGCAGGGACCCTCTGGAAGGGGTGCAGGGCGGCTGGTTCACTGTTAGCCCACCTTCTGGCCCAGCCCCACCCGGGGGGGCCAAGCACCAGGAGAAGCAGCAGGGGCAAGGAAGCCAGCCCCCATGAGAGGTGCAGGCAGGCGCTGGAGTCAAAGGCTAGTGTGGCCATGCCACGCATGTAGAGGAGCTGGGTGGCCACTGGGGCCACAGCAGCCTGGGCGCCTACAAAGAGCATAGCATGCCTGGGGCTCTGAGCAGGACTGGGACCCTGAGGGCTCTGGCCATCACAGGGAGCTGTGACCGTCAGCTGTCACCCACTATGGCTCCAGCCATCAGAAGACCCCTCCTGGGGCCTCCTCGGCCTGTGTGCTCCACCTCAGTGACCGCAAGGCCCAGAGGTCACCCAACCCCCGCCTCTCGCCCAGCAGCTACAGGCACGCAGGCACACCTCCTCAACCGCGGAGGAGACCCCATGCTGTCTCCAGCAGAGCACTCTGCTGGGAGAGAGGGACTCCAAGTAACAGAGGAGACCCAATGAGGCAACGAGGGAGGGTGGCCTAGGGGCAGGGACAGTGGGCTGGCGAGCACCTCCTGCATGGCCCAGGGGCAGGGCGGTGGGTGGTCCCTGCAGCCTTGCCGCAGGCTGCGGCTCAGATGCCTCTCAGCCAGGAGAGCAAGGCCCAGACAGCACCAGCCCTGGGTCTACCTGGACAGCTGCAGGCGACCATGGCTTTCCTCTGGCTCTGGGCAGGGGCGAGGGCTGAAGTGGGTGTGGGCACATCACCCTCGGAGGCGGGCCTGCAGTGAGGTGGCTCCATTCTCCAGCATCTTCAACCTTCCACTTTCCCAAAGGCTCGGTGATCCCAGCCCAACCTCTCTCAGGCAGGTCCCAGGCCACACCGGCAAGAAGCCAGAACCTTCCCTTGGGGACGCCGGGTTCCCCAGCCTGGGCAGCAGAGTCTCTGACGACAGGCTTCCACGAGGATGGGGAGGACCGGGGCCCACTGACCACACAGCACCCACGCACCCCACTGGGTGCAGGCTGGGGAGGGACAGGACCAGCCCCTGCTGTAGGTCAGGTGACAAGAATGAACATGGATGGGGTGTAGGAGGCTCTGAGCCCCGAGGGTAGCAGAGTGGGAGCTGGGGCCCCCATGCCCAAACCCTGCTCCCACCACACCCCAGTGCAGGCTCACCGCCTGCTGTGCTCTGCTGGGCACAGGGTCTGAGCAGATGGGGAAGTGCAGCACAGCCACAGGCACCGGCCAGAGCGGGCAGGGGCGCACATATGGGCCACTTGAGAGCACCTGTGTCGGGGAGCAGGACAGTGCACTGCTCCCAGAACCCCGAAGATGCGGGGACAGTGGGAGTTGTAGACCAAAATCTGAGTCCCCCAATTCATATGCTCGAGCCTAACCCCAGTGTGATGTCAGGAGGCAGAGCTTTGGGGGCAACTGGGTCATGAGAGGCCTCCAGAAATGAAGTGTCTTACAAAAGAGACCCCACAGAGCCCCCGGCCCCTGTGAAGGAGGACACAGAGCAAAGTCACCCCGCTGGGCCGGAAGAGGCCTCCACACACCGGGACCCTGAGCCCAGAGCCCAGAGCCGAGGAGCAAGTGCCGGCCGCCTGAGCTGCTGTCTGCTGCTCCTGGGGCAGCCCGAGGGGCCCAGCCAGAGAGGGTGCAGCCTGGTCGGGCTCCCCCCTCTGCCCCACAACAGGCATGGGCCTCTAGACTGACCTTCCTGCTCAGGAGCCGGGTCCTGTCCCCTCTGAGAGGCACAGGGGACACTGGAGGGAGAGGCCGGTGGGGTCGTGGTCCAGCAGGGAAATGCAGCCCTCAGAACCCTGGGCCCAGGGCTGGGGGCTCCAAGGAAGGACCCTTATCTGCCACCCAGAGGCTTCCACTTGTACCACATCCCGTCTACACCATGTGGCTTCCCACAGAGAAACCTCCACCAGGAAGCCTGGTGGGTCTGAAGGCCACCAGCTGGCGGCGATCCCACCGTCAGAGGGTTGGGGGCAGAGCTGCTGAGGCACCACGCCTGCCCTCACTCTCACCACAGCCACCACAGGCCAGAGGAGGGTCAGCACAGGCCAGGCTTCCGTGCTGGGGGCTCCCAAGACCCTAGGTACCCTCAGGTGCTGTGGGGCCTGGCCACATAGGTAACCCCAGAGCAACCCGCCTGCTCCCCTCTGCCCCCCGACAGCATGGTGCCCCTGTGTCAAGCACTCACGACCAGCTCCGGGGCAGTGAGACGGCCTGCGCTGGATGCGCAGCAGGGCGCAGGCTCCCCCCAGGAAGGTGACTAGAGGCAGATGCCTGCACTCGGCAGACAGAGTCCTAAGGAGGGTGAAAGGAGTGGTGTGGATGAGAACCCACACACACACCACATCCCCATAAAACCCTCCCGAGCAGGCAGCAAGCACGCACACCACCCATGAGGGGCACACGCAGGCTGACCACAAACTCCTCACAACCACCTGGGAGGCTAGGGTGGACTCGCCAAGATCCCAAGGGCATGAGATCACCAACCCCAGACCCTTCCATCCCCCCGTGTGGGAGCCCGAGCACTCCCAGACACAGCCTCAGGGCAGCAGGCGGGAGGGAGTTAGGGCGGGCCGGAGAGGGGGCGGCAGACCCTGCATCCTCAGGTCCTCACCGTGTCTGCAAAGGCAGCAGGGATCTTTGTTCCCCTTTAGTGTAGGTAACTCACTTTTTCAGCAAACCAGTTACAGATAAACAGACACAAACACAAATTCCTTATGGGCAGTAATAAAGAAAACAATCAATCTTGATCAATTTCCAAGGAAGAGATGACAAAAATAACAAAGGGAGAGGCGTAACAAAGACCAGAAAAGAAGGCATACACCAGGCGCCACAGACACAGAAACCGGCCAGTTAAAAGCCAGTTTGGGTTTTCCAGCACTTTTTCCAGCACTGCTCCCAGGGGCCAGAAAGGCTGACGGCACAGGCTGGGCGGGCTGCAGAGGACACAGCTGGCACCAGGATGATGTCAGGGCGTGCTTAGAGCAGGGGCGGGATCCAAGTGGAGGCGGCAGAAGTGGCAGGGTAGGCTCCAGGGCCTAAGCAAGGCTGGCCCCAGCCACCCCGAGTCGGCTGGCGAGCTTGGGGGGGCTTGTGTTCTGGAGTCCTAGCGGGGCAGACAGGCAGTGGCCTGGGACGTGCTGGGGCCCACAGGGAGCCGCTCACCCAGCTGGCCGTGAGGCACGCTGCACAGGTCTGGCCAGCTTGTGACTTGCTGGGGTAAGGCAGCAAAGCGGTCCCTCACCACATGGCACAGCTGGGCATGGCCTGTGCATGGGAAATCCCACCCGTCCCTAGGCTGCCTCTCTGACCGCCCCACCTCCCAGCCCACCACCTCTAGCACCAGACCCACCCCCTGTCACCCCTCTGTCCACGAGCCCCTGGCCCCCTCCCCTGCCCTCCTGCTTCCACCTGGGAACACCCACTTCACCAGCAAGTCTTCCCCTGAAAAGTTGGACAAAGCCTCAGAGAATATTTGCGCCACTGCCCAGCAGGCCGCGACACAGACATCCAAACCCCTGCCCTCGGGGAGTTCCCCCAGGCCCCTGCCTCACGTACCCTGCAGGGCTGCTCCTCACCCACTCCACTGAGAAGAGGCCCGTGCAACCCCAGGAAGGCCAGCAAGCACACAGGCCCCCGGGCCTGCTGGCGGGCACCCCGCCCCCACCACACACTGACTCTGGGCCCTGCAGCTGCCCCGGCCCCCTCCTCGCCCCACCTTTCCTCTCCCATCCTCTTGGCCACACCCACCAGGCTCCGCCCCCACCCAGAAAACTCCCGGGTGCCCCAACACGGGGTCTGCACCCAGCACACACCTCTTCCCAACAGCTGGTGCTGGAAACCCTAGGCCCAGGACACCTGGACACCGGGACACTCTCACTCTTCCAACTGACCACCAAGAGCTGTGGAGCCACAGGGCTGTCACCGCTGAGGGGCAGGGTCAAACCAGGTCAGGCCAGCAATCAGGCACACCGGACACCACCCACACCCTTCCTCACCGGGCCTCCAGTCCCACCACAAGTCCAGACTCAGGCAAGCAGATGACAGGGGACTGAAGGGTCCGACACCCGCCAGCCAGCCTGCCCTCTGCAGGGGCAGATCAGAGCCCTCCACACACCCCCGGCTCCAGGTGCATCATGTCCCACTGCAGGGATCCTGCCTGTTTGGTGGGCCCAGCAGTGTCCTCCCTGAGACCTGGCACGTGGGCCGTCGTCCCGCTGGGAAGCGACGCTGTTGCGTCCACAGGCTCATGTTCAATGAGGGGCCACAGATCCATGGTCGGGAGAGACGTGCAGGTGTGCACCCCCCCTCAAAAGGGTTCCCTCACCCAGTCTGGAAGGCCCCACCGTACCCCAGCACAAGCGAGGCCCCACCCCACACACCCACTGTGAGAAGCCCTCTGGGTTACAGGGCTCTGAGAAGTGTGGCTGTCACCACTGCCACCCACTGGATGCACTGCAGAGGCCAAAGCTGGGGTCCAAGCACCCTCAGTGCTCCTAGAGTTCCTGGAGGCCTGAGTCCCCTCTTCCACCATCGGCCAATCCAGTGCCCAGCGGGTAGGTCACAGCAAGCCGGCCCTGCTTCAGGGGCTTCTCATCCAGGCAGGAAGGCTGGTTGCCAGGAAGCAGATCTTGGATGGTGAAAAGCCCATGGCCCCCGGGCTGCAGGCACCCTCCCCCAGGCCTTCACCTGCCTGCTCCTTTCCAAACCCAGCACACGGGGGTCCCAGCCCCAGCTCAGAGAGGAGACCACAGGTCAGCCCTCCTTGGGGGTTTGGGACTCTGTGCCCCAGGTCCACCTCATCCTCCACGTGAGGGTCAGCAGAGTCCTGAGTTAACTACAGCGCAGGGAACAAGTCCATAGGCTGGATGGCCGGCAACGCCGAAGCTGTGGACTCTGCAGCCATGCTCCGTGAACCTCATGCCCTCCCGTCCAGGTAAGCAGGCTCATTGTCCCTGACTGAGGCAGCCGGGGCCGCGCGAGAGGAGGCCCGCTAGGCGCTCTCTACACAGGCCCAACCAAAAGCCTCCTTCCACCAAGCACACAGTGGGGGTGCCACCACCATGCTCCCATCCAAGCTGCCGCACTGGCCTGGCCTCTCCCTGAATGACAGCGGCACTGGGCCCTCTTTTAGGTGCAGAACATGAGCGCAAATCCCCGCTTTCGAGTCACTGTGAGTCCGGCCGAGCGTGGCTTCTGTGCTGCTGAACAGGGATAGGTGGTGGCAGCTGTCCCTTGCCCAGGGGGCCCCTGTGGGGTAGTGGCACCTGTCAGGGCCAAAATGCTGAGCCAGGCGGGAGGCAGCATGGCCCCAAGGAAGGGGGGAGACTGTTTTCCACCAGCCATTATCACCTTCTTGACAGAACTTTCTCCAGGAGCAAAACGGAAAGCTTAAACACAGGTAGGTAAGGGTCTCGCTCAGGCAGGAGAGCAGAGGAAGGGCTGAGCACCAGCAGGGCTTCACTGCCATGTAGGGGCAGGGGGACCTCTTCACTGACTCGTCCACCCTGTCCCTGCAAGCTTCCCCCAGACAACCTCAAAGCCAGTCCACCCCCGCTGGAGGCTTTTTCTGCAACAGTAGAGCTAGTGGGTGGCCCCAGCACAGCCTCAGGGGCCAAGGTCACTGATAAGCATCTGGGACCCTCCATGGCCTGTGGGAGCCACGGGGAGCTCCAGAGCCTTTGTGTGGGTCCCACCTGTCCACCAGGGCTCATGCAGGCAAGTCGAAGATAGAGGCATAAGACGCAGTGCACACCCTGCAGCCGTGGCATCCTGACCCCCCTCGGGGACCTGCAGCAGGGCATTTCCCTCAGCGGTGCCAAGCCCAGCACCCAGGCACTGGGCACAAGACTGGGACACAGCCTGAGGGGCAAGTGGCTGGTGGGGGCCCTGAACCTTGGCATCCAAGCTCATCCCTACCACCGGCGAGGCCAGGGGCAGACCTCAGTGGGTGCTGGTGGCCGGGTGCACGTACATCTCTCCTGCCACCTCAGCTGCACCAGTGCCAGACCCCTGGCCTTCCCCACACCCCTCCACTGGCTCCTCCTCTTGGGGGAAGCCGGCTTCTACGCTCAAAGCAAACCCACACAAGGGAGTACCCGGCCCTGTCACCCACCACAGCAGCAGATGAGCGCCCCACTGCTCGGCCAGCACCACACTTGCTCCCTGCCCACGGAGAGCAGGGCACACCAACTCTATTATTCTCTGTGGACCTCCCTCATGTGGCCACCTTCACCTTCTAGCTCTGCTGCCGAATAAAGCCAAAGCTAGAATTGGCCCAGCCCTGTGCTCCTGGAGGAATGGGAGCTGGGTGTGAGGCCAGGGCTGCACAGCACCCCACAGGGACCCCGACTAAACAGAGGGCAGTGTGCCCAGAACCCAGGACAGGTCACAGCCGAAGCACACGGAGTGCATCCCAGCCTGGAGCGGTGGGGCGGGGACCTGGGCCACCGCCCCATGCCCCGACTGGGTCCACCACGGCGCATCTGCAGGCGGCTTGCGCAGCTGGCCCTGGCGTGCTCAGGTGAGGAAACCGAGACGCCTGCGCCAAGGGAGCATCTGCGGCAGCCCCTCTCCACCCAGGACAACTGCCTCCAGCAGGACGCCAATCTGAGGCAATCTGGGGCACCCAGCAGTGTACCAGGCCCACTCCCAGATGGGCAGGTGGGCCCAGGGGAACCCCACCCCCATCGAGTGCAGGGGCATGGGGACCCCATCCTCCGTGGCCGGGGACACCTGCACAGAGCCGTCTGCCACGCCACAGGGCAGCACCTGGGCCCCGGGATGCAAACTGCGGCAGAGAAGCTTGTGTGGTCCTTTTGTGTCTAGAACGAGGAGGCCCCGACCAGCTGCAGAGCGGCGTCCTCGGAAGTCACCTGGAAGGCTGGGCTTGGCTCATGTAAGGCAGGCAGCAGCCCTACTATGCCGTCACTCCAGCGGCCTCGCCAGAAGGGTCAGGCTACATGGATGCCACCACAGTCCTGGAGGGGACGAGAGATCAGGCGGGGACGAAGCAGTCGGCACCAACAGGAGGCAGCCTGTGGCTGACATGAGGCAGGGGTGGCCGAAACCCCAGCTGGCCCCGTGGTGAAGGGCACAACCATGCCTGAGCGGAGGGAAGCGCCTCCCAGGGCCTGCCCACTGCACGTCTGCCCTGCCGGGCCTGGGTGGAGGCACTCGGGACACCCCCCAAGGGGGTCCAGCCTTCCGGAAGGGCCAAGGCTGGAGGTGTGACAGATGCCAAAGCCCTCCGGGCACACCTGAACCCCTGGTGTGTGAGGGCAGCCACGTGGAAGCCAGCTGACTCCAGGGGCCTGACATGCACAAGGCACCTCCCTTCTGCCAAGAGCAAGAGCCACTGCCCTCGGAGGAGAGGCTCCAGCCCACCCAAGGACTGGGGGACATGACTGCGGGTGGGCCTCACCCCTGCCCCACCGCCTGGTGGCCAGCGTGCATCCCGGCCCCTCTGCCTCCGCCCCATCCTGTCCTGCCACCAGAACAACAATCCAGCATCAATGCCCTGGGAGAGCTCCTCCTCCTGCTCCAGGGTCTCAGCGCGGCTGGGCACTGGCTGTGGGCCAGGGAGACAGGTACACCCTCTCCCTGGTGCCTTCCACAGCCCATGTCTGCCCCCTTGAGGTTCCAGGCACCCCCTCCCACGGCCCATCCTGGCTTGACCTCCCAGGAAGTGGGGGGGGGCCACAGCCTTGAACTCCACAGGGTGCTAGCTACCAGGCAGCCACGGCCAGGAGCGTGTTGACAGCTGCCAAGGGTGGATCCCAAGAGCGGATCCCCAGAGTTTTCTCTTCTCCTGTAAAGCGCAGAGCACAGAGCACTGCCTTACTCAGACGGGGAAGGGGCTGGTGCAGCCTGGACACTTAAAACACAAGGCACTTTAGAAACTCATCTTTAGACTGAGTCCTCACGACTGTTACAACCCTTGGCAAAAGTCGCGTTGATGGGGCTGCACGATGACCCACCTCAGGACAGAAGGCAGTTTGCCTCCAGACATAACTCCACACACTAGTTTTTGGGCCGACTGTCAATGCCATTGTCTAGCAATCCCCCGGCGCTGAGCAGCCCACAGCCACAACAGCAGCTCACGCCCACACGCCGCCCTCTGCATCCTGGACCCCAAGATCTCCCAGGGCCAGTGGGCATGATGACAGATGTCCCAGCTCCCAGGGAGACCGGGGCTCAGCAGCACAGCCCGGAAGGTCGGATGGGACTCGGCTGTGCCCCTGGGAGGACGCGCTCCCGGCAGCACAGGTCCACACAGCCGCGCGGGCTCCCCGCCTGCACGCGAGCCCCCATCTCCAGCTGTGCCACACGATGCCCAGGCGCCTGGAGGATGCTGCCACCTCCACGAGCCCATCACAGGGTCAAAAACAGCCCCACCGTTTCTCCTGGGTGCAGGGCCCTCTCTGGAACCGTCTCCCTGCCCTCTGAGCCATACCCAGGGCAGAGGCAGGCGCCAGCTGGCTTTGTAGCCCAGATCCCAAGAGGAGGCGCACAGCCAGCACCCAAGGTCCAGCTCCCAGGTCTCTGAGCCCCCATGAGACCACACACCTGCCCAGCACAGCACACCACATCCCAAGCAGCCGCCCCCGCACAAAAGCCTACTGGGGGGCAAGACACAGCACTGGGCCCCTTGGAAAACCACTGCCTGCTCTGCTGCACAATGGAGCAGCGGCCCACTGCCCAGGCATGTGCACAGCAGCAGGGGCTGCACGGAGTTGCACCACACGGCAAGGGCTTCGGCAGCCCAAGGCCTCCCCAGGGACATCCACCTTCAGGCAGGCCAGCATGGCTCCCCCAGCACCCACCTCGTAACAGGTCAGTCACTTCCCCATAAGTCAAAACAAAACCATGTTTCTGAGTGTGGCATCTCTGTTCAACTCCAGGAACACTTGCCAAGGAGCTGCTCCAAGCCGGACTCAAGGCAGGGCTGAGAAAGAGCCCATTCCCACCTGCTGCCGGGAGACCCCACCTGCAGCAGCCACTCTCCTGCAGGCCACGGGTGCAAAGGTACATGGTCAGAGGCAAAAAGAGGGCTGAGAACTGGCCACCACCACAGGGACATGCAGAGCCTGCCCAGCGGCCACTGTCTGCTAACGCATGGCGGGAAGCCCTGACACGGCCTGGTTGATGTTCCAAGGCCAGGAGAGGGAGAACAGGGCAGAGAAAGCACACTACAGAAAGCAACCAGGACTTCGCAGAGCCCATGCCGACCACAGACCCACAGAGTCAAGAAGCAGGGTAGGGACCAGGGAAACCACTCCTCTCCTCCAGAGAGGAGATCCCAAAGCTACAGGGAGAAGAAAGACCTCCAAACATATCACGACCGACCGACAGATGACTTCTCAGTGAGCACAGTCAGGGACGGTGCCTCATCCATGTGCGAAGGGGACGTGCCACCTCCATCCACAACCAGGGACACAGAAAGCACCTACACGGCCCACAAAAGAGCAGCCCTACAGACATTCAGGAAACCAATGGGTACTACAGACAAGTCCACACCTTCCACGTCTTCAACTTGGAAATCTGGACAAAATGGGCAAATTCCCAGAAAAACATTACTTTCAAAACAACTCCAAGTGGGTAAACATTAAAGAAATGGGGCAGGAGTTGCACTGCTCAGGTCATTTCATGGAGTATTCCTCCCAAACTCGAGGAGTCCGCGACTCCAGTTCCACACACACGCACCACGGCATAGCAGGCCCACTCTGCTAGGTGTCTTGGCACCAAAATCTGGCGAGGGGGACATTACAGAGTCTCGACACCAATGCTTATGTCCAAGCAAAACAGAGCGACTCAGACCTGCTGCTGAACAGGAAGGGTATGTGGCAGGACCACGCTGGAATCTTACCAGGGAAGGAGGCTTGCTTAATATCAGGCGATCCGTCTCCACTATTTAGCACATCAGTGATTGAAGGAGAAGATGCACATGATGCTCCTAATAAAAATGTTTGATTATATTCAACATCTATGCACAATATGTGCACAACGGAGCCCTGAGGAGAAGCCATCAAACAGCCATCAGAACGGCTGAATTAAACAGCTGATGGCAGGGATGGCACACTGGACAGCTGACAGCCGTGGAAGGTGGTGCCACCACCTCAGAAATCTGGCGGCTTCTCAGGAGGCCGGAACACCCCCGCCCTGCGGCCACCTGTTACTGAAGAGCAGTGAAGCCACTGGGCCCCCAGCGCCCTGCACCCAGGGCTCACAGCAGCGGAACAAGCGCTGGTCTGGGAACAGTCCAATGCCCACTGACAGGCGCAGCTCCACACAAAGGGGTCTATGCCTGTGACAGAACACCACGCCCTATCGGGGGGACAAGCTCGGGGCTGAGGGCAGGTTGGCCTCGGAGTCCTGGGCCAGATGAAGGCCACGCCGTGGAGCCTGGTGCTGCCCAAGCCCACTCTCGTGAAGTCCAGGCTGGACAGGACCAACCTGGGCACACAGAGCAGGCGGTTGACAAAGCCACCCTCCATCTGGGTGCAGGGTGGCCAACAAGGGCTCACAGCACAAGACCCTTTCTCAAATGGGCCAAGGACACAAGGAGTTTGCAGATGTAAAAATGTGAGGAACAGTAAGCACATGAAAGATGTTTACACATAGCGAACCTCATCAGGAAAAAGATGAAGTGGGGCATGCGAAAGTCACAGTGCCCTGGACCCTGCCGGAGCTCGGGCAACACCAGCAGTGGGCATGGGCAGGGGGTGGCAGGGAAGGGTGCTGTGATGGTGACCCGAGTGACAGCCCGGGGCCTGGCACCAGCTGCCCCACCACAGGAAGGAAAGGGCATGATTCAAGACCAAGGCCAAAGCCAGGGAGACTTCAGGACACATCGCAAATGGACGGCAACACGCATCCCTGGAAGAGGGCCGTCCAACACATGCAGCCAAGGAAGGGTCACTGTCCCCAAAGTGACTGCCGAGACTCAAACAGGGGAAAAAAAAGAGAAATTGGCAGAGGAGATGAGCAGGAATTTTGCTGACGAGGAAGCACAAGTGGCTCACATTAGTAATCAGAGAAATTCAAATTAAAACCACAACACCATTTCACACCCACCAGACGGGCAAACATTAACAGTCAAGCAAGTGTTGGCAAAACTGCAGAGCGGTGAGGACTCCCATCCCCGCCAGTGGGGCCCGTGTTGGCACCAAGAGCTACAGAAAGCCACCTGGTAGTAATGCTGAGCACACCCCCCAAAACCCGACTACAGGCACGTGCCCAAAGACAGGCCTGCCAGCCCACAGGGGACACACACAGGTACCTTCGTGACGGCCACAACCTAGAAACAGGCCATGGGTCCCCTGGCAGAGCAGACACTGTCGTCTTATAGGCATCATCACAGATGCCACTCAGGGAATGGGACTGGGAAAAGCTGGTGTGCAACACACGGAGAAAGCATGACCCCTTTTAGATGAAGTCCCGCTGAGTGAAACTAGCCTGTCCAGGGATGCATGTTCAGGAGGTGCAGCGAGGAGCACACTGTGCCGGGAAGGGGGTGTTCACTACAACTAACATTCTCTATGTTCAACCCACAGACCCCATGCCTTCCCACCCTGACAGCCCCCGGGGACCTGGCTTGCCCCAAGCCAGCACCTCCACCCCATGGACTGCAACCCGCCCCACTCCCTCCCCGCACACACACCAGGGCAGACTTCCTAGACCAGGTCCACCACAGGCTGACAAGGTCCCTTAATGTGGCCTCTCCTGCCACGCCCCCCCACCCCCAGTTAACACTTCAGCAGTCTTTCAGGGAGCCCTAGGAAGCTGCTGAAAAGGCTCAGCAAAGACAGGCTATGCTCTGCACTGTCTGTAGGGCGTCCAGCTGGAGGGGGTTAAGCGGGGACTCAGAGACACTGATGGAAGGCAGCTAGCACAAGAGGTCCAGGGGTTGTGGCATTGGTGATGGTGCAGAGGGGAACAAATGGGAGAAGCATGGGGTTGGGGGCGGGGGGCGTCCAGGATGACCCCTTGCTGTGGGGCCTGGTGCTGTGATAACTGCCAAGGCACGAAGGGGAGAGGGACTGGGCAGGGGGAGGCTCCTGACCTCGGCTTTGAGGCCCAGAGATGTTCCAAAGGGAGGCAAGCAGACAGGCATGGAGCTCTTGGCCCCAAACCCAGCCCTCAGGTCGCATGTTAACACTGCACCTGGGAGTGGTGCTAAGTGCCCATCCTTTCCACAGCCCAGCAATGCCCTGCACTCCAGGGCAAACCCCACTGGCCAGTGCCCTCTGTGTCCCCAACACCTCACTCAGCAACACCTGTTGAGGGAACTGTGATAGAGCATGGCCACTGCCATGTCTCCATAGCCCCTCATGGCCATGTCTACTCCAGAAGAGCCCTGGTGCAGGTCTGTCCCCCTCTGCCTGTGAGCTCCGGAGGCAGGGACCTGCAGCATCAGGAAGAACAGGGAAGTTGTGGTTCTGAGTGGAGTCCGCCCAGCACAGGGCCATGGGGAACCTCGTCCAGCTGCTACCAGTGGGGAACAGCTCTTCCCCAAGTGGCCAGGGCAAAACTGAGAGCCCATTGCAAAGAGCAGTGTGCCTCATATGTGCAAAGAAGCTTCTCTACATGAAGCGGCACAGGGCAAACGACAGAGGGCAAATGATCTCAGGCCAGGACAGCGCGAGAGGCACCAGACCCCCAAGAACAGGCCGACAGCATGTATGGGATGAAGCAGTACAATCGTGGTCCCAGGCTTGTGAGTCGCGCCCTGCGGGTCATTCCCAGGCGCTCGGGCTTGCCGGCGTGGCTGGACGCAAAAGGGAAATGTGTAGTACCCAGTGGAGGCGAGAGGCACCCTGAGCCAACTCCATCAGCCCCGGATCGACAGGCAGATGCGACGATGCGGCTCCGAGCGCCCAGGAGAGCACCCGAGGCTCGGAGGCCGCGGGGCCTGGGAAGCCCGCACCACTCCCTCCCGACGCAGTAGGACCTCGGGGGCCCTCGCGGGGGGTCAGGGGTGGCTCCTCGCAGGGAGTGCGCACGCCGGAGGAGGGGAGCAAAGGCGACGGCAGGATGGGGGGTCCCGGGCGGGGTCCTGGGCGCCAGGTCCCGGAGCGGGGCCCCGGGCGGCCGGCAGGTGCGCGCGGGAACAAAGCGGCCGGGCGCAGCGGCGGCGTACCTGGGCACGCAGCTGGGGCTGGAGCCGTCCACCTCCCAGGTGGCGAACAGGTTCATGGGCACCGGCGTGTTGAGCGCGGCGGGCGCGCCGGCCAGGCCCAGGCGGCTCCGCTCGGCCATGGCGCCGGCCCCGCCGCTCCCTCGGCGGCCTGGGCTGCGGCCGGGCCGCGGACGCACGGCGGCGGGCGGGCAGTCGGGCCGGGCGCTTGGAAGGCGGCGGCGCGGTCACAT
>JAQQAC010026072.1:414324-430186 GCA_029783875.1 Phataginus tricuspis
CGGGAACTGTGGGAAAGACCCTGGCCGCCCGGTACCCCAGGCCTCGCCCCGTGGCGCCCTCGCGTCCCCGGCCCCGAGGCCGCCGCGCTCTCCCGGTATCCCTGTGCCTTGAGGTGTCCTGTGCTCCTGGCCCTGTGCCTCCTGGGCCCCGCAGGCCCCCCATCCCGGAGCGCCCTGCCCTTGTCCTGGGACACGCAGGACCTTAGCAGACAGGCCGCAGCAGGAAGCCGGTGCCCGGGGTCCCCTCGGGAGTGCTCCCTAAGCAAGCTTCCTTACACGAGGCGGTGCGGAACAGATGTCTGGGCCGGGCTGGCCCCGAAAGGAACAGGACCCGGCGAGTTGGGGGCGACGACCAGCCATCCCCTGGGCCCAGGGGCGGAGGTGCTCCGAAAGGCCCTAGAAAGGACATCTGGATTTGGGGCCCAAGAGAAGGCTCTCCTCGTTCTCTTGGCGGTAGTTCTGGTCGGTCACCAGATCCCGCGCCGAGATTTGGCATCCTGTGCCTGGTAGCCACAGTTTCACCGTTGCTTTTCGCCCAGTTCCTGCCTATATCTTCTCTACAAGTAGTTTTATGAAAACAGGTCCAGCCCCAGGGAACGGCTCTCCTCCCTTGCCCCGGGGGTCTACCATCCCAATGCCCCTGTTAGGTCTTTCTCCTGCAAAGGACCCCACGTGCTCCCTGCTTTGTAAGAGGTCGGCCTCCAGCTGTAACTCTCTGGTCTGGAGCTGCAAACAGCTGTGACTGCTTAAAGCCAGGAGAACAAGAGAATCTGTGTTTTCTGTGTGCTCCTGCCCCTTTGGGGTGGTGCAACTCGAACCCATGAGGGTCTGTCTGTCCAGGGCAGCTGACTGGGCATTGTCTTATGGTGTGGTCCCTGCCAAGCAGAAGTGCCTGTGGGTCTCCTAACTATGAGAGGGGCGTGGGGGTACCGTGTTCAGAGAGTTGTACCCAGTCCCCTATTCAGACAGGCTGCCTTTGGTTCGGTGGCAGGGTAGAAGACAGATACCCATTGACCTCAGCCTTGGGGTGAGTGCCATGGGACGGCAAGGTGCGGCTGCGGTCAAAAGAACTTGTGCCTGACACTTTGTGTCTGCGTGTGCCAGCATCTCACCCAGGCAAGGAGTACAGCTGAAGTCAAGTGAGGAAATGTGGGTGACCAAGCTGTGCACATAGGGACTTGACACCAGCTGCCCGCTGCCAGAGAGCCCCACTTCTCCTCTGTACCAGGCACCATGGTGAGCCTTTCAGGGACAGGACATCCCTGGCCCACCCACATTTTACAGATGAGGAAAACTGAGGCACACGGGGTGATTTAATGCTGAGGGGAGGAGTGCCCCAAGGAACCGCCGTGGCGGAAATGCTTGAACGCCCTGTGCTGGTGACTGTGTGTGTGTGTGTTCATTGTGTGTTGAAGTGGGACCACATGGGCACCATAATGTTTGTGGTGATGAGATTGGCTTTCTGTAATTTCCAAACTTTCTACAGTGGATAGATAGCACTTTGGTGATCAGAGTTACATGTTTGGCCAGAACCTGTTACTTGAAAATGACCGTACCCACCTTCCACTCATGGACTGGGGGTCCCAGGATGAGTGCCCTCATAGCTGGAAGGATGCCCCTCCAAAGGAGCCTGGCATGATGTCTCTCCCTCTCTCTCTCACACACACACACAAACAAACACAAATGTTTGGAGCATATGTACTCTTTCTGATGGCTATTTCTTTAAAGCGGAAGTTAATTCAAAAGGAACCTCTCTGGACAACCGGGGTGGCCAGGTGTGGTTGGGGAGGAATCCCTGAGAAGAGGGTTGTTCAGAGCCCTGGGGTCCCAGTAAGACACCCTTTAAACCTCTGCTGAGAACCCAAAAGCACCCACCTGCATAAACATTTCTTTTGGTAAATTAAAGCCTCAGATTTCCAAATGTGCACTAGGATTCCTGCCATCAAGGCCCCCAACTCCTGGGCAATGGGATGAAGTTGAAGCTATAAGCCTCTTTGCTGTCCCACCCAGCATTGCTAGGGGTCCCTCCACCTGCAGGTTAGGCCTCTGGCGTTTCTAGGTCCTCTGGACCTCCAGCTCCTTGGAAACTCACTCATCTATTCAACCTGAGTTCAGATGATACATCCCAGATGTGGGGACATGATAAGGCACCAGTCAGGAGTAGTCCCTGCCAGCAAAATGCTCCCCTCCTGGTTAGGGGGCCCTGAGGCACCCTTGGGCTGAGAACCATAGCATGTGTCTTCACAGTCAGGAACAGCAGCAGGCTCTGCACACCAAGTTGACGAGAGATGGCACACCTGTGCCAGGCCTTCTGCCATGCTCCCTGGGGACACTGGTGTGCTCCTATGCACTGTAGCCTACGGGGCAGCCCCAGCTGGTTGGCTAAGTGGCTCTTGCCAGCTGGATGACTGCACTTGCCCCAGCCCCCAGCTCTGCAGCACTGCCCTCTCTTCCTTCCAGGCGCAGGGCTGAGGAAGCCCACCCCCCGGGGGAGCAAGGCCCTGACTAGCCCATGCTGTGGCAGAGGGACCCACCGGGGAAACTCCTGGATGTGGCTTATGGGCCATCCACTCCCCTGGCAGAGCTCCTTGTATGCTCAAGCACAGTCACTGAGGGAGGGACAGAAACTGTTCTCACAAGAGGCATAGAGCAGATCACAAGGAGTGGCCAGGAAGGCACTCCTCTTATAGGGAAAGGGTCATCTGTGTTCAGGAATCCAGGCAGCCTCCTGGTTCAAGGCAGGTGCTCAGGGAATGGCATGAGCCGGGAGGCTGGCTGCAGAGTGCCAGGCCTCAGGGCATGTCTGAGATGCTCTGAGCAGGTGGAACAGGAATGTGAACATTTGGGACAAGAGCTGCAAGGTGTAGTGGACTCACATTGATGGTGCCACCAATAATCCATCTGCTATGTTCGTCACCAGGCTAGAGATTCACAGACACCTGGGAGTGCCTGCCTATGTTGTCTACCTGTCTACCCACACTACCCCTGACTAGAGCCTGAGCTTTCTGAGTTAAGACACTATCTGGCATCTCCCCTGGTATGTCCTGCTAAGCAGCTGGCATGGGGTGGGAACTGCCACAGAAACTAGGAATTCTACCAGGAGCTGCCCCTGTGACCCTCACAGAGTTGAGTCAGAGGGTTCAAACATATGTTCATTTAATAAGTGGTTACCAAGCCAGTTTCAAACCCTGGGAACACAGGAAAGAAATAGTGGGACACAGTGCTCACACCAGGGAGTTTACATTGTCTGGAAGAAAGAATATGAATAATTCAGCCACATACAAAGACATTGTCCATTCTGAGAAGGGAAATACAACCTGGGGTGTTATGGGGTGGAGAGAGAAGACAATGTTTGAGTCAAAGGCTGAAGGACAGTGAGAAGCCAGCTCTGGGAACGGGCAGCACTAGCCCAGGAGCTCCCCCAGCCCCCACCCCGCCCCAAGAAACCTTCCTGCTTGGCTCAGCTCTGGAGGGTAGAGTATTCCCCAAGAGTCCATAGGTCAGGCCTACCCTCATCCTAGTTTGCACTAAAAACTCATACTTCTGTGTATCTGAGAGACCTAAGCCAGACACGATGCCAGAGCTCCAGGCAAGGAGGGCCCTGGGGGGCTGGTAGGCCAAGTGGGCCCCAGCACAGATCTTTCAGGTGGATGTGCAGCATTGCACAGAGAAATGCTCCCAGGCAGGAGATGGAAATGCAAAGGAAACCAGTCATGTGGGCTTCAGCGGGAACTCACCATGAACCTCAAATACCAGAGTTATCACCTACAGAAAAAACACAAATCTGCTCAAAGCAAACATGGGGAGGAAGAATATAATATAAAAAACAAAGACCAGGAACAGGGATTAAAGATGGCGGCGTGAGAGGTGAGACACAGGCTTCATCCTAAAACCGCAAATAATACGAAAATATAATTAATACAACTAATCCTGAATGAGCAACAGGAAAGAGGACTGCGCCAGACTGCATACACCTGGAGAAGAGAGCAGACCTCACAAAACAGGGTAACATAACAAAGCTGTGGTCTGGCAGGATGCAAGCCCTTTCCCCACCCCAGCTCACCAGGTGGGAGGAAGAGAAACTGAGCAGGGAGGGAGTGGAGAACTGGGACTGCTGAATACCTAACTCTGGAGATCTGCTCTGGGAGCACAAACCTACAATTCATGATGCTTGCGTGATACTTTCATGATTACGGGGTTGGAAAGCTAAGACAGGCAGAATTCCTGGAAACACTGAGATTTCAGCCACTTGTGGAAAGCAGGGATCCATATCCGGCTGCTTTGGGATAAAAGAAAGGTGGCCAGTCGGAGAGTCTCCCTAACAAGGAAACCCTTAGCAAGAGGGCTGCTAAAGGGGCAAGGATTGCACAGAGCTTACTGCTCAGGAGAGAGGACAGGTAGACAAAATTGTCCGGGTGCACTCTACCCAGCAGGTTGGGAGCTTTGCCATATAGACTCTCATATTTAAGGAGGAAAAAGAAATCTTCCCCCTTAGATGATCTTTAGGTGCTCCACCTCCTTGACTGGCTACACAGCTCCAAGGACCCCCTGTGAGAGACACAGCCTACTGCGCCTTTCTCCCAGCCAGCCCCACCTGGCTCACAAACCAGCAAACGCTATCCTGGTGTTAGGCCAACTAGAGGGAAGATCTGTCTACAGCAACTACAGTAAAGCATAGAAGCTTATACCTGTGCGCTTGGCCGACTGGTTCAGGCGGTGGAGTCAGGCATAGCAGCCAGGAAGCAGGAAACAGCCCTTTCCTTGCCCCAGGCACCAATACCACTCCCCTGCAACCCCCATTTCTTCAGGGGCTGAGCAGCTCCAGGGAGTAGAGCTTCTGGGCACTACAGGGCGCCATATACAAATATGAAACTCCAAAGGAATCTGGTTCAGAGTAAAATTATTAATACCACTCCTGAGAAAGATTTAAATGACATGAACCTCATGACTCTTCCTGAAAGGGAGTTCAAAACAAAAATCATTAACATGCTCATGGAGGTACGGAAAGATATTCAAGAACTCAGGAATGAATTATGGTCGGAGATCCAATCATTGAGGAGCACAATGGACAGTATTAAAAGCAGATTGGATACGGTGGAGGAGATGATAAATGAATAGAAACTAGAGAAGAGGAATACAAAGCTGAGGCACAGAGAGAAAAAAGGATCTCTAAGAATGAAAGAATATTGAGAGAACTGTGTGACCAATCCAAACGGAATAATATTCGCATTATAGGGGTACCAGAAGAAGAAGAGAGAGAAAAAGAGATAGAAAGTGTCTTTGAGGAGGTAATTGCTGAAAACTTCCCCAATCTGGGAAAGGACATAGTCTCTCAGGCTATGGAGATGCACAGATCTCCCAACACCAGGGACCCAAGGAAGACAACAGCAAGACATATAGTAATTAAAATGGCAAAGATCAAGGATAAGGACAAACTGTTAAAAGCAGCCAGAGAGAGAAATAAGATCACATACAAAGAAAAGCCCATCAGGCTATCATCAGATGTCTCAACAGAAACTTTACAGGCAAGAAGGGAGTGGCATGGTGTATTTAATGCAAAGAAGCTGAAGGGTCTTGAACCAAGATTACTTTATTGGGCAAGATTATCATTCAAATTTGAAGGAGGGATTAAACAATTTCCAGATAAGCAAAAACTGAGAGAATTTACCTCCTACAAATCATCTCTACAGTGTATTTTGGAGGGACTGCTATAGATGGAAGTGTTCCTAAGGTTTAATAGCTGTCAACACAGGAAATAAAAACACAGTAGAGAAAGTAGAACAGCTAATTACTAAGAAAATGCAAAAATTAAAATAACTATCTCCAAAGTCAATCAAGGGATAGACAAAGAGTACAGAATATGATACCTAATATATAAAGAATGGAGGAGGAAGAAAAAGGAGGAAGAAAAAAAAAGAACCTTTAGATTGTGTTTGTAATAGCATATTAAGTGAGTTAAGTTAGACTCTTAGATATTAAGGAAGTTAACCTTGAATCTTTGGTAACCACAAATCTAAAGCCTGCAATGGAAATAAGTACATACCTATCAATAATCACGCTAAATGTAAATGGACTGCATGCACCAATCAAAAGACATAGAGTCACTGAATGGAAAAAAAAAGAAGACCCATCTATATGCTGCCTACAAGAGACTCACTTTAAACCCAAAGACATACACAGACTAAAAGTGAAGGGATGGAAAAAGATATTTCATGCAACTAATAGGGAGAAAAGAGCAGGAGTTGCAGTACTTGTATCAGACAAAATAGACTTCAAAAAAAAGAAAGTCACAAGAGACAAAGAAGGACATTACATAATGACAAAAGGGTCAATCCAACAAGAAGATATAACCATTATAAATATGCGCCCATCACAGGAGCACCTACATATGTGAAACAAATACTAACCGAATTAAAAGGAGAAATAGAATGCAATGGACTTCAACACTCTACTACTCTGAAGGACAGATCAACCAGATGGAAAATAAGTAAGGAGACAGAGGCACTGAACAACACAATAGAACAGATGGACCTAACAGACATCTACAGAACTCTACACCCAAAAGCAGCATACATATTCTTCTCAAGTGCACATGGAACATTTTCAAGAATAGATCATATACTAGGCCACAAAAAGAGCCTCCGTAAATTTAAAAAGATTTAAATTGTACCAACCAGTTTCTCAGACCACAAAGGTATGAAACTAGAAATAAATTATGCAAAGAAAATGAAAAATCCCACAAATACATGGAGGCTTCACAACATGCTCCTAAATAACCAATGGATCAGTGACCAAATAAAAACAGAGATGAAGCAATATATGGGGACAAATGACAATGATAACTCAACACCGCAAAATCTGTGGGACGCAGCAAAGGCCGTGCTAAGAGGGAAGTATATTGCAATACAGGCCTACCTCAGGAAAGAAGAACAATCCCATATGTGCAGTCTAAATTCACAATTAATGAAACTAGAAAAAGAAGAACAAATGAGGCCCAAAGTCAGTAGAAGGAGGGACATAATTAAGATTAGGCATAAATAAATAAAATCAAGAAGAATGAAACAATAGAAAGGATCAATGAAAGCAAGAGCTGGTTGTTTGAGAAAATAAACAAAATGATAAACCCCTAGCCAGACTTATCGGGGAAAAAAAGAGTCTACTCACATAAACAGAATCAGAAATGAGAAAGGAAAAATCACCACAGACACCACAGAAATACAAAGAGTTATAAGAGAATACTATGAAAAATTATATGCTAATAAACTGGATAACCTAGAAGAAATGGACAACTTTCTAGAAAAATACAACCTTCCAAGGCTGACCCAGAAAGAAACATAAAATCTCAACAGACCAATTGCCAGCAACAAAATTGAACTGGTAATCAAAAACCTACCTAAGAACAAAACACATGGAGCAGATGGCTTCATCGCTGAATTTTATTAAACATTTAGTGAAGACCTAATACCCATCCTCCTTAAAGTTTTCCAAAGAGTAGAAGAAGAGGGAATACTTCCAAACTCATTTTATGAGGCCAGCATCACTCTAATACCAAAACCAGACAAAGACACCACAAAAGAATAAAATTATAGACCAATATCCCTGATGAACATAGATGCAAAAATACTCAACAAAATATTAGCAAACCGAATTCAAAAATACATAAAACAGATCATCCATCATGATCAAGTAGGATTTATTCCAGGGATGCAAGGATGGTACAACATTAAAAAATCCATCAACATCATCCACCACATCAACAAAAAGGACAAAAACCGCATGATCATTTCCATAGATGCTGAAAAAGCATTTGACAAAATTCAACATCCATTCATGATAAAAACTCTCAACAAAATGGGTATAGAGGGCAAGTACCTCAACATAATAAAGACCATATATGACAGACCCACAGCCAACATTATACTTAACAGCAAGAAGCTGAAAGCTTTTCCTTTAAGATCGGGAACAAGACAAAGATGCCCACTCTCCCCACTTCTATTCAACATAGTTCTAGAGGTCACAGCCACGGCAATCAGACAACACAAAGAAATAAAAGGCATCCAGATTGGCAAGGAAGAAGTTAAACTGTCCCTGTTTGCAGATGACATGATATTGTACATTAAAAAACCCTCAAGAATCCACTCGAAAACTACTAGATCTAATACCTGAATTCAGCAAAGTTGCAGGATACAAAATTAATATGCAGAAATCTGTGGCATTTCTATACACTAACATTGAACTAGCAAAGAGAGAAATCAGGAAAACAATTCCATTCACAGTTGCATCAAAAAGAATAAAATACCTAGGAATAAACCTAACCAAGGAAGTGAAAGACCTATACTCTGAAAACTACAAGACACTCATGAGAGAAATTTAAAAAAGATACCAATAAAATGGAAACACATCCTGGCTCATGGATAGGAAGAATTAATATTGTCAAAGTGGCCATCCTGCCTAAAGCAATCTACAGATTCAATGCAATTCCTATCAAAATACCAACAGCATTCTTCAATGAACTAGAGAAAATCATTCTAAAATTCATATGGAACCACAAAAGACCCCGAATAGCCAAAGCAATCCTGAGAAGGAAGAATAAAGCTAGGGGGATTATGCTCCCCAACTTCAAGCTCTACTACAAAGCCACAGTACTCAAGACAATTTGGTGCTGGCACAAGAACAGATCCATAGACCAATGGAACAGACTAGAAAGCCCTGATATAAACCTAACTGTATATGGTCAATTAATATATGATAAAGGAGCCATGGACATATAATGGGGAAATGACAGCCTCTTCAACAGCTGGTGTTGGCAAAACTGGACAGTTACATTCAAGAGAATGAAACTTGATTATTGTTTAACCCCATACACAAAAATAAACTCGAAATGGATCAAAGACCTGAATGTAAGTCATGAAACCATAAAACTCTTAGAAGACAACGTAGGCACAAATCTCCTGAATATAAGCATGAGCGACTTCTTCCTAAACGCATCTCCTCAAGCAAGGGAAAAAAATCAAAAATGAACTCATGGGACTACATAAAACTAAAAAGTTTCTGTACAGCAAAGGACACCATCAACAGAACAAAAAGGCATCCTACAGTATGGGAGAATATATTTGTAAATGACATATCTGACAAGGGGTTAACATCCAAAATATACAAAGAACTTACACACCTCAACACCCAGAAAGCAAATAACCCGATTAAAAAATGGGCAGAGGATATGAACAGACAGTTCTGCAAAGAAGAAATTCAGATGGCCAACAGGCACATGAAAAGATGCTCCACATCACTAATCATCAGGGAAATGCAAATTAAAACGACAATGAGATATCATCTCACACCAGTAAGGATGGCCACCATCCAAAACACAAACAACAACAAATGCTAGCGAGGATGTGAAGAAAAGGGAACCCTCCTACGTGGCTGGTGGGAATGTAAGGTAGTTCAACCATTGTGGAAAGCAATATGGAGGTTCCTCAAAAAACTCAAAATAGAAATACCATTTGACCCAGGAATCCCACTCCTTGGAATTTACCCAAAGAATACAACTTCTCAGATTCAAAAAGACATATGCACCCCTATGTTTATTGCAGCACTTTTTACAGTAGCCAAGATATGGAAGCAACCTAAGTGTCCATCAGTAGATGAATGGATAAAGAAGGTGTGTATATACACAATGGAGTAGTATGCAGTCATAAGAAAGAAAGAAATTCTACCATTTGCAACAACATGGATGGAGCTGGAGGATATTATGCTCAGTGAAATAAGCCAGGCAGAGAAAGACAAGTGCCAAATGATTTCCCTCATTTGTGGAGTATAACAATGCAGCAAAACTGAAGGAACGAAAAAGCAGCAGACTCAGAGACTCCAAGAAGGGACTAGTGGTTACCAAAGGGGAGGGGTGTGGGAGGGCAGGTGGGGAGGGAGGGAGAAGGGGATTGAGGGGTATTTGTTTAGTACACATAGTGTGGGGGATTACGGGGAAAACAGTGTAGCACAGAGAAGGCAAATAGTGAATTTGTGGCATCTTACTACACCCAAAGACAGTGACTGCATTGGGGTATGGGTGGGGACTTGATAATCTGGGTAAATGTAGTAACCACATTGTTTTTTCATGTGAAACCTTCATAAGAGTGTGTATCAATAATACCTTAATAAAAAAAAAAGACCAGGCAGATATCAAAAGGAAAAACTGAAGAGAACTTCTATAAATTAAAAAAATATTTTTTATTTTACTGATCTTCAGTTCAGTGAATGGGTTAAAAGAGCAGATTAGACACAGCTGGAGACAGAATCAGTGAAGTGGAAGGCAGACCTGGAGGAATCAACCAGATTGCAGCTTGAATAGAAATACAAAAAAGAGGTGAAAATGTGGAGATAGGTGCAAAGTTCTATAATATGTATGTGCTCAGAATTCTAAATGAAAACACACCATGGGGAGGCCATTTCACCAATAGGAACCCTCAGAGTCATGCAGCTTCAGGGCAGAGCATTTGAGAAGTGAACAGAATAAGCAGCAAGTGTGCGAGCCCTGTAGCCAGATTTGGAGCCACTCCAGCAGGAGGAGGGGCAGCAGCCATGAGAACTATGGGAGACAGGTAGAGAGGAGGGAGGGAGGAGCCCACCAGCCACAGTCAGGTCTTCACTGCAGGAAGCCACTAGAAGTTTTCCACAGTGGGGAGAGGCAATCTGCCTCGTGCTTCTAGAACATCCCTGGCAGTTCTGGAGAGTCTCCATTGTGAGGCAAAGTGGATGGGGATACCCATGGGAGGCATGCACAGAGATGGAAGTGGTCAGTGGTGGGCATGGTGGCAGGTGGCCTGGATCTTGGAGGGTGTCAACAGCCATGGAAATAAACTGGATGAGGAGGATGACAACATGAGGTGCAGATGGAGGTGGTGGCCACTGTACCTCTGACGACAAGGGACAGCTGGGCAGGGGGGAGTAGAGTGGGATGTGCCATACCCAGTGGGCAGGTGGTGATGGAATCAATGGACATATTAATAATGTCATGCTGAAAGATAAGGACAACAGTGTATTGGGAAAAATCCTTCCATGAAACAGGTGGCACTCTTCCAGCGGGGGCAGGTGTAAAGGAAGCCCAGATGATATGGGGAAGGTGGCTGGGAGGGAGTCACCGGGCTTGGAAGGAGGAAGCAGACCTTTACAGGCTATGACTTCCAGCACATGGAAGCTGGTCCACCCGGAAGCACTAAAACCAGGGAGCTGCTGGTTCGGAGGCCCCATCAGGTGGTGGGACTGGCCCGTGCACCTCTGCTGAGCCAGCAAATGAATGAGGAGGGGCTCACAGAGGAGAGGTGCGGCTGAGGTATCACCCCTCGCTCAGACTGCCAGCAGGGAGGACACGACATGGAAGATGGGATCCTCGTTAGAACAGCAAAGGAAAAATAAAATCCCTGAGAACAAACCTAACAGGAAGCTAGAACATGTTCAAATCCTATGGAGGGAAGAAAAAGAGATCTACCTACTCTTGTCCTGAACCTGAGCTGTGATCACCATCCCAGTGCCAACAGGCAGAATAGTTATCAGAGGTTTGCAGAACCTGAATGAGAGCTTGTGGCCAGGACGCTTTTCCAGAAGAGGAAAGAGGGCCACCCCCAGGTAAGGACAAGGCACAGCGCCGGCGCGAAACCGAGGGGCACGGCACACTTCAAATGAATCAGATACAACAAACCACCTCCAGACCGGAAGGCACTTTCTGAGTCAGAAGCCCTAAAGGATGTTGCTGGCTGGCAGCCGAGCTATGTGCCCCGGGAAATCTCAGATGTCCCCAAAGTCAAAAATCCACCATTAGCAAAGTTAAAAGACAAACTGGAGAAAATGTCTGTGACATACACTGTAGGCCAAGGGTTGCCACATGAAATCTTCCTGCGAATGGAGCGGGGCGGGAAAGGCAGGGAAAGGCGGTCCAAAGGCAGGCCTGTGGGTGGTGGCAGGTTGGCTGGAGCTGCGGGAATGGGGGTCCCGCACACAGAGACGCCCGTTTCTCTGTCACATGGTCCAGGACAGAATGCCAGGATCCTCATGTCTGCACCGGTGGGAAATGGGTGCCGGGGCCTAGGAGGGCTACACAAGGCCCCCTGCCAGGAGGAGGGCCAGGAAAGTCCTCGTGAATGGCGTTGCCCTGTGGCGACACCTGCAAAGGGTTCCTGAGGTCACTCTCAGGAGAGCGGGAGCATCGTATTCACAGAAGCCCAGCTGCCTCAGCCTGGGGGGCAGGCCTGGAGTCAGCTGCAGTGCTGTAGAGCAGGGCAAGGCGAGACAAACCGCCCCGTGGAACATCCTACAGTTATGAGAAACAGTAAGTTAAATAACGGCAAAGGATAGGTTATAAGGTACAATCCTATTTGGGTAAAAAAATGTGAGTAAATGCATGGACATGTAAAATATGTATTTACATGTAAGTGATCATACATGTAAAAGACCTATTTTCAAATACGGAGAAAATACTGCAGGGTTAGAATGAATCCAAAGTATTAAGAAGTTATCTCTAGGGTGGGAGTTCAGGTGACTTTGTTTTTCCTTTTTGTTGATCGGTAGTTCCTGTTCTCTTGGCAATGAACGTGCATTAACTGTGTGACAAATGGAGGGGAAATAGCACACCCTACTGTGGTCCACGCACCAGAAGGAACCGTCTGCTGCCCAAGAGCCGGGCGTCTTCTGGCCAGGGCTTTGCCCAGTCCTGGAAAAACCAAGTGAGCAGAGGGCCATGCAGACCCCTGCCCCACAGCAACTGCGGCCATCTATGTGAGAGCGCTGTGTCACCAGGGTGATACCCCTAATATCAAAGGAAATCATGCCAACCTGTAAAATGGTTGGAAGGGCACAGTGGAAAATGGTACAAGAGTAACAGAAGATTCACCAAAGAAGTAAGTACAGGAGAGGTTCACTGTCACCAGCGTCAGAAACTGGCAGGTTATCAGCCACCTCCTGGATGGAGACTCATGTAGACATCACGTGGACCCAGGTTGCGAGGACACCTTTGCGTCTCAGTGTCCTCATGGCTGGGTCTACCCCGGTCATCCTCTGCAGGTGAGGCTCAGGGGTGGTACCTGGGGGCTGTGGCCTGGAGTATGTTTCCATACCCCTGCCGGGAGGCCAGGCAGCAGACCTCGGGCTCACAGAAGTCTTGTGACATCCTACAGGAGAAAGTGGAAATGTCAGCAGGGGTATGGGAACAGGTGTGTGCGACATCAAAGAGCAAAGCTTAGGGAAAGTGACGCAACAACACACAGCCGCCACGCAGTTCTCCTGCAGCTCCACCCATCGAGAGCAGGCACCCTGTGCAGTCATACGTAGGGGACTACCGTGCAGAAGAGACTGTGCCACTGTGCATACAGAATGCCCTGGAGACACAAGAGAAGCACCTGCAAGCAGCTCTGCGGAGAGCAGGAGAGCCTTTGTGTGTACTTCTTAATATTTCTGTTTCCCACAA
This sequence comes from Phataginus tricuspis, assembly GCA_029783875.1. Taxonomy (NCBI): domain Eukaryota; kingdom Metazoa; phylum Chordata; class Mammalia; order Pholidota; family Manidae; genus Phataginus; species Phataginus tricuspis. The sequence goes on from JAQQAC010026072.1 coordinate 427,781, forward strand.
CAGAAACAGTGCCTCAGTAAGCCAGCACAAGAGTTAAATGTTGGAAAAGAAAAGAGACTGGTCCTCATACCGAAACAAGCTCACGGGTAAGTCAGAGAGGGTGGGACAGCTAGACGGCAGCACCGGTGAACTGGGGCTCAGCAGAGCTATTCAGGTTAATGTAGGAGAAATTCCCAGCTTCCTTAGGGTTTTCTTTGTATTTCTAGTGTTACATTGGCAAAGATGATTTTAGTCATCTGAAAGCACATTATTTCTTTAGTCACAGAAGGAAAGTCGGGCCAGATGGAGATGGGCCCGCCTATCAGGTTTAGGGCCGTGACAAGTGCAAAGGTGGGAGGGGTGCACGACTGTGAACAAAGAGGCCCAAGCGACCTGGCATCCTTCAAAGATTTGTGCCACTAGGCAGGACACAGGAGAGAGCGAAGCCTGGGCGTGACTGCTGGCCCAGGAGGAAAGGCTGTGGGCATCCAGGGGCCGCTGTCCTGGGGTGGCCTGGGTGGCCACTTGGTAGTGGAGAGCAAGGTGGGGTGCGAGCCACTGGGAAGAGCCTGGTGTGACCTGGTGACTGCCTGGGTTTGGAGAGAAGGAAAGCGGAGCAGAAACCAGCCTGGGTTTGGACACTGACCTCCCCCACGAGGGAGCGAGAAGTCAGGGTGGTAAGAAGCACTACCTACAGAAAGCACAGCAGATGCACGAACAAAACGTGGGGGTGTCTGGGTGTGGAACTGGGGCGCCAGTGTCCATGCTGCACAACAGTCACATGGATGCACATCGTTTGCCAGGAAACTTCCAGACACTGCACACAAGGGGGGCCCCCGACAGGTTCGCTGAGGAGTAAGTGTGACTGGGATGGGAGGACACTGACCGAAGGCCCACGGAGTGGCAGTGTCACCAGAGCAGCCCCCACGAGGGGTGGAGGGCCAGGTGCGGGCTCCGAGGAGCCAAGCAGGCCCAAGGAGAGCGGGCGCAGTGCCCTCCACGCGTAGAAGGACTTTCCCATCCAGAGGATGCCCTGTGTTCTTGGTAGGCTGGACTTGGCAAAAACAGATCCAGCTCTTTCACAGATCCACATCGCCTGCTGCTTTGTGTGATCCCGCACGACCCAGGCAGGGGCTGTGTCGCCACTGTGCCACACCCTCTTCGGGTCCTTCCCTTCTTGGGATCTGTTTTGGGGTCACTGGGGTCACCCGATGCTTGGAAACCTCAGGACATCTGGAGGACCATGGTCCTTAACCTCAGGGTCCACCCCCGAGGACACCCAGCATGCAGGAACCTCTCTCAGATCTGGACCCTGTTCACGACTGGCTGACTTGGGCCTCACAGTGTGACTGGGAGACAGGGGAGGTGACACCTTGACTGTAGCAGTCTCAGAGCGCGGGGACCATGTAGAGCCCTGGGCACCTCAGATTCATTCACCAAGTCCGATCCTTACAGGTTGTGAATACTGACTTGGCCTTAAACTTCGTCACATGGTAAAGGTTGGGGTGATTCCTGGCTTGCCAACTTAGGGACTGGCAGCCTGTATGCTCCCTCGCCCACCTCAGTGCGTGCCCTGGAGAACTTCCCACCAATCCAGGAGGTGCCTTTTCTGAGCAGATGGAACTGAGAAGAGGCCCCACCCCCCGGGGCAACAGCCACAGCCACGGGCCTACTCCTGCATCTCAGCACATTCTAGCTGTGTCGGGTTCTGGAACTTTCCAGTGGGCAGCAGAGTTCAGGCCTTGAAGGAGCTATACAGAGAGGTCAAGCCTCCCTCCACCCATCCAGTGGAGGGACCAGAGAGGGTGGGGCAGGTGACATATGACCAGCAGACGTGTGGCATAGGGGCTCCTCCTGCCCCTCGCGGAGCAGGGAGAATGTGACTGAGTGTGCAGAAGTGGCATGGTTGTACCAGGCCAGGAGATGGGCACCGGGGCTCCGACTCTTGGCTTCTGTGGTAGAAGGTGGACTGACCTCCACACACAGGGAGGGCAGGGAGAACACAGCATGATCAACATTCTGAGCAGCCAGTCCGTGGACAGGCACCCTCCCCGAGGACTCCCTGCAATGCTGGGGTCGATGCAGCACCCATCACCCTGTGATGCAGATGAGGAGATGGGACCTTGAACTCACCCGTGGCCGCCGAGCAGGTAAAGAAGCAGGTGGATGGAAGCCCACGTGCCTAGCCCGAGGCTGCTCCCTGCTCGGGCTGTTGCATGTGGGAGAGTTTTAAAATATCCCCAGGATTTTTTTGGTTGTGGTAAGGTGACAGATAAAAATAACTTTGAAAGAAGAGTTATTACTTATAGTCCCTAAAAGGAGGGGCCCGTCATGCCAACCAAGGCTGCACGGGGGAGCACCAGGGTTGGTCACGAGGCAAAGGAGGGAGGGAAAGGCACGGAGCAGAGCCTTCACTGGGGTTTCTAT
>JAQQAC010026072.1:430196-453569 GCA_029783875.1 Phataginus tricuspis
AGACATCACAGCTTCATAAAATACAGAAAATAAAAAACCATTGACCAATACAGGAAGTCACCAGGAGCTGGCAGTCTGTGGGTGCTGGATTTGCCCTGAAACTGCAACTGGGCTGATCAGGTCATTTTTCTCAGGCACTAAGATATGGAAATCCTTCCTGGTTTGTTTCAGGAACACATTCCATTTAGATTCCAACTGGTCCCTTTCCAGTCTGACTCCCACTTTGCCTTCTGAGGTCCCCTTAGAGGTGATTATGTCCCCTCACCTGGGCTCAGCCTTTCTGTTCCTGGAGTCAGAGAGATCAGGAGATGGAGGCCCCTGGCCACAGCTGGGCAGAGGTCAAGGCCATATGGCCTGGAGCCTGGCCCTTTGCGCCTGTCAGGCCCTGCTCTCACCTGCAAGTCCAAATGCTCACTGAGCCCGCTGTGTGCTGCTGGGCATCCTGGAAGACAGCATTCCCAAACCCTCACACTCCACGCTGGCTCCATTCTCACAGCTTTGCCCCATGGGTCGGCTCACTCCTGGGGGTTCCATTCTGTGCATGGGCTTCTTGGTCTTGGCAGCACCCACCTCTGTCCGTCACCCATCAAGCCACACCCTTTAAACCTCTTGCGCTTGTGTGTGTTGTCATCCCCACCCCTGCTTCTTTTGGCCAACGAAACCCTGGTCCTACCTGCCCTGGGCCTGGGGAGGGCCCGGCTTCTCTGCACATGCCTCCAGCAGGGAGCTCACATGGAAGCCCCTCTGGTGTAGCAGGAGAGAGCAGGATTCAGTGACCACAGATCAGGCTGAATTCTCTACTAGTGTGTGCCTGTGCCAGTAACCCTTTAAATTCTCAGGGATTTCTGCTTTAAAATGAAGGTATCTCAGAAGAAGCAACGCCTTGAGGATTGAATGCAATCGTGTACAGACACAGATACTTGCATACAGAGAAACTAAATATTTGGAAACTAAACAACATACTTCCAAATAATTCTTGATTCCAAGAAGAAACTGTGAGTAAAATTGTAATATTTCCAGAATATCTCACCTGGCTTTAGTACATCTGCATATCAATAGACGTTCAGAGGTGGAAGGAAGTGTGGCTTTAGTGCATTTGCATCATTCTTCAGGGGTGGAGAGAAGTTCATCTCCTTATCAGTGGGTACTTACCTGGGCAGGGAGGGCTTATCTGTACCTGAGATGTGAGGGGAGGGCCGGTTTTGATTCTGCTGGAGCAGGAAAGAGAGAAACGGCCCCAGACTGCAGTTTGTAAGCAATAAATGGATTTTAAACTTTATTTCTCTCTGTGACTGATTTTGGTTTTTAGAGGTATTTTGCCCGGGATATTTCCTTTCCCCAGACTTACAGAAACCAAAAGGAAAACCACGAAGAATTTTGAATTGAATGGAAATGAAAACTCAATGTATCAAAATGTATGGCATTCAACTGACATAGTAACTGGAAATTTATAGCACTAAATGCCTATGTTATAAAAGAGATCTTAAGTTGATGATCTCATCTTCCACCTTATAAAACTAGAAAAAATAAATTAATTAAACCCCAATTAAGCAGAAGGAAGGATGTGATCAGATTCAGAGTAGAAATCAATAAAACAGAAAACAAAAAGCAATAGAAACAATAAACCCAATATGGCTCTTTGAGAAGGTCACTAAACCCATTAGCCTCTGGACTGATGTGGGAGGAGACAGAGGAGTAGAGTGGCCGGTAGGAGGGCACGGATGTGAGAGGGGCAGGACAGGGTGCTCTCCTTCATGGGGCTGTTCGGCTCACGGGTGTTGATACTTCTCAAACCTACCAGCAGGAAGTGTAAGTCCGGGGAGAGGAAATCCGGGGCAAAATACCTCTAAAAACCTAAATCAGTCAAAGGGAGAAATAAAGTTTAAAACCTGTTTATTGCTTACAAACTGCAGTCCAGGGCCGTCTCTCTCCCCTGCTCTGGAAGGAACAAGCAAGCAAGCCACCCCCCTCCCCTTAACCTCTCAGGTGTAGACACATCCTCGGTTGCCCAGGTAATTACCCACTGACGTGGAGATGAACTTCTCTCCAACCCTGAGGATATGCAAATGCACTAAAGCCAGGCGAGATACTCTGGAAATGTTACAACTTTACCCACAGGCCACCCCTCCGGAAGTCTCACCTTACAATATACTCTTTCCCCCTCTTCCGCAATCGTCCTGGGGCAAGAAAACCGAAGCATTGTGACCAGACTAATGACATAACAATAGCAACAGCAATAAAATCATGACAATCCTCAAGCCGGGAGGATTCAGCTAGGTTCAAAGCCTCATGCAGATTAAGTCCATAGCTCGCCCATTCCACAGGCAGGCAGTAGCAGAGGGTTCAGAGCAATCATCATGAGGCAACTGCAGCCAGGGGGCACGTCCAGGCCACAAGGACTGTAGGAGAAAATAACCTTAAGGGCAGTAAGGTTCATGCTTTAATGACACCAGCGTAGGCAAATCTTGTCCATCAGGTAGGATACATGAGAGAGAGTGGTCCTGTGATAGGACAGTGGCAGGAATGGGATCTCGTCCTGGTCTAGTACACCAGACTTTCACCCCCTCCCTGTGGGAGTTACAGATGGGTCAGTAGATAGGGCTATGGGAGGTACATGCACTGGCCATAAAGATAAAACTAAACTTCCCCAGAAGATGCTCTTACCTCCTGGACGTTTTGGGTACACTACCGTGACCTTTGGGGGCCATTCAGCTGCTACTCCAGGAACACACAGGAGGCCAGCTTCCAGGCCTTTCCCCCAAGGTGCCAGAAGGGCCACCCATCGCTGGTCCATGTGTCAAAACGTCCAGGGCCAGGTCTGTTCAACAGTGTCTCCAGGGCTTGATGCAGTTGGGGCTGGCAGCAGGGTGTTGCTCTGCTGGCCGTATCCTGGCTTCACTAGCTCTTCTTTGGTTTGGACGTACAATTGTATAGGAGAGGCAGCAAGGTGTGTGAGCATATCCACAGGGCTCAGAGCTCCTTTACGTGGCTTCTCATTCAAATGCCGCAGCACCGTCCACAGGCGAACTGACCAACCCTGTAGACTATTGGTGTCTGACTTCAGGCCAGATTTCAACAAACCGTTGTACCTCTCTATCATGCCTGCCCCAGTAGGATACATGAAATTTCCACTTTATTCCTAACTGCTGCACCCATTCTTGTAATGCCTTGATTCAAGTGGGTGCCTTGATTGCTCTCAATCACCTGCGGCCGGCCATAGGCTGCAAAGAGACCCTCCAGGCCCCTCTTGGTGGTTTCCTGATCTGCACGATGTGCAGGAAAAGCAACCAATAGTCCAGTAGCCGTGTCCACACAAGTCGTGGCATACCGATATCCTTCTGATATGGGAAAGGCCCAATATAGTCTATTTGCCACCTGACAAGGGGTATTGGCCTCTTACTATTGTCCCATGTTGCTGTGGGACTCGGTGTAAGTCCCTCTTAGAGCACACAGGGCACTCCTTCTGGGCTATGCTGACTTCTTCAAAGGTCAAGGGGAAGCCCCACCAACGGGCTACAGCCCCCATTGTGTTTTGCCCCGCGTGCAACAAACGCTGGTGTAGCCATTGGGCCGCATCAGAGGCAGGCTTTCCTTCTGGCCAGCGCACCTGGGCCAGTGTGCTTGCTTCATCATTCCCTGGGGATGCCAAAGGCAAATGGCCTGTCACATGATATACAGTAACAGTCTTAGTCTGACCAGAGGCCCATAGGTCTTGCCACAACTCTTGCCCCCAAAGGGGCCGGCAACCAACCATCCAGTTGGCATGATACCATGTCGGTAGCCATAGGGTCAAGACCCAATAGATGGCCCAGCTGTCAGTGCAGACAACTATGAGGGTTGGCTCCTGGGTGATCACGAGCCATACTGCGTGCAGCTCAGCCCATCGACTGCTCTTCCCCTCTCCATCCTCCATCCACATTGTCTCAGTCTTAGGATGGAAAGCCACAGCCCTCCACTTCAGGGGCTGCCCACAACTGGAGCCATCTGTGTACCAAGCATCTTCAGGTATAGGGGCTCTTCCCTCCCGATAAGGGGTGTCAGCTACCAAGGGCTGAAAAGCAAGTTCTTCCTGCTTCCCACTGGTATAGGTCACTGGCCCCAGTAAGCATTGGAGTTCTCCACTTAAGGGGCTAGTAGAGAGGGTGCTGCACTGCGGTAAATATGCGCCCCATTTGACCAGTGTGGGTGTCTGCCACGCCACTCCGTGGCCTTTGGGTCCAGTCTTGCACCCACCCCGCGGTGGGATAGGTGGTCATTACCTTGGTTGGAGCTATTCTGGCGATGGGTTCCGTAGCCAGCAAGGAGTGGTACACCGCAGTCAGTGGCTTCTCTATCAAGTTGTTCTGTATCTCTGCTCCTTTTCGTAGTTGTGACCAGAATCCAATAGATTGGCATGTCTGTTCAAGCAACTGCCTAAGACCCCATCCATAACCATCTTAAGTTACATGAACATCTAGCTCACAGGGTCTTCATGAGTCCATTACATTCAAGGCCCGTATGGCCTTGACTGCCCAATTGGCAGCAGTTAAAGCAGCTGCACGTGTCTCATCCCAGTCCCACCTGATGCCCTTTCGTACCAACCAGTATAAGGGCCTCAGAATTTGTGCCAAGTGCGGGATAAACACTCTCCAACAGCCCAAAAGACCCAAAAACTCTTGTAATAGTGCCACAATGGTAGGGGTGGGGAAGCCTGGACCTCATCTATAACTGCTTCAGGAACAACCTTAGTTTTACCCGACCAGACAACCCGCAAGAATTTCACAGACAAACCAGGTCCCTGAACCTTGGTGCTGTTCACAGCCCATCCTTTCTCCTGTAGATGGTGCAGCAGTCTAGGAACTGCCCCTTCTAAATCTGCAAGAGAATCAGATGTGAGCATATCATCAATGTAGTGATACAACCGCACTGTTTGTGGTTTCCTCCAGGCGGCCAAGTCCTGGGCTACAAGTCCATGACAGATGGTGGGACTGTGGAGGTATCCCTGTGAAAGGACAGTGAATGTCCACTGCCAGCCTTCCCATGTGAAGGCAAACTGTTCCTGGCTTTCCTGTGCTATGTCAATAGAGAAGCAAGCATTAGCAAGGTCTACAACCTAATGACACGTTCCTAGCTCGTGGCTGAGGGTGTCCAGAATGTCTGCTATAGAGGGGACAGCAGCATGCAAAGGGGGTGTGGCTTTATTCAATTCCCTGTATTCCACAGTCATACGCCAGGAGCCGTCTGGCTTTCTCACTGGCCACCTGGGGAATTAAAAGGACTATGAGTGGGTTTTATGATGCCCGCCCTCTCCAACTCCTGCAGAGTTTCTCCAATTTCCTTGTGCCCCCCAGGCAATTTATACAGCTTAGTATTTGTCACCCACCGAGGTACAGGCAGAGCTACAAGTGGGTGCTTAGCATGTCCCCTCAGAACTGCCTTTACCACATGTACCCTCAGTCTGAACTCCCCTGCAGTGGTCTGTAACCACAAGCCCTGCAGGATACCTACCCCCAAAATATATTCAGGGATGGGAGAAATGTACACAGTATACTCCTTTGTGAGTAGACGCTCTGTCCCCTATGAGATTTGGGCTTTCTTCACTCTAATTGCCTTACCCCATGGCCATCTATCACAGCAGGGGTCCTGGGAAGCCACTCAGGGTTGCCATGAATCAGAGAACACTCAGCTCCTGTGTCCATCAGCGCCAGGACACGTTGTACATTCACAGGGACCAATGAATTGCTAATTCTGCATGTGGCCTCTGGTCCCCACCACATCCCCCAAGGTGGAGGCCTTGATCCCCCCTCAGTCAAACCATGATGCCCAATCGTCCTCCTGTGGGGGTGAGGGCCCAGGTGAATCCTAAGTACTGTCTCCCAGGAAGTTTTGCAGGGACACAGGCCGGGCATGAGGCCTTGACTGGTTTCCGTGTCCTGGACCTCAGTGGCTGGAACTGCTGCTCTGGCTGTAATTGGTGCCACAGTTCTAACAATATTCTATTGGGCTGCCCATCTAGTTTTTCTTTCACTATCCCGGACTTTATCAAATCAATCCACACCTGGGTCCTCGAGACCTTCACGGGGCCTTTTGCACCTCTCCTTTCAGTCGTGGCCCATACTTCCCTCCGTGTCCTTATTGATTCAACCTCCCCAGATCTGCTAAAGTACGAGTAGCCTCGCTTATGGGTGGCCCTAGGTGGGGGGGGCGGGGGCAAGAGTAGTCACTAGGGACCCAAAGAGAGATGCGGGAGCTGTATGCAGCACCAGGTTCCTCATTCCTATAGTGAACACCTCCTCATCAGGGCCGTGGGGGTCCATATTATAGATGATGTTTTTCATACCCAATTCCCGCAGTACCTGTTGGAGCTCTGCATACGTTTTCCAACTATTGGGAAAATATGGTAAATCACCCTGATTAGGCCAAACTATCCTGATGGCAGCTGCCAGCCATTCCAGGAGTGTCTGATTCCCTGAGGCATGACGGGCACTTTGCAGCTGCTGCCAGAGGGAAGGGTGAGTCGTCAGGGAAGCCATTCTACTCATCTCAGTACCCGATATAACAATGTTTTCCACCCCCATATTCCAGAGACGTAAAAGCCATGTGGGCAGAGATTCTGATGGCTTCTTCCTATACTGGACCCTCATGTCCACCAGCTCATTCTGGGTATAGATAGGGGCAGAGCATGGAGTGCTCCACAACCTGAGGAGCCCACGGTTGTTTTATTTTTATTTTCTTAATTACAGCTGGGCGGGCCTTTAATACAGGAGAGGCTAGTACCTCAGGTGGCGGCCTCTGTCAGTAGCAGATTTGCCCATGGCCCCACCTCCTCCTCTTCCCCCCACCTCCCCAGCTCCTCCTCCATCTCTGGGGCTGAAGGCACCCCTCTTCCCTCCCCCTCCCTCACGGCCTCCTGCAACGCGCTTTTCCATAGGTTATAGCCCAGATCCTCCAAGCGATGCTGAAGTGTGTCTCTCTCCTGCCTCAGTCCCTCTCTCTCCTTGCCAACCCTCTCAATAATCCTCTCTTTATTCTGTACATTTTCCACTATCTCGATGAAAAGAGACCCTACAATGCCATCTCCTACACGGCCCCCTAGGGTCTCCAAGCAGTCTTCCAACTCACTGAGGACTGATTCTGCAGCTTCCAGTGTCTCCACCCTTCCCCAATTCTGGGGTAGGCCCCACCCCTCTAGGAGGTACTTTACCCTAGACCAATTCCCCACTACGGGCTCCCAAATTGGAAGCCCCACAGCTGGGGGATAGTAACAAATGAAGCTGCACCCTCTGCTGCTGCATCCACTGGGGCCTCCCCACCATCAATGGGGGGGTCCAGGCATCTCCCCACCATCTCTAGGGGCAGCCCTCCCATAGGTTGCACCCATTTTGACAGATTTCGGGTTCAGAGATCCTGCCAACTACCACCAGATGTAACTCAAGGGAGAGGAAATCCCGGGGCAAAATACCTCTAAAACCAAAATCAGTCAAAGGGAGAAATAAAGTTTAAATCCCATTTATTGCTTACAAGCTGCACTCCAGGGCCATCTCTTTCCTGCTCCAGCAGAAACAAGCAAGACCTCCCCGTAACCTCTCAGGTTCAGATAAGCCCTCAGTCACCCAGGTAACTACCTATTGATATGGAGATGAACTATCAGTCTCCACCCCTGAGGAACGCCTGCTGATATACAGATGCACTAAAGCCAGGTGAGATATTCTGGAAATATTACAGTTTTACCCACATGTACGCAGGGCCTTGCTGCTCCATTAGGCAGGGCTTACAAGCGGGGAGCAGGGAGAAGGCTAAAGCAGCTACAAAGGGCCCCCCGGGAGGAACCAGGCCCCACCCAGGGCATGGGGGGGGTTAGACGTGGATCCTCAGTCCATAGATGGACTGCAGCCAGGAGACCCCAAGCCAGAACTGTCCGGCTCTGCTACTCCCAAATGCCTGACCCACGGAAAGGTGGGAAAGCTGTGGCATCATAAGCTGCTAGATTCTGTGGTTAACTTGTTATGCAGAGATTGATAATATTCCAAGAGCTGGGCAAAATATGGAGCGATATTGGACTACAGGACTGTAATTTTTTTTAATTAAGGTATAATTGATATACAATCTTATGCTCATGTTTCACATGAGCAACTTTGTAGTTACTACATCCCCCCTATTATCAAGTCCCCACGACATACCCCATTACAGTCACTGTCCATCAGTGTAGTAAGATGCTATAGAGTCACTACTTGTCTTCTCTGTGCTATACTTCCTCTCCTGTGCCCCCCCATATTATGTGTGCTAATCATAATGCCCCTTAATCCCCTTATCCCTTCCTTCCCTCCCATCCTCCCCAGTCCCTTTCCCTTTGGTAACTGTTAGTCCATTCTTGGGTTCCGTGAGTCTGCTGCTGTTTTGTTCCTTCAGTTTTTGCTTCATTGTTATACTCCACAGATGAGTGAAATCATTTGGTACTTGTCTTTTTCTGCCTGGCTAATTTCACTGAGCATAATACCCTCTAGCTACATCCATGTTGTTGCAAATGGTAGGATTTGTTTTCTTCTTATGGCTGAATAATATTCCATTGTGTATATGTACCACATCTTCTTTATCCATTCATCTACTGATGGACACTTAGGTTGCTTACAATTTCTTGGCTATTGTAAATAGTGCTGTGATAAACATAAGGGTGCATATGTCTTTTTCAAACTGGGCTCCTGTATTCTTAGGGTAAATTCCTAGGAGTGGAATTCCTGAGTCAAATGGTATTTCTATTTTTAGCTTTTTGAGGAACCTCCATACTGCTTTCCACAGTGGTTGAACTAATTTGCATTCCCACCCGCAGTGTAGGAGGGTTCCCTTTTCTCCACATTCTCGCCAGCATTTGTTGTTGCTTGTCTTTTGGATGGTGGCCATCCTCACTGGTGTGAGGTGATATCTCATTGTGGTTTTAATTTGCATTTCTCTGATGATTAGCAATGTGGAGCATTTTTTCATGTGCCTGTTGGCCATCTGGATTTCTTTGGAGAAGTGTCTGTTCAGCTCCTCTGTCTGGGACAGTTTTGGGGGTCCTCTGGTCACTATGCAGTGCGCTGAGGGCAACATGCTCTGGGCTCTGGCATTGCCCGGCCACCAGGGGCTTCTGCAGGGGACATCCACAGGCGCAGGGGGCACAAAGGCAATGTCACCCTGCAGCCATTCCATTTTCTCAGCAAGAGTGTGATATAAAATTCTGCTATGTTTTTTCAACAAAAGATGACACAGTGGTGAAAAAGAATGTCTCAGGATGAACAAATCTCAGGAATGTTGGTGAGAAAGAAAAGCCAGTTGTAGACGTTTAGATATTTACAGTTTAAAACATGTGAAGCCATTGTTGATGCATAGTTTAAAAACCTGTAAACCCAAGCATACATGGTCAATTAATATACGATAAAAGAGCCATGGACATACAATGGGGAGATGACAGCCTCTTCAACAGCTGGTGTTGGCAAACTGGACATCTACATGCAAGAGAATGAAACTGGATTATTGTCTAACCCCATACACAAAAGTAAACTCAGAATGGATCAAAGACCTGAATTAAGTCATGAAATGACAAAACTCTTAGAAGAAAACATGGGTAAAAATCTCTTGAATATAAACACGAGCAACTTTTTCCAGAACACATCTCCTCGGGCAAGGGAAACAAAATAAAAAATGAACAAATGGGACTACATCATGCTAAAAAGCCTCTGTACAGCAAAGGACACTATCACCAGAACAAAAAGACATCCTACAGTATGGGAGAATATATTTGTAAATGACATATCTGACAAGGGATTAACATCCAAAATATATAAAGAACTCATATGCCTCAACACCCAAAAAGCAAATAACCCTACTAAAAAATGGGCGGAGGATATGAACAGACATTTCTCCAAAGAAGAAATTCAAATGGCCAACAGGCACATAAAAAGATGCTCCACATTGCTAATTATCAGGGAAATTAAAATTAAAGCCACAATGAGATATCACCTCACGCCAGTTAGTAAGGCCAACATAGAAAAGAATAGGAACAACAAATGTTGGTGAGGATGCGGAGAAAGGGGAACCTTCCTACACTGCTGGTGAGAATGTAAACTAGTTCAACCATTGTGGAAAGCAGTATCGAGGTTCCTCAAAAAACTAAAAAAAGAAATACCATTTGACTCAGGAATTCCACTCCTAGGAATTTATCCTAAGAATGCAGGAGCCCAGTTTGAAGAAGACATATGCACCCCAATGTTTATCGCAGCACTATTTACAATAGCCAAGAAATGGAAGCAACCTAAGTGTCCATCAGTAGATGAATGGATAAAGAAGATGTGGTACATATACACAATGGAGTATTATTCAGCTATAAGCAGAAAATAAATCCTACCATTTGCAACAACATGGATGGAGCTAGAGGGTATTATGCTCAGTGAAATAAGCCAAGCCGAAAAGGACAAGTATCAAGTGATTTCACTCATATGTGGAGTATAAGAACAAAGAAAAAAACTGAAGGCAGAAAACAACAGCAGACTCACAGAACCCAAGAATGGACAACAGTTGCCAAAGGGAAAGGGACTGGGAAGATGGGTGGGAAGGGAGGGAGAAGCATAATAAGGGGCATTACGATTAGCACCCATAAAGTAGCAGAGGGGGCACGGGGAAGGCAGTATAGCACAGAGAAGACAAGTAGTGATTCTATAGCATCTTACTACGTGGATGGACAGTGACTGTAATGGGGTATGTGGGGGGACTTGATAATGGGGGAAACATAGTAACCACAATGTTGCTCATGTAATTGTATATTAATGATACCAAAATAAATAAAATATGATAAGTCTAAAAACAACAACAACAACAAAAAACCCTGCTTGGCATGGCTGGTGACCCAGGGCTGGGTCACCTGTGGACTTGGAGGGAGGGGAATTCTTGGTGGACTAGAGGCTGTGTTTTCACAAAACAGAGGTAACAAATCAAAACAAGACAAAACAAAGACAGGTGAACCAAAGAGCAATATGGGAAAATGCTGAACTGCGTGGTGGAGCAATTTTCCTTAGTTTTTTTCTATTTTCTACTGTTAGGTATGCTTGAAATATTTTTATTAGAAAATTAAAAAGCCACTAGTTTAGGCTTTCCAAAGCAGAAAAGTTCTAGCTTAGGCCTCTGCTCTTGTCCTGACCCCTCTGGCCCATTTTGTAGCCACAGGGAGGGCAGCTGAACCTGCCCGGGTAGGTGCTGGTGAGGACCGGGCTGCACGCCGAGAAGGGGGTCACATGCCCGCCACCCTCCCCTGTCACAGATATCCACTGGAGGCTTCCCGTATTCTCTACTATTTCCAGTGGTTTTGTTTTTATGGTTAGCTCATAATGCCACTTGGAATTTATTTTTTACCCTTTTCCTCCTCTAAATAGAATTCTCAACACCATTGAATAGTCTTGTCTTTTCCTCAATAATTTGAGCCCCTAAATTTCTGTGTACACTGGGTGTGTTTCTGGGCTCCTGGTTTTAGTCCACTTGTCCATTTGTCTGTCCCTGTACAAATACTCTGTGGTTTTAATGGCTGTAAATTGATATAATGTTTTGATATACAAAGGGCAATTTTCCGTTCCTCCAGTTTTATTTTTTCTTTTAGGATTTTCTTAGCTCTTCTCGTGGATTATCTTGAGTGGATGACTTCAGGATCAGTTTATCAAATTATGTGAAAATCTCATGTCTTTTAATTGGGATCAGTTCAACCTTACAAACTGACTTGTGAAGAGTTTCTGTAACATTAAAAGTAAAAATGTCAGTTATTCTACCAGAAAAAATGGGTTTACTCAGTATCGGCAGAAAATTGCAGTTCAGGACAAGGCAAGGACCCCACCAGTGAGAGGAGGCTCTTCATAGAGGAAAGGGCTGTGTTGGGAGGACTCTTCTAAACTAAAAGCCCATTGGGGAGAACTGGAAGTCCCATGTGTAGTGGCTTCTCATTGCCTGATTGGTGACACTCTCACAAGGGCTGGAGTGGGCTGTTGCTGGGGCGACGGAAACCTTCCTTCCTCTGGCTGGGTGGGAAAGTCGCTAAAGCATCGTCGTGGACGTGAGAGCTCCCCCTGCTGGCCTCTCCATGCCAGGTCAGTGAGAGGTCCTTAATCAATTTTCAAAAGTATCTACAACTTTGCTTCCAAGTTGGAGGGCTCTGTTTTCGTTTGAACTGCTGTCAAGTTCCAGCTTTTCAGAAATGCAGTCTTGCACATTTCCTTTTAAGCTTATTCCCAGGGACATCGTGTGTGTGTGTTGGTGTAGGGGAGCTTTGAGGCGACCCTGAAGGGCCAATGCTGGAGGGGACGCGGGGTACAGACACGAGACTCTCGGTAGCTACAACACAAGTACGCTCAGAAGTGGGGAGTCCTTGGCGGGACACACCTCAGAGGGCATGGGAGCAAGGGGGTGACCAGGCACCGCCAGGAGGAGACGGCGGGGCCGGCGTGCGAGCGCGCGCAGCGGGTTGGACTGCCCGGACGGCCCGGGACCGGAGTCTCCACCCTCGACCGGCGCCGTTGGGCCGCCCCCAGCTCCCGCCCAGGCCCCGCCCCTGCCTACCATCAAGGCCCCGGCCCTCACGTCCGGTGCCGCCCCAGCCGGCGCTCACCGCCCCAGGCCCCGCCCCTCGGGCTCGGCCCCGCCCCCGTCCCTGTCGAGGGCCTTCCCAGCCGGCGCTCACCGTCCAGGGCCCCGCCCCTCCTCCGGACTCTCGCGCTCCGCCCCGCGAGGCCCGCTCTTGGTTGTTCCGGGGCGGGGTGGCAGCTTCCGTGTTGGGCTCCCAGAGTCCCCGCCGCGGTCCCGGTGCCCGTCCGTGTACCGTGGGCGCGGCCGTTGCGGGCGGCAGGCCGCGGCGAATCTGCCGCTGCGAATCGGCGTGTTCGGCGGCGGCGGCGGCCTCGCGAGAGAGCGGGCGGTGCGGAAGCGCCTGCGGGGCCCGGCGACGCGCGGGCGGGCGGACCGGGGCCGGGCGGGGGCGGCTGGCGGGCGCCCGGGGCCGCCGGCATGACGGGCCGCGTGTGCCGCGGCTGCGGCGGCACGGACATCGAGCTGGACGCGGCGCGCGGCGACGCCGTGTGTACCGGCTGCGGCTCGGTGCTCGAGGACAACATCATCGTCTCGGAGGTGCAGTTCGTGGAGAACAGCGGCGGCGGCTCGTCTGCCGTGGGCCAGTTCGTGTCTCTGGACGGTGGGTCCGGGCGGGCCAGGGACGCCGGGGGTCCCGGGAGGGGGCGGGGCGCGGCGCGGCGGAGGGAGAGCCGCGTCCCGCCCTGGACCTCAGCGCGCCCGTGTGCATTCTCACGCCGGCCTCGGGAGGGGAAGCCGGGCGGGCGCCCGTCCTCCGCCGGAGCGCGGAGCCAGTTGGCCTCGCGCTCGTCACCCCGCCGTCCCGGAGCCCACGCCCCGGGCTGGCTGTCCGTGTGGCCGCCGGCCGCCCCGCGCCGCGCCCCCGCGCGTCTGCTCGCGTCCCTCCCGCGCGTTTTCCAGGAACGTCCAGTCCGTGCCGTGGGCCTTTGGGGCCCTTCCCTGGCCGGGGCCTCGAGGGGGCCAGGACGCTGGGAGTGCCGGTACCGGGACCTTTCTGTGGGGGATGGTGCCATCCCGCGGCGGACCACCAGCGGTGGAAACATCTTGTTTCTTATGCAAACTCCTCTGCGGTTCTGGGTCTTGCGGCAGCTGAGTGTTTGCGGAGTATTGCCCGCCCGCTGGGCCGTGCGGCTCGCCGTGCTCGCGGCGTCCCCAGCACCGGGTGGCACTTTCATCGCTCTGGTAGGTGTGCGGTGGTGCCTGTCTCCTGCTTCGTTGGCATTTCCCTCATGGCCGGGGAAGAAAACAGGTCCGCGTGTGTTTATTTGCCATCCTCTCGCCCTCTGCTGAAACGTCCCTTCAGGTCTAAAGCTCGTTTTTTTATTCAGGTTATTTTCGTACTGTTGAGTTTTGAGCATTTAAAAAATATTCTAGTAAATCCTCTGTCAGAAAGAGCTGAAATCTAAATTTTTGAATAAAAGTTTTAAGTTATGCAGTCCAGTTTATCCACTTTTTATCTGTCGCGGATTGCACTTTTTGTCTAATTTTTCTAATCCTAAGCCACGGTGGTGTTCTAAAAGTTTTATGGTTTACGTCTTACATTTAGCTCTATGGCCGTCTTGTGTCTGGTTTGTATGAACCGCGGCTTGTAGGCCGAGGTGCGCGTCTTAAGTGTCTGTCCAGTTGCTTCAGCACCACTTGCTGAGCCCATCCTTTCTCCGGCTGACTTTGCTCCTGGGCAAAGGTCAACTGGGCTGTATTGTGCGAGTTGCTGTGTTCGGTTGGTCAGAGTGCCAGTTTCTTTGCCTACACCAACATCATCCTGTCTGCATTTACACTCAGTCTTGAAATCATGTCGAGTCCTCCAGCTCCTCTTTTTTCAAAACTGTCTTCACGACCCTTTCCATTCACTTTTAGAAAAAAATTGTGTGTTTTACAAAAATGCTTCTGGGACTTTGACTAGAATTGCATTAAATCTCTTGATAAATTTGGAGAGATTTGGTGTTTCTTCTATATGGTGACAATCCATGAGCACAACACCTCTCCGTGCACTTAGGTTTCCTTGATATCCGTCAGCCATGTTTTGTAGTGTTCAGTATGTAGCCCCTGTACAGTTTTTAGAAGTACGCTTCAGATCCTACAACCATTGTAAATGGTATTTTTAAAAGATACACTTTTTAATTGTTCATTGCCAGTACATAGAAATATGGTTGATTTGTGTTGTTGGCCTGTTTCCTGTGGCTTTGCTAATGAACTTACTGATTCTGTTTTTTTTTTTTACAATATGTTCCTTGGGGTCGCCTCTGTCATCTGGAGAGGGGCTGTCTCACTCCTTCCTTTGCCTCAGAGTAGGCATGCTGCCGTCTCCCCAGTCTCAGGGAGAAACGTTCAGTCTCTTCCCATCAGCATGATGTTAGCTGTAGGTATTTGGTACCTGTTCTTTATCGGCAAAGTCAAGGAATTTCCCTTTCTACTCCTAGTTTGCCGAGAGTTTTTATCATTAAGGGATGTTGAATTTTGCCTTATGCTTTTTCTGTATCAACTGATGCAATCATATGCTTTTCTTCTTTAGTCTGCCAGTATGGCTGATTTTTTTTTATAATTTATTTTGGTATCATTAATCTACAATTACATGTGCAATATTATTGTGATTAAACTATCCCCTTCATCAGGTCCCCCCCACCAACCCCATTACAGTCACTGTCCATCAGCGTAGTGAGATGCTATAGAATCACTACTTGTCTTCTCTGAGTTGTATAGCCCTCCCCATGCCCCCCCAACATTACTTCTGCTAATCGTAATGCCCCTTTCCCCCCTTGTCCCTCCCTTCCTACCCATCTTCCCTAGTCCCTTTCTCCTTGGTAACTATTAGTCCATTCTTGGGTTCTGTGAGTCTGCTGCTGTTTTGTTCCTTCAGTTTTTTTCTTTGTTCTTATTCTCCACATATGAGTGAAATCATTTGATACTTGTCTTTTTTGGTGGATTTAGTAATGTTTTGTGGAGGATTTTATGTTTATACCATGTGGAATATTGGTCTATGGTTTTCCTGTAACATCTTTGTCTGGTTTTGATGTCAAGGTGATGTGCCTCATGGAATTAATTGGGAAATGTTCCCTTCTGTTTACTGGAAAAGATTTATAGAATTGGTATCATTCCTCCCTTAAAAGTTTGGTAGACTTCACCACTGTAGCCATATGGTCCTGGAGGTTCCTTTCTAAGAGGTTTTTAACTACAGATTCAGTTTCTTAATAGTTGGAGGTTATGGTTATATTTAGATGCTCTCTTTGGTGGTGGACAAGTTTGTTGCTATGAGGATCTGGCCCATTTGATCTGAGCTGTTGGGTTCATGCACATAGAGTTGTTGATTCTAATCCCTTATCTTCTGATTGCAGGATCTGTAGTGATGTCCCTTTTTCCTTTCAGATGTTGGTGTTTTGTGTCCTCTTTCTCTTCCCATTTGTCTCTGTTGCTGGTAGTTTATCAAATGTACTGCTGTTTTCAAATAACTGGCCTTGGGTTTCCTTGTTTTTTCTCTTCTGTTCTTCTGTCCCATCGTCCCTCATGCAGGACACGCATTTTTGTGTTCTTCCTGAACAACTTTCCAAGGGAGACTCCCTGGGATTGCGGGGGTGGAGGCTTCGTGTTTGTGGCTTTGTTACACATTGCCAAACTGACCCCTTGAATCATCCAAGGTTTCGATGTCTGCTGGGAAGAGAGCAACAATAAGACTGAGTCATTATGGTAGCGGACACTTAGGGTTTTCTGTGGGAAGGCACTTTGCTGGGCACACCTTTGTGGGTGCTTGGGGGAGTCCTGGATGTGAGCGATGTGCTTCCACCCATGTGCCATGAGGTCGGTCTCCTGGCCTTGTGAGCGCAAGGTCAGAGCCAGGTGCTGTTAGGTGATATGATTTAAAGGTGTTTATGAAGATGTCTCTCTAGCCGAGCTGGCTCTGTCCTGTGGGCTTGATATCTGGAGGGCCCCGGGGAAGAGCTGCAGGAATGGAGTCCTGGGTTCTTAACCCTGGGGGCCCAGGGAGGCAGCGCTGGGGCAGAGAGCAGCCCCTCTGCTGCGTGGCCTCCTCCCTTCTGCATCAGGGCAACCACTGCAAGGCTGTCAGCTTTGGTTACACTCAGCCCCCTGGCACAGGCATGTGGGCCCTGCTGGCCCTTCTCAGCCTGCCCTTTGCTCCATCCTCCTCCTGAAAGCCGAGCTTTCCTGGGTCCCAAGGCCACCGTGTTTCCTAAGCATTCTTTCTTATGCTTTGACTTTTGCACAATAAGCTCAACAGTTTACTTGGAAATATGTAAATTAGGTGCCAGGGCTGTGTGGCCAGAAGCTCTGCCATGGGCTCTTGACCGGGGTTCTGACTCCAGCTCAGTGCTCCAGCGTCTGGGTGAGCCTCAGCTGGGTGCCGGGCCTGGGATCCAGAGGCGGAGGAGGCCTAGGTCCCCTTGGCTCCCGGGAAGACATTTGTGGGCCAGCAAAGTGTGGGTCCAGCGTCCCTGAAGGGCGCATAGAGGGCACCACACTGAGTGGTGGTGGTGAGGGCAGTGCTGGGGACGCCCAGGCCAAGTCGTTCAGCCGGCAGGTGGCTGGTGAGTAGGTGGGCATGGGCGGGGTGACCAGCTGAGAGAAGGGGCAGGGGTATGAGGACTCAGGCAGCAAGGCTGAGGGTAGAGCGGGAGTGGCTGGGGCCCCAGGGTGCCCTGAGGAAGGGTCCCCCACCCCCTGGCAGGTAGGGGCTTACCTGGAGTGTGTCGGACCCATGGGGGCAGAGCAGGCTTCCCCGCAGGGCTCAGGGGCTCAGCTCTGTGTGTGGCGGCCCACTTCAGCATCGTGCTGGGCTCAAGGAGAGTGGTCCTGTCCTCCCGGTGTCCCCTCTGAGGTGTTGGCCAGCATTCCTGTCGGCCCCTCCCACAAGCTGTCACTGCCACTCCTGGACGCAGCCTGGCAGCAGAGGCAGCTACCCTGAGGTTGTTGCTTTCGTGGGGGTCCTTCCCATTGCCTGGGGCACCCCCACGGCTTCCAGAATCCTAACTCTTCATGGCTATGGCGTGGCCCTGCCTTTCCCTTTCTGGTCTTGCAGCGTTGGTGACACTGAGCGGTGGAGCCTGCCACATGCCCAGCGGTCTGGGTCTCAGGCCTGGGCCCTCGTGCTGCCTGCAGGGCCTACAAGTGGGGCTCCCGGTCCCACCCCCGTGGTCCACAGGGGCAGCCTTGGCCTGGCTGCGTCCCCACTCGGTAGTTTAACCCATGGCGGCTTTCTGGCCGTAGGATGTTCTAGAAGGCGTTGGATGTTTCTGGAAGTAGAGGGGATAGAAGGCGTCTGAAGGGCATGCTGTCATTCATGGGCAGTTCAGGCAGAGATGCCCAGGCTCTGGCTTCAGGACTGGCCCATGGCATTGGCCTGAGGTTTGCTAGGTGACCACCTTTCATGCCCTGCCGTCTTCGAGGGTCTCACCTACTGTGGGCAAATTCCCTGTGGGCAGTGTTTGCTGCGTAGAACCACCTGGATCAATTTGGCAAGCAGGTCTGACAACGTTCAGCCCCTGCTGGCTGGACCCAGTGAAATAACTCAGTCTGTGGAAAGGACAGGTAAGAAGACCCCCATTTCTCCTGGGAGCACACGGTGAGCGGAGGCTGCTGGGGGGCTGGAAGAGCACGGGGCAGTGTGCGTGCGTGCACCTGGAGGGGGCCAGGTCAGGAGGCAGCTCCCGGAACAAGTGTAGCAGGAGTGTCCCCAGGCAGGGGGGTCAGCACAGAATGGGCAGTAGAGGCCCTGGAGGTCAGCGAGGGGCTCGGGGAGAGTAGGTGATGGGGGGGACTGGGTGGAGGTGCCCATGGTGGGCATGACTGCAGCTTTCCTGGGATGGTGGCTGGGTCGAGTGGTGGAGATGTGAGAGTGGAACTCACCTGGAACAAACGCCCTGCTGTCGGCGTCTGGCGGCTCTGTGAGACCTGTCTGGGTGGGACGAGGCCTGCGGGGAGGAAAGCCGACCAGGCTCTTTGGTCCTGGCAGGTGGGGCATTGGGGTCACACCTCCTGGTCCTTTTTCTGATGCAGTATTCTCCTGGTTATGTGCTAACAGCATACCCATTTTAATTAAAACAGTATGGTGATATTTTTTATTTTTCTAAAAATAAGAGTTGGGAAGTACTGGGAACAAAGAGGCTAAGATGTGCCTGTCCTGGTCAGGTGCTGTGAGTGATTGTGGCCTTGTTCAGTGGTTCCTGCATCTAAAAGATTAAAGTTTAAAAAAGCCATTCCTACCAAAGCAGGAGGTTGGGAGACACAGGCCGTGATCTCAACCCAGTGATCCCCTGTCAGCCCTGCAGAGCTCATAGGTGACATGCTGGCAGATGGATGGGTCTCCCCCGGGCCCCTCATGGTGCTGGCCCCTCCCCAGCCCTGTGAGGGCACACTGCTGGTCCATCTCCCTCCCTGCCCTGTACAGCCAGCTTCTTGAAGATACCATCTGCGACGACTTGCTGGGCAGCCCTAGAAAGGAAACCAACATGCCGGTGGGACAACAGAGCCTTGACCAGGCCCTGCCGCTGTCCCTGTGCACCACGCTCTCTGGAGCGGGCCACAGGCTCCGAGCCAGTCCCCACCGGGAGGCGGCGCTCCTTCCCCGCCCAGCTGGGCTGGCTCCGTGGCCGCCCAAACCACAGAGGCGGCTCGGGCCTGAGCCCTAGGGAGGCAGCCTCGGGGGACTGCTGGGCACCCCATGTCCCCACTCGCTTGTGGCCCGGCAGCCGCACAGCTGGGCCTACTCGTTTTCAAAGTTTTCTTGGCTAAACTTCCTTCATTTTGTCCAGCCAAACTTGAGAGTAATTTTGCCTGGTCTTGGAGAATCTCATTGTCACTGGTGTGAGGCTTGGTTGCAGTCGTAAATATGCTGGAGACCACGCCTGTTTGCACTGTCTGTGCTGGTAGATGCCCATGGATGGCCCTGATGCCCCTGATGCCCCAGGAGGTGGGCTGTGTGCTTCTCCGGGGGCCTGACCCTGATTTTAGAGATCTGGCTTCCCAGTTCCCGTCACTTCTGAGTTTGCTTGTCATCCTCACATGTGACCCTGTGCCTCTGGCGGTCCCTATGCCCTTCCTTCCCCATGTGGCTAAGTGTGGGGGTGTGCCGCAGAAGCCGCCGGTCCTTAGTACTTAGTAATGAACACACTGGCCTGGGGATGCCCGCTTCCTTCACTGGCTGCCGGGGCCCCTAAGTGATGCTCATTTGGTGGTCGTGCTTCCATGGTGGGTTTGCAAGTCTGGTGAGCAGTCTGAAAACAGGGAAGTCTGTTTTCGAAGGGCGACAAGACAGGAGTCCCAGGCCTGAAGCCCCACAGAGCAGAGTGTGTGAGACTGCTGGGGCAGCTCGGAGTTGTTGGGAGTTCCAAGGCAGTGCCTGCAGGTTCGGCTGTGGCAGGCTTCGGACTGGGGCTCCTCATCTGCAGCTCTGTGGGTGGACGGCACACGGGTGGGTAGAGATGTGCATGCCTCCTGCACACCAGAGGCCTAGGGGCTCCGGGCCACAGAGGACATGGTGCCATCCTCCAGAAGCCTGCAGTCCTCCGGGGAAGTGAATGTATTAACCGGTGGGCACCGTGCAGGTTTAACTCCTGTAAATGGGCTGGTCCAACACCCGGGAGGGCTGAGGGCAGCCCTTTAGTGTGGGGGCAGCTGTGCTCTTGTGCATGTGGGCACACCTTGGAGTGGAGTGGCCTGGACGGCACTTAGAGAGCATACATGGATGTGCCCCACTGTGGCTCCAGGTCAAGGCCTCACCCCAGGGCAGGACAGAGGGAGAAGGGCTTCCTGGGGTGGGTGGTAAGAACGTCAGGGAGGGTCCCCATCAAGAGTGCTGGCCCCACTGTGTCTGTGCTCTAGAAGCACCGGGTGCTGCAAAGGGGCTGACCTGATCCGTGAGGATCTTCTCCGAAGCTCTGGCTGATGGCTGATTTGTTTCTAGGTGCTGGCAAGACCCCGACCCTGGGCGGCGGCTTCCACGTGAACCTGGGGAAGGAGTCCAGAGCGCAGACCCTGCAGAATGGTATTTCCCACCTCGGGGGCTGGAGTGGGTGTGGGGTGAAGGCCCAGAATAGGCAGTCTGTGGGACCTGACCCCACCCCCATTGTTGTCTCCGCCAAGCTCAGCTAGGGCTGTGCTTCCTGGAGGAATTATTCCTGCAGTCCCTCCCCCACCTGCAAAGACTACCGTCCTACCACACCTCTTTGTTATTGGTCTCAGTCGACAGAGGTACAGAAACAGCAAATTTACAGCAATCTGAAATGCGTCTGCCGTAAGTTCATTGTGTTTTGTAGCAGTATCAGTCTACAGCAGGTTGGAGAAGTGTCCTTTCAAGTCCTTGGCCTGTTTTTAATTGAATGTTGCCTTGCCAATGGGTTTCAGCCCTGGGCAAGTTCACTGTGGATTCAATGTGACCAAAGAAATTGACAGCGAAACGTTCTTTGGGGTGAAAGAGTTTATTACCTGGCTTGTTCTCCCGGCGACGGGAGGTCGGGCACTAGCATCTCTGCCTCCGCCCAGAGCACTGGGCCGAGCCCTCTTTATAGCACAATAATAGCTTATTGCCTAAAGGTGTGGAAGCGGTAGCCTAGCAACAGGCCAGTTACATCATGAGGTGGTTTAAGTTCGTGAGGATCCTGGCCATAGGAACCCCAACTTCCCCACACTCCACCCCTCCGGGATTCTCGCCTTACAATCTACACGCTTTCCATCTTCCGCAGTGGTCCCTGTGTGAGAAAGCTGGAGCAGTGTAACCAGATCCCACAATAGCAACAGAGGATAACAACTTAGAGATAATAAAAATTAAGATATAGCAAGATTTTGACACAGGTAACAAAAGTTGTAATAATCCTCAAGCCAGAGGAGGTTCCTAATAACAAAAATTATAATAATCCTCAAGCCAGAGGAAGTTCCCAATCCACAAAGACTTTAGGGGTGATAAGACACATGTTTTAATGCCACCAACATAGGCAAATCTTGTTCATCAGGTAGGATGCATGCAACAGAGTGGTCCTGTGGTAGGACTGTAGCAGGAAAGGGTCCCTTCCAGGTCTGGTATACCATACTTTTACTCCTTTCCCCATGGGGGTTACTGAAGGGTCTATATATAGTGCTACTGGAGGTGCATGCACTGGCCATAATGATAAAACAAAACTCCCCAGTAAGATGCTCCTATCTTCTGGCCATTCAGGATATACTACTGTGCCCTTTGGCGGCCACTCTGCTGTTATTCCAGGAACACACAGGAGGCCAGCTTCCAGGCCTTGTCCCCAAGGTGCCAGGAGAGCCAGCCATCGTTGGTCCATGTGTCAAAAGGTCCAAGGCCATGTCCGCTCAATGGAGTCTCTGGGGTTCAGTGCAGTTGGTGCTGGCAGCAAGATACTGTTCTTACGGCCGAACCTTAGCTTCAGTGATTCTTCCTTGCTTTGTACTTGCAGTTGTATAGAGAAGGCAGCCGTATGTGTTAACATGTCTACGGGCTCAGGGCTCCCTTTAGGGGTCTTTCGTTCAAACGCTGTAGCACGGTCCATAGTAGATTGACCATCCCCAAGGACTATTGGTATCTGACTTTAGTCTGGATTTTAACAAGCCATTGTGCCTCTCTGTCATGCCTGCTGCGGTAGGATTGTATGGCACATGAAACTTCCATTTGATTCCCAGCTGTCGCACCCATTCTTGCAGTGTATGTCCAGTAAAATGGGTGCCCTGATCACTCTCAATTACCTGTGGTCGGCCATAGGCAGCAAGGAGATGCTCCAGGCCTCTTTTGGTCATCTGCTGGTCTGCACAACAGGCAGGAAAAACAACCAGAAGTCCAGTAGCTGTGTCCACACAGGTCATCGCATACCGATACCCTTCTGACACAGGTAGAGGCCCAATATAGTCTTATCTGCCACCTGCCGAGGGGTATAGGCCCCTTAGCTACTGTCCCATGTTGCTGTGGAACTTGGTGTAAGTCCCTTTTAGAGCACACCACACACTCCCGCCGAGCTCTACTAACTTCTTTGAAGGTCAAAGGCAATCCCCACCAATGGGCTACAGCCCACATTGTCTTTTGCCCTGCATGCAACAAACGCTGATGTAGCCATTGGGCTACATCAGAGGCAGGCTTTCCTTCTAACCAACATATCTGGGCCAATTTATCTGTTTCATCATTTCCTGGGGATGCCAATGGCAAATGACCTGTCACATGGTATAATTATTTTAGTCTGACCACAGGCCCATAAGTCTTGCCACAATTCTTGCCCCCAAAGGGGTCAGTGACCAACCAGCCCGTTGGCATGGTACCAGATTGGTAGCCACAGGGTCAAGCCCCGATAGCCCAGCTGTCAGTGCAGACAATATAGGGGAGGGCTCCTGGCTGATCACAAGCCACACGGCCCACAACTCTGCCCATTGGCTGCTCTTCCCCTCGCCATCTTCCATCCATATTGTCTCAGTCTTAGAGTGGAAAGCTATGGCCCTCCATTTTGGGGGCTGCCCATGGCTGGAGCCATGTGTGTACCATGCATCTTCAGGTATAGGGGCTCTTCCCTCCTGATAGGGACCCTCTGCAAGTAATGGTTCAAAAGCAAGTTCTTCCTGCTTCTCACTAGTATGTCACCAGCCCCAACACGCGTTGGAGTTCTTCACTCAAGGGGCTACTAGAGAGGGCACTATGCTGCTGTAGGTAAGCACCCCAGTTGGCTAGTGTGGGTACTTGTGCGATGCCACTCCTTGACTTTTTTTTTTTTTCATTATCAGAAGGATTTTATTCAGTTTCCTTTTTCCAGTTTTGATCCTCAACTTGAGGATTTGTAAAGTCCTTTGTGACTTTTTTTTTTT